>OX439130.1:1559405-1626905 GCA_949318235.1 Ecdyonurus torrentis
TTCTTCATGCCATCGACGTCTTGAGAAATATGCAAACCATACTTTTTCATCATATTTGTTAAATTTGATTTTTATAATTATATTATGCTAAAAAAACTAACATACAAACATTTCATTATGTATATATATATATATATATATATATATATATATATATATATATATATATATATATATATATATATATATATATAATATCATATTTTTATTGTAGTTTCACAAGACTTAATTGCTTGTTACTTTATGTTATTCTAAACCATAACCATAAATATATACTATTGGAAATCAACTGTTTTTATTTTTATCCATTCTTTACTGCATCATATATACTAATAACTAATAATGCTGTTCGTAAACCTTGTTCTCTTACACCAAAAAATGCGCATTCCATTTGATTAACCATAGCTGATCGTCATTTTAGGAGCAAAGAACAGGGTTTACGAACATCATTATCATATACATGCATGTATTTGACCTATAAAAATTTTCTCTAAAAATTTCAAAGCGAAATAATTTAATATGCATACTGTATGCATGATTTATCTGACAAATAAAATGTTCTGGATTGTATATATATTTTTTATTTTAATCTTTTAATCCACAGCTAAAAAAGCAAAGAAGACATAATTTATTATGATTTCAAAATGAAAATATATCTATCTTTGAATCTATTTCTAAAGTTACGTATGTATACTACATTAAGTTTCTTGTGTATGCTGTAAGGATCTTTATAATGTTTAAAAATTATATGATTTTTTTTTTTTTTCATAAAATAAATAAATAAATATTTTTGTCGTTTCAAAAATAATATATAATGTCAATGTCCCTCGCAGAAGAGCATACTACTATACATAGAAGAATAGAATAACATATAAAATAAGGTTGCATTTTGCAATATTTAAAAAGTTATTTTTAATAAAAGAAGTAAAAAAATGGCTTAATAAAACGCCTGCAAAATACGTGAGTTACAACCTGTTTCACATACTAACATCAAAAGTTGCCTACCTTTTTGGCGCTACGTACAACAAATTAATATCTATTGCTATTGCCCAGCTATTGCCTGCTATTTTGACTTTTTAATGGGATTTTAATTATTTTAAAATCACATAGCCTAAGAAACTGCTATAAACGCAGACAAAATATGCAGATTTTAATTTTTGTTTAACAGAGAACTAGCAGACGACAAACACATTTTCTTTCGCGCTCAAAAAAACAAAAAAACAATTGATGCACGATATTTGAGTTGGTAAACAAAAATGGACGGCAATAAATAATCATATCACCAGATTGGATTATTTTGTGATTAATATAGTTGAGACGTGATAAATTACGTGTATATTTAATTAAAATAGTGAGATATATAGATTTTAAAACTATAACTTGACAAAAAACGAGTATTAATTGGGTAGATGTTTTAATAACACTCGGTAATCACGATGTCTTTGTATGATGATCTTGGTTTGGACGGAATTCGAGAAAAAGCAGATCAGGTCGCTGGCTGGTCTTCTAGTATCAAATTATTACAATCACAACTACAGCTTAAGAATAAGACAGCTCAGGTACAACAGGTCAGTTATTTAATATGAGCTAGATAGCAAAATATTAAGTATGAGAGTACATACGGTATGTGCATTGATCGAGAAGCTCGCTATCATTAATTCATAAGGGGATCGGAATTTTTTTTGTTTATATTATTATTGTCTTTTAACTGACGTTTTTTATGTACATACATTGCAGCCTAGGAGAGACCAACACAGAAAAGCAGGCTCAGTTCTTGCGCCTGTTATTGATTTAAAAAAATCAAGACGAGATGACGATGATTCCAAAAATTCCTCATTTTCCAATTTTAGTTCCAGCAAAGTAAGTTAGCTAGATACTGTGGGCCATATATATTTACTTTACATTATTGTTGATTGATTTTGGTTTTGCTGATGTATGGAAAAATGTTTTCAGGATTCCAGTAGTCGACGTTCTGCAGGGAGAAATAACAATGGTCACTCTGGAAACAAGAGTGAGCTGGAGTGGCAGTGGGAAGACGAGTATGATCCAATGTGGCCCAATGACTATGAAAAAGTCGTTAAAGGTACGGAATATCAGATTTGAATATGTAGGTATGGTATTGTAAGTTCTTTCACTTAACACGACAGAGACTTGCTTTGGATTGCAAGCTATTACAGTGGTGCTTTAATCCAGGTGTGAAGATTCAATTAAGCTACATTGTATTAGAGAATTAGGGTGACCCTAATGTCTGGCTTGTACATGTAAACCAGAAGTACAGTATTGTGTGTATGGTAATAGGACTAGTTATCGGCAGCTTAAGGGTCTTAAGGTTGAAATTCCTATAGTACTGTTGAGAAAAGCAGCCAAACCGACACTGCTGCAGTTATCGGCACCCCTATTTATCTCGGCCCCCTCTAGTGATAAAAGAGTTTTAAGCAGTGGTATGGCAAGTAGACGGAATTCTAAGATGGTTGGTTCTAGTTAGAATCTCGTAAACTTATTACTTTTGCCATAAAAAGAGCCTGCCGATAATTAGTACAGTTACTATACTTGTATCTGTCGAAGTACATTAAAGATGTTCGTTAACCCTGTATGTTCCCTAGCTCAAACAAAAAAATACAATTTAATTTAAAAAGTATTAGGTGAACATCGTTTCTTCGTAGTGCAAAGTAGAAAAAAAAAATAATAATAAAAAAAAAAAAAGTCAACTGGAGTGAAATTGAAAGTGCGGGGTGAAATTGAAACGCCAATTGTATGCAAGCTTTCACTTTTCCCTATCTCGCTAGACACAGAGCACTTTGAAAGCAGGTCTGTGATTGGCTTTCAATTTCACCCAGGTTGACTATAGTGCTGTCTACTACTATCCTGTCTGTAGTGCTTGAAAACAGGAGACACGTATTAACATAGGCCCTCAACTAGCTTGACGTAGCCATGCTATGGTAGAGAAAATAATAATTATTATTTTGTTAATTGAGATTTTTGTTTTATTTCAGAGTTGAGGGACAGACATGACAGAGAACGGGAGAGAGAGGAGGATGAGAGAAAGAGAAAGAACAGAGAGGACAGAGATAGGAGATCAAGAGACAGGTAAATAAAAGTTAATCATCTTAATACATATTTCAAAATACACACATGTCACTTTATAATCTGTAGTTAAAGACTAAAAATACTAAAATTTATAAATAACAATAAATAAATAAAACACGCCACTTTGTAAGACCAAGTACTAGTTACTGCAATGTTAAATAACGTCAGCTAAGATCTGTGCGTTACTAAGCAGCTACATACAAACAATACTAAAGATAATTTAAATTGTCATTAGAAGACTAAAGTATTGTTCACTTGACGCGTAAATTTGACAAACGGTGATGCGAGTTACAAATTTGGAACAATGTAAACAAATGGAGCCGTTCACATTGGTTTTGAAAATTACATGTGAACGGTTCCATTTGTTTACATTTTCCAACTTTGTTTATCCGTCGACGCACATCAAATTTATGCATCATTGTAAACAATACTTTACTGTAACAAAAAAAAAAAAAAAAAAAAAAAAAAAACTCAGAGCTCACCAATACTAACAAAGTGCTAGCAGACAACTTTCTGTTACTCTACTCATTTGAAATGCTTTTTTATGGGGGAATGAAGAGGTTATTTTTCAATTTAATTTTTTTTTTCTCAGTGTTGAAATTTTTATTGTAGCTAACTGAGCCTTGAAGCTTTTGTTTTCCTTAATATCAAGTAATTTGATTACAAATTATATTTTTTATTCAAATAACTTGAAATCCTGGAAAACAATAACTTTAAGCTACATTAAAAATTTCAATGCTGATTTTTTTAAACTTTACTGTAGCTGCTGTATTTCCCCATAAGAAAGTATGTTGAATAAATAATAATAATAAGAGAGAGAACACAAAGTTGACTGCTAGCCACTTTATTATTACTGTTGGGTTCTTTTTTTTTTTTTTTTTTTTTAATTAACGTTATTTTTAGAAGTATTCTATTCAGTTGATCTAAAGTTAATTTGAAAACCATTTTGGTTTGAATAAGTTATCAAAGGAAAGAATAGAAAAGGATAAAATTTGGTTCACAGCATCGTAACAAAACATAGTTGCACGTAGAACCACCTTATACACCTCTAAGGAACGTAGATCATTCAATCAGGTGCTGTGAACCCAGTATAACAAGTGCTTTACCTCAGAGATTTCTATAAATATTTGCCATGGTTTTGGTGTATGAGTTGTGACATCATGATCTTTGCCCAGCTAGTGGCAAGGCACATAATGATCTTGTTGCGAAAAAAAAGGTCTATCTCGTATTTTGTCAGGGGAAGCAAAAGGCCTATCTCGTTTTTTGTCAGCGTAAGGAAAATGTCTATCTCGAGCGCCATTTCCATAACGTTTGGGAATGAGATAGACCCTTTTCTTCCACTGACAAAAAACGAGATAGACCTTTTGCTTCTAGCTTTGCCTGATAAAATACGAGAGTGGAAGCAAAGGGCCTATCATTCCCGAACGTTATGGAGATGGTGCTCGAGATAGACCTTTTGCTTCCACTAACAAAAAACGAGATAGGTCTTTTACTTCCCCTGATAAAATACGAGATAGACCTTTTTTTCACAACAAGATTGATATGTAATTTTCCTATCCTTTACTTTGATAACAAATCATAACTGTAAATTTATTTCATTTATACTGGGCCAAGTATGTTTATTATTATTAGGTTTATCATAAATGGATAATTAAAATACAATACATAAATAAACAAACAAAATATTAAACCAGCAATAATAAATTATCAGCTTACAGACAGCTGTTTGTCGTTGGTCAAGAGCTTCTCTCCTCGCCATGCTGATTAATAATACATTACTGTAATTTAAAAATTATATAAGAACAATTGAAATTATCTTGAAACTTACATTATTTTTCATGCACTAATAACCCAGTAAAAATATTTACAGTTCTAAATAATGAATAAAAATTCTAGGAGTCGTAGAAAGAGAAAACCTCGGTTCTCGTCTGTGGATGATTTGCCAAGGCAAGTTGTGTTTGCAATTTATGTGTTTTATTTTTTATTTTTCTCAACTACAGTATTAATAAACTATTTTAAATAAATTAGTTTTACAGCAGATCATATCTTACCACATAATATTACATTACAGCTTCAAGTACAGGGTTTGTGTACTCAGTATACTTATAACAGAAATATTAATAATACTGTAACAATGAAAGGGTTTGGCTTTCGTGTTACACCGTGTTATATAAGCAGTAAACAGTAAGGTTGAAATAAGAAATAAGAAATAAGAAATTTTATTGACCCAGGCAGTTCATAGTAACATACATTGTTACAACAAGCGTTGGTCTAGTCATTACAATTAAACTAAAAATAAATAAAATATCTATATCTAGCTAGACAATAATAAAATATTACAATGTATTATTTCTTAAACATTACTATCAACAAATTTTATGTAAGGCGTTATGCCTTAGTCAGTAAAATGTTCCAAATTTGAGTGTGTGATAAACATAAGCACATCAATTTCATCAATTTTTAAGTTCAGGTCAAAATATTCAGATAATGCATAATATTCCTTATATATTAAAAAAATTTTCAATAGGTTTTTAAATAATGTATCATTATTTAAATTCCTAAGTACAGATGGCAGATTATCATATATTTTTGCAGTAATATAATATGGGCTCCTTTCGAATAATTTAGATTTATGTTTAGGGACCGACACTTTCATAGAATTTCGAGTATTATAGTTATGAATATTATTATTATTTACATAAAAAGTTGGATTATTCCTTTTAAATAATGCACAAACATATATAAAAAGTGAAGGTACTGTTAACAATTTTAGTTTAGAAAATTTTCCTCTACATGAATCTAAATATTTCAAGTTAAGCAAGGTTCTTACTGCTTTTTTTTGGTACTTGAGAATAATTTCAAGGTTTTTTCCTTCTGTTCCCCAAAACATGATATTCAAATTCAAATGCGAATAAAAGTATGCGTAATAGACTTGTAATAAAGTAGATTCAGAAACGACATTTTTTATACAATATAATGCAAAATTGGCAGTATTTAACTTTTTAATTAGTTTTGAAATTTCAAGGTCCCAAGTCAACGTATCTTGTATAATAAGGCCTAAAAATGAAGTATGTGACACACCAATTAAAGATGAGGAAGAGGATGTGATCAATAAACTAGAATCAATATGGGTTAAGGGGGTGTGAAATTCAATAAAAACCGATTTTTTTGTATTTGACACCAATCTTTTTTTACTGCACCATGAATCAAATTCTTTTGCGGAATTATTTGCCTTTTTATGAACATTAATTCTAGATTTGCCATTAACTACCGCATTACTATCATCAGCATACGTAATAAGTAAGCCTTCTGATATGTGGCTGATTAAATCAGTGGTTCCTATGTCGTAGATTGTTGGTGAAAGATTTGTACCTTGGGGTACCCCTATTTTAGTGTTAAGAATTTTGGATTGAATAGAATTCCTTTTCAATGTCAGTTTACTGCTTATATAACACAGTGTAACATGATAGCCCAACCCTTTCATTGAAACTCCCCGTGTAAAATAGGCGGTAAATTACAAACTCTCAATACTGTAACAGTCAACAAACATTTCTTTATTATATTGTATCTCTGAAGCTAACGTTCACAATTGGCTTTTATAATTAAAATACTACTTAAGAAGATTGGTGTTTACAATTAAGACAGGAAATTAGCTACTGTGAGATTTGTGTTAAAGAAAAAACTCTGAATTTTACACAGGGTAAGGTTTCTTTAAAAATGTAAAAAAAATTGTGGGGTTTTAAATTATGATTTTTTGAAGTTTTAGTCCTATAAGAGATCATATTAATTTCAATAATTATTTTCTCTCTTATCTGATGGTCATGCGTTCTGAAAATTTTATCATAGTTTTTTTTTTTTTTTTTTTTTTTTTTTTTGTACTTTTTTTTTTAGATTTTGAGATACGAGCCATCTAAATACAACCCTTAAACTGATTTTGTACATAAGAAAAGTCCACTTAAGATTCAACCATAGTTTGATCGTTGTGTATTTTTTCCCATTTAAAAAAAAAAAAAAAAAAAAAAAAAAAAAAAAAAAAACAACTTAAGTTGGAACTATTTAATTAGCATTTTTACTTATAGAAAAGCAAATTGTGAACAAGGACGTCTAGGTTACTTTCAAATTTATAAATTTTACATCTAAAACTTTTTTATTGTTGTAAATATTATTTTTTTTATTGTTGTTAAGACTGAATCAAAAATGTATGGTCTAGTTGAAAAAAAAATGAACTCGGGTATGGAGGTTATCAGTGATGCATTCGGGAAAAACTTGAAGAGTCCTCTATCCTTCAGCATTTTTTTTTTTTTTTTTTTTTTCCCTTCTCAACTACTGCACTGAGGCTGGAAATATTTTAATGAGGGATACTAGACACCCTATTATGTGTTTTGAGCTAACAGGAAATTTCTATCACTGATAACCTTCATTTAATAAAACTAAACAGTTACCAGCTTGTTGTAAAATGTAGGTGACGTAGTGACAATTTGTGAACGTAGAAGGTGACCGACTTGGACCGAAAATCATTAAAAGAGGAACTATATTTTCACAATAATTCTTTGTACATTCTTTATTTCCAGCAAAACAAACACTATAATTTTCAAATGAAATCGAGTTTTTTTTTTTTTTTCCGAAAATAGTTTTATTAATATTTTTAATTTTAAAAAAGTTTCTTATATGACTAAAATTTACCGCTAAAATTTGAATTTCCACATTTGCATGTAATCTTTAAAGTGGAATAACTTAAATATTTGATCATTTTTTCACATGTTTGACATAGCTAAACTTTTAAGTACCTTTTCTTTGTGTTAATATTGTAATTCACGACTGTCTAGCATGTGAGATATCAGTCGGTCACCTACTCCCTTAAACTGATTGTTCTGAAAATAAACAAAGTCTGAACAACTGAAGAAATCAACAGCTCTCAATGTAACTTTATAAAATTTATTTATAATTTATATAAAATAATAACATTCAATTTTTATTTAGGCATAGTGTTTCCAAGTTTTGTTTTTCACTGTTCGTGTTGCTTTATTAAGTAGACGTTAGTTTGAGTGACGTATATTGTCATGTTTCAGTGCACGTAATAGGTACGATGAAGACAGACGTAAACCTGTCGGCTTTGCTGGACGTCCAGAGAGTGAGGGAGAGGAGGAGGAGCCAGAACAGAAGGTCATCAGAGGAGGTGAGTGGAACAATACAAATCATACCACATATTCAAACAAACTGTTATGTTAACACTTCTCATTGGGTTGATTTAAATTGTAAATAATAATTTAATAAATAATAAAATTAAAACAACAGAAATTTAGACAAAAAAAAAATTAATGAAAAAAATATAAAAATAAACTTTTGCGTTTAGGTTGATGATAGAAAAAAAAAAAAGGGATAGAGAAAACCAGCAAGGGCCTCACTTAAGAGAGTCCTATAGTGAAGAGAGTCCTATAGTTTGGTGAAAATCTTGCTAGCACAGATATAAGAAACTAACACATATATCTGTGCTAGCAAGAATTTTGTCAAATTATGGGACTCTCTTCAATATAATAAGGCACTTGCTGGTTTCCTCTCTTACTTTCGTTTAGCTCGTCAACCTAACTGTGATGTTTTATTTTCCTTAATTTTGCATATTATTTGATTTTGTTATGCCACAAAAATGTGCCTATGTAGGCCCACTATTCAGTAGTCTTTGTATTGAAGGTGAGGTACATGTTCAAACATTGTGCCTTGTTGTAAGCTCAGTTCCATGTTTGTAATGTACGTAACTGCATGTCAAGTCTGTAATGTATGTGCACAGGAGGTGCCGCCATTGCACCACCACCCTCACTACAAGAAGTGGCAGCAGCCAGTGACTCCCCTAAGAGACCCTCCTTCTCTGGAGAGAGTTTTGGCATGATGGGAGGCAGCTCTGTGGCTGCTAAAATCATGGCCAAGTACGGTTTTAAAGTAAGTAGCCTGCATTTCTTTCTCCTACAATCACAATTAAGGAAAAATTGTCTTTGTCTTATAATTATAAATATGTGAAAAAACCATCGTGGTTAATGCTACTAAAACAATAGGATAGTGATAGGACAAGAGAAATTAGAGCACCGTGTATTGAAAGTTAATACAGAGCGAAATTCTCTAATTTTGATAGTTAAATGGAGTAGGGATTCAAATCAATTCACTAGCATCTTGGCTAGGACGTTTTATATGAAAAGAAATTAAAAGGATGGGTGATTCTGTGCAGAAGCTAACCATACATACCAAATATCCTCACGACCCACACACCTCTCGCGATCTAGCTGGACGCGCGTTTCGTCCATATCCGTTCCGAATTTTATGCACTAATTATATAATTAATGCACAAAAAACATCGCGGGTCTCAGGCACTCATCAGCAGCCCACAGCAATACAATGTGCTCACCTGTACCATAGCATCACCGCATGATACGTGTGGTTCACATTGCTCACTGTGTGATATAATTGTATTATAATTGATTGATAAAAATTAAAAGACATTGGTAGATTTAAAAATTTGGGTAATGGCTAATGGCAGATCAAGCTATTACCAACAGTGATGCCTTGCGTGTGAGAGAGAAAATATTTTAACTCTTACAATCTAATCATTAATATTGTCTTAAAATGAGGATATTAAAAATCATGTGCATACACATATAAATACTTATTATTATTATTTTTTTAATAAATTGGGATTTGTTTGCTTTCTTATAGTAGTGAACCTCAGTTGTTGTAAATTTTAAATTTAAAAAAAAAAAAAAAAAAAAAAAAATGCATAATTTATTTGTAATAAAATAAAAGTGCACTTTTAAAATAAAGAGGAAACATTGATAATACATAATAATCATAATATGTATGTAAAATGCAACACACAATCTTACTGTCTCTCTCTTCTAGTATAGGCCTATATTATTTAATTGACTATTGTGAGAGACTAAGTTGACGTTGACTTGATATGTTGTGCTAGGAGGGTCAAGGACTAGGCAAGAAGGAGCAAGGTATTGCAATGGCTCTACAGGTAGAGAAGACCAGCAAACGTGGGGGTCGTATCATCAGTGACAAAGACATCATGAGCTCGACTCCAGTGCAGCCCCCTAGCTTGCAGCCCCCTGGCTCACCACCGCCTCCCGCCTTCAATGCAATGCCACCTCCCTCCAGCTTGGGCCAGCTGGGTGGTCAGTTAGGAGGGCAAGCAGGGGACAAGCCAGAACCCAGCATCACAGAAATGATGAAAAATCCCTCAAAAGTCGTTCTGCTTAGAGTAAGTAGTTGCACACAAATTTTCAGTTCACAAATTATTATTATTAATATTGAAGCTTGCCAATAAAGTGAGCTGATCAATCACAAACAGCATGGGAAAAACTTAAAAACCTTAGGGTCCAATTTCCAATTCTTCATTAAAGTGGGGGAAAAAATCACTTACCATAATAATGATAGATAGAAACACATAAAAAAGAGAGGTACCTCTCTTTTACCTCTTTAACCTCTCTTTTTACCTCTCTTTTTTATGTGTTTCTATTTATCTTTTAAGTATCAACCTATCGCAAAGTCGATTTTTTCCTAATTATATATTTATTACCATAACAATGATTCACTGTTGATGTTTTTCTTTGATTAATTAGGCTATGTATTAATAATTATTGTGTTTATGTATAATTATAAATATTATAGTTTTGTATGTATTTGTTCTCTTTGGTGCAGAAGTTCTATGATACATCGTAACCTTTAATTAGTAAATTGCTTGATTGATTGATGTTTCAGAACATGGTTGGTCCAGGCGAGGTAGATGAAGACTTGGAGCCCGAGGTGAAGGACGAGTGCAACACAAAGTACGGCGACGTCATCAAAGTTGTTATATTCGAGGTGCCCAATGTCGTAGCCGAGGAAGCTGTGCGTATCTTTGTCGAGTTTAAGAGAATAGAGTCTGCCATCAAGGGTAAGTAATGTATCAGATCTTTCAAGCAATATTATGGAACTAAACCATCACGTTTAGGTTGGTAACTGTGAAAGAAAAGAATATGAGAAACCAGCAAGGGCCTTACCATAGTGAAGAGAGTCTCATAGCTTGGTGAAAAATCTTGCTAGCATAGAGATTAAAAAATATATATACTGCATATATATAGGCCTATTATATATATATATATATACATATATCATTCATAGTTTCTCTCCAAGTCTGTAAGGACTGATGTAGGCATAACACACTCCATCTCTCTTGGAGTTCATTGCCAAAATATATCCATGTTTTATTTATTTATTTATTTATTTATTTTTTATATCATTGCTAGCAAGATTTTCACCAAACTATGGAACTCTCTTCACTATAATAAGGCACTTGCTGGTTTTTCCTATCCTTTTCTTTCAAATTATCATGTCTTAAATTCATGTATTCTTTTTATTTTTCTCAGAACTAGTTATTACAATTATAATTTTAAAATCAGACTCCATAATAATTAACAGCTTAATTTTATTTATGTAAATTGAAATCAATTTTTATTTCAGCTGTTGTGGATTTAAATGGAAGATTTTTTGGAGGACGACAAGTAAAAGCTGGTTTCTACAGTTGGGAAAAATTAAACAACTTAGAATTATTGTAATTAAAAAATTTAATTGTATAAATAACAAAGAACAATTAATAATAAAAAACAAAAACATACACAAAGTTAAGTCTCTAATCATTGTTAAGCAGAAGAGTTCTATTTAAGTGAAATAAATCTACAGCATTGCATACAGAAAATTTACATAGCTGTATATTTATTTGACTTAAAGTATACGTCATTGATGTAGCGAATAATTTGATGCAACTAGATTGCAAATGTTATTTGGGGCACTCAGGAACATTCACTTGGTGTTTCCTGAAACACAGTAACAAGTTGCAGTTACTGTCAATAGGCAAAGGTCATTAGGTTAATTTTGGCCTGGTAAAGCTTTATGGCTTACCATGTTAAATAGAGACTTTAAGGATTGTTCACATGGAGTGAAAACTTAACGTCCGTTGACGGGTATTGACAGAAACTGACGGTTACGCGAATTTGTTTGCTTCACATGAGAAAAACATTCGCGTTACTGCGCATGTGCGGGAAAACTGACAGATACCGACGGATCGAGCTGCACTTATATAAACATATCACCCCATTCACATGCACTATTGTTGACAGATACTGTCGGATGGAGCTGTGCTTATGTAAACAAATGCAACCGTTCACATGCACTCGTCGCTACCCGTCAGTACCCGTCGTTTTGACAGATAGTGACGGGTAGAAAAGCTGGGTGTTGCCAGCTTTTCTACCCGTCAGTATCCGTCGGTATCCATCAGTTTTAAAACCATGTGAGAGGGTTCATTTTTTTACATTATAAACAAGTTGCAACAATACTTTTTCAACTTTGTTTACCCGTTGAAGTCCGTCAACGGACGTTAGGTTTTCACTCCATGTGAATGATACTTTAAAAATTACAATTGCTCACTTCAGAATCTTTCAAATATGTTGAGTTGCACATCATCACAAAGTATTTAAGTATTTAGTATGTGAACAAGTGTCAGTGAAAGGAACAAGAAGAAAAAGTTTCACAAAGTTGACTCTAAAAAAGAAATGTGTTTAATCCACAAGCTAAATTTTAAAGCATGGCTCAAAATAACATTTGATTACCATATTAAAAAGGTCAACAATGAGAAACTGAAATATCTGGCAAAACTTGCGCAACACCTTGCTTGTGTGACTTATAGTTATTAGTCTTGTTTAATTGTCTGATTTGACGTGTTTTAAAGATTCTGAAGCGAGCATTTGAAAATTTCAAGACCATAATTAATGTAAAACTAAGACCATTGCCCATAGGGTCTATGCATTCATGTTAAAGTCGACGCCATGTTGGATAACTCAATAACATGGGTGGCATAGGGAAAAAAATCATTTTGCCAGTTTTAAAACACTATGCAATATTTTTGAGAGCATTGATGCTGTAAACATGTTGAATTAGTATCTCAAGTATTTGAGAAAAATAACAAATATAAAAAAATAACCGATTTCCCAAAGAAAATTGACTTAAATGAAGTTTGTCCTATGCTGAGCAATGTAATGCACTACTCCAGTATGGCCTACAAGCGCAATAAATATGACGTCATCCGCATACACCCTATAAAGTGTCTGGATTATGTAAAGTTGTGTATTTAAAATAAATAAAAAAAAAAAAAAATCAATGAGAATTACTGAATTAGTGAAGAGATTTCAATTAAAAAAAAATTCAAAATAGTTTATTTTCCAATCTCCTACAATCAAAGCAGCAATACAAGACTCTGTACATTTGTTTACATTAGTTTAGTGAAACATCTTACTAGCACATACATTGAAGTTTTGGAATTACTGTACCTTTAATTATCATGCACTAAAAAAAAAATAATAGAACAAAATTATTAAAAATAATAGTACAAATTCCTTACTGGGACAATTCATTTGTGTAATACAATGTTGTATGGCATAATTAAAATTAAATATTCATCGTTACTATCAATAAAGAACTGCATAATATATTTGTCTTGAAAGTGCAAAGATTAGGCTTGTCAACAGTCCAGCCCACTCTTGCACCTGGACCTAATTATTCAGGGTATATTTACCTTGAACCTGGTGCATAGTTCAGTAAACAAGTCTTTGAGAAGTGCAGGCTGCTCATCCAGCCTCTGAAACAAAATCAACTTCGGTCACAGTCTGCTGCTACCACTTTATCATTATTATTTTAGCAGTCTGAAAAAGTTTTAGTCAATTTAATTTTTTTTTGCAATATAAAATAAAATTAAAAGATAGAAAAAAAAAAAAAAAAAAAAAACTGCAAGGTCCTCAATAAAGAAATGTTATGAAAAATTGTGTTTATTATCTCATGTACAAGCAAGATTTTTACTTATGTAAATGAAGTTTCTGCACGTTCTGCACTACATCGCAGGGGCGGCTGGTGCATGTAAAACCCTGCTATACCGTAAGGCCCTTACTTGTTTCCTCTGTCATTTAATCTTTTAATTTTATCGTATTTATACCCATTGTATTTTTATTATTATTTTATTTTTTAACAATATAAAAATGAGGAACAAAACATTGCAGTTGATGGTGTTGATAATGTTACAAAATTTAACATTTCTAATTGAAAATAGAAGGAGAAAGATTAGAGTATTACTGAATTGAATCTTTACATTTTATTTTTTTTCAATTCAACAAGCTCTAATCTCTCCTACTATTTTCTATCATAAATTTTATTTTTAATATTTTTATATAATATAATTAAGATATATATATATATATATATATATATATATATATATATATATATATATATATATATATATATATATATATATATATATATATATATATATATATATATATATATATATATATATATATATATATATATTTAAACAACTTAAGAGGTAATAATTTTGACCTTGCATGCTAGAGACTAGAGTAAGTATGAAAGTTGATATATACCTGGTCGACCTGGACTGTGGGGATGAAGGAAGCTGGAGGATTGAGACTGTGAGTGAGCTCTCCATGCTTGGCCAGCAGCTCGTCACCCTCCCACGTCCTTGCACATTGCAGAATATCTTCCCAGTTTACCTCTATATTGCGAGCACACTGAAACATATATCAATATTGCATCTCTATCGCAGTCAAATTGTTTCAAGTGAAATTATCACGAGCGCGTCAAACGTTCCATCTGACACAGTAAACCTTATGTAGATGGAACGTTTGATGAGCTCGTGATAATTTCACTTGGTACATTTTGACGTGTTAAAGACAATATTTCAGACATGCCAATTTTGCTTAGAGCTGGTTCAATAGCTCTAGTTTTTACGATTGTTTTTCATATCCGTTTTAAATTTAGAATTGACAAGATCAACATTATGTTGTAATCTTTGATCAATAAACTTAATTTTTGAAATTTTGTAAAGTAATATAAATTAGCATGGGAAAAACTACGTTTGTGTGTATGGGAAAAACTACATCTGTGGGTATGTTAAAAACAAAAACAGAGGTGACTTCTTCAGACCAAGTCTTCAAGGTGCCAATATATCTATAATCTTCAGAATTACATTTCAAAAGCATTTTGACTTTAGAAATAAATTTTAAAAATGTAGTTTATCCTCAGAAATGGTATATTTTTATTATTATATTTTTCTTCTTCAAGATTTCACATCAGAAAATAAAAATAACAATTGCAAGCATTTTTGACAAGACATAAGTTTTTTTTTTTTAATTAACTTTGCTGTTATCATTTTTACATAAGGTTATTGAAAGTTGCCAAAAAAATCTTCAGTAAAGGACTAGGGTACACACCGCCTTGGCAAAAACAGGACCATGACAGTGCTTTCCATGCGTCTAGTCTTTCAGTGGACACCACCTTATGGCATTGAACACACAGCGGTGTTCACCGATAAGACCAGATGCATGAAAAGGATTCGTCACGAACCAGTTTTTTCCGGAGGTTGTGCATACAGTAGACCATTACCAAACCTTCTGATAACTTTGTAGTATTGATGGGAGATTTACAACATTTTTTTTAGGGTTTTGAAAATGGTCCAGTTGTTGGAGTGTACAGAGTGCGGAGCACTTTGTAATGGACATGTCACATGTATGTATACCTTGCTGCCTGCTTGCTCAGGCTCCGAGTTATCACTGATCATACAGGTAGTATAGCGCAGTCTCTTACTTGGAGAACCAATGTGAGCCACGGAACATGCGTGGATCTTGTTACCATAGCACTCGACAGGACCATGCTGACATCGGAACACCAACTTTCCCCCGCTCTCTTTCTGAGTCTGAAATACAATACATACATGTTGAGTGCATCAAGCTCGTTATTAGCAATAATATAATATTAAGTGGAATACTCACTGAGGCCTTGCCATATGGAATGAGTGAGATATCAAAGAGGTGAGGCGCTTTCTCATACGTCGGTAGTAGTTGACGAATGAAGAAACTACGCGAGTCAGGGCATAGGGTCTCGTAATACACGGCTATTTGCAGCGGTTCAATCACCGGCTGCGTGGCTACTGCGTCATCTAACCCCTATAATCACGTAAATCTCATTAGCATAAAATATTGACAAATAAAAGGAGACAGAGTAAAAATATAAATATTTAATGTGTATTTATTTACCAAAGGTGATGACTTTCCGTCCAAGTTTAATGCAGGCAAGAAAGTCAGTATTTTCCATATCACTAAACATACAATAATTAAGAATATAATTCTATTCCTAGTTATCATGTTATGTCACATCAAAGAGCGGAATAATTGAAGTTTTCAGACTTGTTGCAACTATAAAAATATCCACATTTTATTTCCGACAAATGTTGATTGTTGACAACTGAAAACCCCGCCCACTTTACGTTTTTTGCTCCACGCTCCACTCCACGTCAGTCATCCGTCAAA
This sequence comes from Ecdyonurus torrentis, assembly GCA_949318235.1. Classification (NCBI taxonomy): domain Eukaryota; kingdom Metazoa; phylum Arthropoda; class Insecta; order Ephemeroptera; family Heptageniidae; genus Ecdyonurus; species Ecdyonurus torrentis. The sequence continues at coordinate 1,575,896 of OX439130.1, forward strand.
CAAGTCGGTCGCGACTAGTGGTCGCGACTGCGGAAATTTTTGCAATTAAAAAACGACAAAATTAACAAAATAAATTATTTTTTAAAAATTATTTGTCTTTAAATCTTGAATATTTAAATAAATACAATATTTAAACCACATTTTCGCCCAAAAGTGTTTTGAAACCTATTTCAAAAGCTTCCGCTCAATTTGATGCTTGTAAAAGTTTCCAAATAGTGCCAATAGATGGCAAGTTTCCAAAAATTATTCCGAATAAATTTTCCCCGGCAAGAAGAAAAACGTGAGTACGGTAAATAAATTTTGTAATCTATCTTATTTTAAGTCATCCGACTTAATTAATACATTTTTATGCATGATTATTTTGTACTTTATTATTACCAATAATCTGATACCATTTTTTTTGTATTAAAATTAACACATTACTTAATAAAAACAAAGAATTTCCTATGTTGCCTTTTTGTGTTCAGTTTGTGTGCTTCATAATTTTTTCAATTACTTTTTATGCTTTCAAAATTACCTGTTAATATAATAATATTTTTAAGTTAGAAATATTTTAAATAAATGTATTTCTATGAGTAATTAATCTGCTTTGTTTCGTTTGCATATCATCAGGGCAAGTGACGTTTGTATTTGCATTGTGTATGTAATTATGTACGTACCGGTATTTTTGTATTAATGCTAATGACGTTATACACACGCAGTACTATACATACATACAAGTGGTATTGATCCCTAATACATGTGACTATTTATTTACTTAAAACTCAACAAATATTTGCTGTTTGATAGAATGCCAGAGTTGACCGAGCTGGACAAAGCAAGCACATCAATGACTGAACGACGAGAAGCCGCCTCAGGGTCAGGCACTGAGTCCGACTCAGATGAGTCAATTCCTGAGTTAGAGGATGCAGACAAAGTTCAGGCACAGTTCCCTGGCAGTTCGGTGAGTTATACATTATTTTATCTCGTACATACATATAAATGAAGATAGGAGACATCCACACTGTACATACATACATACATCATGTGTCATGTCATGTGTGATATGTAATTAAAGGTTGTCTTTAGTTGGCTTGTATCTCAAAATCTAAAAAGAAAACTTCCTAATTTTTTGATGTCACCTCAAACTTAATGATAACAGCTACCCATGATAAAATTTTCATTTCCCGTGACCATCAGATAAGAGAGCAAAGAATTTTTGAAATTTACGAAAATTAACAAGGCCTCTTATGGGACTAAAACTTCAAAAAATCATAATGCAAAATCTAGCTTGGTGACACCCCAAAATTTTTACATTTTTGAAGTTGCCTTAACCTAATGTATCACCATGCAAAATTTTAGATTTTTCCTTCTTTACGACTTTTTAGTCAAATCCCGTAGTAGCTGATTTCCCGCCTTAATACATACCTGTGTATTTTACATATTGGAAAATGTCTGCTCACACTCCCAGTGCCCTCTAAATTTCCTTGATATACATACTGGTGGTGGGTGCTGTGAATCGTCAAGTGGAACAACTCCAAAATTTCAAAAATTATTTGCTCCCTATAACAAAAGATTGTGTTTTTGTTTCCATTTCTATGGGATAATTAATTTTTGAAAATTAAGGTAGTCGTCCCACTTGACATTAGTTTTTTTTTTTTTTTTTTTTTTTTTTTTTATCTGTATGAAAGTTTAAAGTTTAAATACTGGTAAATAGTAACACTGAAGTGAAAATATTGCCGTTAAATAGTTATACCCGTAGTCCAATGTGAAGTGTACTGAGCGTTGATTTGCTTGACAGGCCCTCCACATGGCCGCTGCTGCAGGTCTGCCTGAGGACATGGTGAGCAAAGCCAAGCAGAGCAGAGGAGAGAAGAAAGCTCGCAAGATTATGTCCAAGCTTGGACTCAAACCAGTAAGTAACATTTGTCGTATGCACTAGAGGCCCTAGAAAATACCAAGTACTCACCAACACTGTTGAAATCGTTACTTAAATAACATGCAGTTGAATGGCCTCTCAGACCTTTCCCAATGCAAAATTTGTGCTCTGCATGAACAATGAATGACAAACTGCAATGATGATAAACAAGGAACATGGTTTCAAAATTAATGCTGACTTGCAGTGAAGAGTCAACCCTTGGCAGACTGAGCAGCCTTGTCAACATTGTACTCTAATATATTTTCTATTGCTTTGGTGAAATACCATGTATTTATATGGAGCATACACTGTGTCCCAAACTTTCCCTTCTCCCAATAGTAAACATTCCCTAAAACAGCTAATTTTTGTACATATTTTTATTATTTTTTTTTATTCGACTCCTATAAGACACAATATATAATTTTAGTTGTCTAATATATTAGTCCACCTTGGAGAGCATTCAGCTTGTGTTGAATCATAATTACAGATTATACAGGGCGAAAAAAGTGTGATTATCTATACACAAATTATAATAAAAAATTATTATCAACTTAAATACTTTTTTTTTTTTTTTTTTTTTTTTTTTTTTTTTTTTTTTTTTTACAAAAATATAATAAAGTTTTTTGCCAAATTATTTACTTCTATGTTTTGAAAACGCATTTTTTTTTTATATATATATTTTTTATGTAATAATAATAAAAAACACCTACTTATACTGCTGTGGTTTAGGTGTTAGTTATTATTATTACATACTCAAAACATCTTATTTTTGTGCTTAAAGTGAACTATAGGGTGTATGCGTATGACGTCATATTTATTGCGCTTGGAGGCCATACTGGAGTAGTGCATAACATTGCTCAGCATAGGACAAACTTCATTTAAGCCTATTTTCTTTGGGAAATCGGGTAATTTTTTGTTATTTGTTATTTTTCTCACATACTTGAGATACTAATTCAACATATTTACAGCATCAATGCTCCCATGAATATTGCATAGTGGTTTTAAACTGGCAAAATGATTTTATTTCCTATGCCACCTATGTTATCGAGTTATCCAACATGGCGTCGACTTTAACATGAATGCATACACCCTATAAGTAAATTGTTGTGAGATGATTGATGCCATTGTCAATATGTAGAGATGTGTAAGCTGACACTCTTGCTTGCTGCTTACAGGTGACTGGAGTAAATAGAGTAACAATTCGTAAGTCCAAGAGTATTTTGTTTGTCATCAACAAACCAGACGTATACAAGAACCCTGCGTCAGACACCTACATCGTCTTTGGAGAGGCCAAGGTACGTCAATCACACACACACATCAACTTTGCTCATCAAATTTGATGTGTTCAGTAGAATTAAAAATAATATCCAACAGATTATGTGCAATGGTAAACACTAAATATTTAACAAACAAACAAAAAATTAAGATATGCATCTGTAATGTAACACGTTCTACTCATTTAATTTACTTGTAATCTTAAAAGTAAAATCTCTTAAAAAATTAAAGAGATCTTTGATTGGCAATTGCTGTTTGGTGCTTTTTCAATCATGTCAGTATGTCGGTGATATAATTAAAAGTGTAGAATACCTTGAACAAAAAACATGTCTAATATCCTGATATACCTAAATATCAACTGTGATTTGGCCGATGTCCTTTATTTCTAATTTATTTTCCATTCACAAAATGACAGCTGCAGGTTTATGACGTCACAGCTCACTAGTCTACGCGTGGAAACAGGCGAGCTGTGATGTCATAAACCCACAGCTGCCATTTCGTGATTGGCAAATAAATTAGAAAGCAATGACTCCGGTCAAATCAAGGTTAATATTTAGGTATGTTAGGATATATAATACTTTTTTTTTTTTTTTTTTTTTTTTTTTTGTTCAAGGTGTTCTAAGCCTTTAAACTATCAATTAATCTTAGTGTGTACGCATTTATTGAACAGTCAACTGGGGTGAAATTGAAAGCCAATCACAGACCCGCTTTCAAAGTGCTCTGCGTCTAGCGAGATAGGGAAAAGTGAAAGCTTGCACATGATTGGAGTTTCAATTGCACCCCTCACTTTCAATTTCTAACATTTAAATAGTAAAATATATTATCACAATTGAGTATACTTTTAACATATAAGTAATGATGCAAACTAAAAGAAAAGCATAGTGGACTCAGGATTACCATTGTGAAGAAATACCTTTGCAGTTCAAAGTAAAATCTAGCAAGCAATATAATTATCATTATCAATGTAATAAAAATAATCAAAAACTGCAATGATGATAACAAGGATTATGGTTTCAAATATTTTGCTGAAATGCAATGATGACTCAACCCTTGGCAGACTGAGCAGCATAGGAATACCTAACAGGGGTACAAGTGTTAGCATAGTTCTGTCACAATGAAAGTACACTTGCAGACATTATATTCTTAACATCAAAGATGATGCCGTTTTCTAACGAAAAGGGTAGAAAATACATTGTCAGGTACAGCGTTGACAAATTCTTGGAAAATCATGAATGAATTCTTTAACTTAACTTTATGATGTTCAGGAGTGTACATTGTGGGAAATCATGAAGTCATTCTAAATTTAGACTTCATTGTTTTGTTAAAAAAAAAAAAAAATTTAAAAATTAAATGTATTTTTCTTCTGTGGTGTTCAACAAAGAAAACAATGGTATATTAACTGTTTATTACAAAAGAACAAATTGCTAATATTTAGTACCAATGGGGGTTTTAGAAGAAAATAAGAATGCTATTGCAAAAATAATTGTATCCGTGGTATTTATTTGTATTGTATGTTGTAAAAAGGATAGGACAAATTAACAAATGCCTTACAATGGTGATGTCAATAGACGTGGTGACTCTTGATAACATTACATAAAATGGTTTCATGTATTATGGTAAAGGGGCCTGTTTTCGGCACCCTAACTAGTTTTTGGCATCCTTCCTTAACATTTTTTTTTTTTTTTTTTTTTTTTTTTTTTTTTACCCTATAAAAATGCAATTCCAAGAGCTGATGATTTTTTGTGTCATACATGTTGACACCTACCTCCTTGATTTTTCTCTAAGCTCAGCTGTGGGCAGTTTTCACAAAAAAAAATATATATGTATATAATAAAGTACCAAAAACTCGAGGATGGCCGAAAACTGGCCCCTTTACCATATTTTACATTGATCAATTGCATAAGAGAGGGTTGTTATGTAACCATGATATCTAGCATTGTTGATAACTTGTTATAGTCTCTGATGTAATGAGACCACGTAACCAGGGTCGGACTGGCAATCAAGGGGCCTCGTCCGCAAAAGGGGTGTAACACCCTCTTTAGGGGCCACAAAGGGGGCGTAACACTCAATTTCGCCCCTTTTTGGGCCTTAGGGGCCTCCAAACAGGGGGGGGGGCACGTCCGCAATTGCGGACTTGCTCTTATGGCCAGTCCGAGCCTGCACGTAACTAACATTAGTTTAGAAGTAGGCGACACATACTTCAATATTCTGTTACATGACGGCTTTGTATATCTGAGAGATAATGTTTAAATTTTAGAACATTAAATGACCCAGCAGATTGGTATGACTGATTGATAACATATTGATGTTTGTTTTCAGATTGAAGATCTCAGTCAGCAAGCTCAAGTGGCTGCCGCAGAGAAGTTCAAGGCTCCAGAGGTGGCCCAGCCAGGTGAGGCAGGTGGCAGCACGACGGTGCCGGCACCAATTCAAGAAGAGTCCGAGGAAGAAGAAGTGGATGAGACTGGGGTTGACCCCAAAGACGTTGACCTTGTAATTTCCCAGGCCAACGTTAGCCGAGCCAAGGCAATTAAGGCGCTCAAAAACAACCAGAATGACATCGTCAACGCCATCATGGTAATTAACTTGTTAATTAAAATTTTAGCCAACCCACTTGTACAAAGATTACTGAATTACAACATTGTGATTTGAGCAACCATTTTAGACCTAATATTTAGGGTTTGTGGGTAATGATTGGGTTGTTGTGGTCATGTGACCACCCAACTTGCTGATTGGTTCAAAGTTAGACCCTGCTTTAACATTAGAGCTTCCAATCTTGTAACATAGTAATCTAACTTGTACACATGGGTGTGATAATTCATTTTACTGTTACTAAATTTGCAATGTTCTTTTAAAAAAAAAAAAAAAAAAAAAAAAAAAGTAAAAAGTAAAAAGTAAAATATCAAGTCTTCCAGATAGAAATGTAGTACAGTAGTTTTTTTGTGTGCTGCGACCTTGAATCTTACCTGTTCTTTTCATAGAGCTCATAGTCGCATGGCAAAAAAAAAAAAACTCTAATGTGACATCTCTATTCGGAAGAACTGATATATAACCAATCACAATAGTATGTACTACATAAACCACTGTATGACTTTAGAATTGCTGTCATGTTTCAATGCTAAAGAAAATGTTATTTGATAATAAATATATTAAAATACTCATCATTACACAGCTATAATTCTCTACGTTGTATCTGTGTGATAACAGGTATTTTACTAACTTTTCTTTTTATTATAATATATAGGAAAAAACCATCGCGGTTGGTATTAATTACGTTTAAAAAAATAATTAGAAAATAGTTGGTAGAGATTAGAGCACGTTGAATTAAAAATTAATAAAACGCGAAAATTCTCTAATTTAAATAGTAAATTGGGACTAGGGATGCAAATCATTATAGCTTGCGCTAAATAAAAATAGACGTTAAAAGGGATGAGGGGTATAGTGTCAATGTAAAATACGATATACCTAACATCTCACGTTCTCACACTACATCAAAGGCACAACATTATAAAACAGTATCAGACTTACTCTTGGCCTTAGACCGGTTTCGTCCTTTACCTAGGACTCATCAGTAAGGCTCGGCAGAGAGCTCTGTACAGCTAGAGATGGCTCACACCACATCTGCTAACTGACTGAGCTGAGGAAGCAAGTGGCAGCCGCGTTTTTATACGCGATGCCCCCGCAGCTGCTCGCGCTGATTGGTTGAGCAATCGCGCGCGCAAACCCGGCTTGCTATTTAAAACCTCTCATCCTCACACTGTAATATAATATTGTGCACTAAGAGGGATGCAAGACTGGCTGCCAGCAAGCCACAAATAACCACAATGGCTTAATTTTCTAATAACATATCAAGGGTGCTCAGTTATAATGTCCGATGTCCATTTGACCTTGACAAATATTTTTGTGCTGCAAATGATGTGAAACGGCAAAATCCAAAAATTTCAAGGTCAAGTTGTTAGTACATTACAAAGGAGCACCCGCGATATATATTTAAAAGGTTGTTTTAGTTTGTATATTTAAGTAAAAGGATCAAAATGTGTTACTATTACGGTGTTGTCTATAATGACACATAAAGTCAGATTTGTTTTCAATTAGAAGACAATCCAAGCTATGATGATAAACAAGGACTATGGTTTCAAATATTTTGCTGAAATGTAGTGATGAGCCACCCCTTGGCAGACTGAGCGCTGATCAGTATTATTACCAAGTTAGTACGCATGTACAAGCACTGTGACTGATGTTTTTTTTGTTTTATGTTGCAGGAGTTGACGATGTAAAACCCTCCCTCTCTTCCTCCTCTCTTGTCTCTGAAGTAACGTGTGAGCAGCAACTGACACACTAGCCTACTGACAACAACGTGGCACTTTAATTTGTATATCGTAACAATATTTTAATTTGTTCTTTTTAAATCTCAGCTTAAATATGTTATTAAAACCAATAAAATTTAAAAATGCACTTCATGATGTTTTCTTCTTATAGCTACACTAAAGTTCATAATACAATATGAAGGTGTTTTTTTACATTTTCTAATTGTTTTTATAGAAGAAATAAATAAATAAATAATAGCCTAATAATAAATACATTAGCTGAATTTTTATAGAAAAATATGTAGAGGAAACCAGCAAGGGACTTTGCATAGGATAGTGGCAAGAATCAACTTGGACAAGTGCCAACTATCTTACAGTGTATCAATTGTAATGTAATCAATATGATGTATGTACCAATATTGGTGCTGTAAGCTTTTAGTTCTTCACTTGCTGTGTAAGCTGTGCACTTTAACATCATCATGCAAGGAAGTTCAGTACTTGGCCAGACGTTAGAGGTTACAGGGGTTAAATTTTTGTTAGATATGAAACTTGATTATCAAAGATGCTCAACACGGCGTAGAACACCTTGAACAAAAAGTTGCGTAATATCCTAACAAACCTGAAAATCAACGTGTATTTGGCCGGAGTCATTGATTTCTAATTTATTTTCCATTCACAAAATGCTGCTGCCGGTCACTGACGTCACAGCTCGCCCGGTTTACTTGCGCGTGGATTAGGCGAGCTGTGACGTCAGTGACCGGCAGTGGCATTTTGTGTATGAAAAATAAATTAGAAATCAATGACTCCGGCCAAATCAACGTTGATTTTCAGGTTTGTTAGGATATTACGCAACTTTTTTTGTTCAAGGTGTTCTACGCCTTTAAAGAAAGAGAAGAAAAGAAGAAGGAAAAAAAAAAAAAAAAAAAGGAAGTCATTTATTCCTTATTCTAATACTATTGTTTGTTTTTCAATACATATATTACATATTTACATACATATCGTGACGCTATAATCCCTTTCGGGGTAAGCCAACAACACAGATGTTTTATCCTGACCCAGTGATAGACCTCCACAACTTCCTATCCTGACATACTTTAGAGTACATACAATTTAGAGTATATCAGGCACCAATAGATTCTTGTAACAAAATATTTCTCATAAATGGTAGTAACGCAGTACTTAATTTAGAACATATTTCTATCAACCAGCAAGCAACAACGTCACAACTGAACTTCCTGTGCAAGGTATACTGTGTTATTTGTAAGTATACAAATACGTACATTGTTTCCGATAATAAAATTAAGACAATCCCTGTCAATCCAACTTGTTGTTAATGTTAAACTGGTAAGATTTTAAATATGGAAGCATATGGGTCAAGGGTACCTACTTGCAAGTTTGTTTAGCTAATTTAAAAAAAAAAAAAAAAAAAAAAACTGCCCAAGAAGGGGGGGGGGGGCTAACAGATTAAACTTCCAGCCCTCTTCCACCTTCTCAGGCACTTTTTTAAAGGATTGGTACAGAATAGTTCCAGGAAGAAAAAAGAAGAAAAAAAAAACCTATGCTGAAAATAATTTAATTAAAGTGCTTCCCGCAGTTTCTCTCTTGAAATTAAATAATTTTTAATGGAAAAAAAAAAGATAAAAAAAATATCACTGAATGACTAATATACATACTTAAATTACAGCAGCAGGAAATGGAAAAAAAAAAAATAAAATAAAATAAAAACAATTTTAAATTTGTTGTATGTTATGTATGTACATTTGCAATGCTGTAATTTCTTTGTACTTGTATATATTTGTATTAAATGTGCTGTAGGTCATGATGTGCTGAGCTGAGAGGTTCAAGCCAAGCACACACACTAACCAAGCTGGCCGTACTGCTGTGTGAACTCCTCAAATGGCTTGAGATCTGACTTAGCAATCGTTGGTGGAGTGCACGACAAGGCCTTCAAGAAATCTCCAATATCCACTTCCCTCGCACCAACCTAATAAACATGTGAGAGAGGTCATTCTAATGCATATCGTGACGTGACGCTATACATTCTGTCAAAAGGTAAGCCAACAGTCTGTTTATTCGTAAACTCTGTTCTCTTTGCACCAAAAAAGGCACATTTCTTTTGAATAACGAAAGTTGATCGTCATTTTAGGTTTACGAACAGCATTAATACTTCCCTTTGACCTAGTGATTGATGTTTCTCAACAGCTTTCTATTCTGGTATACATAACGTAGACTCATGATTCACTTCATACTCTTACTTTACACTTGATTCTCTTTTTCTCAAGCATCTTTCAACCTTCTCAAACCACAACATCTCCTCTTTCTCTCTGTCATGAAATACATTTTTGAAACTCTCTCATCATTCATCATTCCACTTGATCAAATCATAACAAAACTACTTTCATAATTCTCTGGTACCTTTTCTTGCACCTACCCCACATTCTTTCAATCACCACCCTAAGTAAACAATAACTGCACACAGGACCCCTAACAATTCTGTAGCAAATTTGTTAGCTTAATTTAGAATGGTTAAGAGACTTACCATGGCAGGAGGCAGCTCCTTGAGGCTGCTCAACATTGCAGAAGGATGGTCACTGGAGCAAGGAGCCAGCAAACCATCTGTAATTGTCAAAGACAGTTGAAGAACAAGTTTCCACTGTGTTACCAAGAATACTAACCTGATTTGAAGGCCCAGTGTGAAGCATACTCCAGCTCTCTGATTGGTTGGAGCAAGGCGTATTGTGTGAGTGTCGCGAGATCTGAGCCAGAGTAACCCTCAGTGGCGTCCAGTAGAGGTGTCCAGTCAAAATCATTGTCAGCCAGTCCGCTGTGAAGCTCTAAGATCTGCTGTCTTGCCTCTCTGTTTGAAAGCAAGTAATTGTATATTATTGCGTATTAATAATACTTAGGACTTGAGTGGCAAACCTATCTGGAGTGGCGATGTAGATCCGACGTTGAAATCTGCGTAGGAAAGCAGAGTCAAGTTCCCACGGACAATTGGTTGCACAGAGCAAGAAAATTCCACGCTTTGCAGCATCTTCAATTTGAATCAACAGCTCTGTCTTCAGTCTGCAAAATATATGAAATACAATCCTTGCAGTGCTGTAGTCAATTTAAGTACCTATTTAATTAAGTCAATTTAGGTACATAATTTAAGCACGTCTATGTATTGTAAACCAATACTAACATAATTATTTTTTTCACTATTATACTATATTTATATTTATACAAGGGGGGGGGGGGGGGAAAGGTGGTTAAATATATGATGATAAAAAAATAATAGCCAGTTAGTATAAAGGAAGATAAGAGCACATTATATTAATATTATTATTTATTTATTAAACACCAAGGTGTACTTATACATTATATAGGTCTACATTTTTGCATATTGACTTAATGATAGGGTCCGAGATGGACAATGAAGTAAGTGGTACCTAGTACATAGGCCACTACATAACACACATACACATTTATCATTACACTCGTGATATTCTTTAATCTGACAGATTACATGGTGGAAACCATGCACCGCATAACGGGTAAAAACATGCCTGTCTGTACAGTTTGGGCCTTTCCACCCATTAATATTAAATGCAGGGGTATTATAGAAGGCCAGAATGAATGGCAATAATTTTCATTATTTATGAAAATCAGAAAAATTTCACACTTCATTAATTATCACTTTAATGATGTGTTCTAATCTTTCTACAAACTTTTTTTTATTATTTTATTTATTTTTTAACTTTTGAGCTAATTTTTGTATTATGAGTATAGAAGGGAAATATTATTGTTTCCCCATTCTGTATGACTGAATGAATGGCAATAATTTCTATTATTTGTGCAAATCAGAAAATTTTCACTTGATTAATTATCACTTGAATGTGTCTAATCTTCCTACAATTTTTTTTTTTTTTTTTTTTTTTTTTTTTTTTTTTTTTAACTTTTGGTATTATAGGTATAAACGATATAGTAGAAATAACCGTTACAGGTATAGAATAGAAATATTGTTTCCCCGTTCTGTATGACTAATGATGAAGAGAAATCCATCTCAATTTCAGTTGTTGTTTTAGTAAAAGTTGTAATTATTTGTATATCACAATATCTTTGCTTTGATAACATATCCAAACCAAAATAATTTCAATTTTATTTTACGTCCCATTTTTATAGCCCTCTCATCATTACCTGTGATAACATAGACTCAAAAGATTGGAATATAACCACAATGCCCTATCTGTAGTGCTGCAAGTTCATTCCATATGGACACTTAATTACTTCAACGTGCTCACATATTCATTTCTTTGTTGTAACTTTGAACAACAAAATTTTTTTTACCATATTATATAAAGGGGGGGGGGGGGGAATTTAATTTTATTATGTGAATGCACCTTTAGGTTTTAGGACACATGCACTGACCTCCGAGCATGTTCAGCCTCTGACGAGGATCGTTTGCGACACAAGCTGTCCACTTCGTCAATGAAAATGATTGGCTTGTTGCTGCTGCCATTTGCATCTCCATGATTAGCAACGTTGAACAGTTCACGAATCATCCTGCAAGTACAGTACATACATATACATCACTATATATTATAGGATAGCAATGTAGGTTAAACATTGGACCTCAATATATTTTTAATAATATATATATATATATATATTTTTTTTTTTACACTGAAGTAATTGCAATCTTCTGTATTATAATATTAAATACAAATAGGTAGAGCAGGGAAAGAGTACAAGAATGTTGACGATGCCTCAGTAAGTAACATTAATTGTGTCATGAATGCTATATTTTACAATGGTTCCATTACTGTGTCATCCCCATGGATATGTCATCCCCTTTCAAGGTCTTAATATTATTTAAATAAAATAATAATATGTAATAATATATGATGACTGGAAGAAATGACTGAGTCGAGTGATTACTTCTCCGATTCTCCAACCCAACTGGAGAGCAGGTCTGCAGTGGAGATACAATAGAAGTCCGCGTTGATTTCAGCAGCTACGGCGTGAGCAAGGCGTGTCTTTCCTGTTCCTGGAGGTCCGTAAAGAAGCACTCGGCTCCATGGCTGTCTACATCCTGAAAATAAATAAATGTGTGTGTGTGTGTGTGTGTGTGTGTGTGTGTGTGTGTGTGTGTGTGTGTGTGTGTGTGTGTGTGTGTAAGCATAACTGTGAATGCCTTATTAATTGCTAGAGAGAGAGAGAGAGAGAGAGAGAGAGAGACTGACCACTGAAGAGATGGGGGTACTTTGCTGGTAACACCAAAGCCTCCTGCAACATCTGTTTGGCTTCTTGAAGACCAGCAATTTGATGAAGTCCAGAGCAAGAAGGTGACTTCTTGGCGGCTGATATTGCAAGTGCTCTTGCTTCATTCTCATCATCTCGCACGCTGCTGCCTAAAAGTAAGGTAAATATTTATACACTATACGCTATACGTATTACTCTCCACACGGTCCACACCACAAGGAAAAGTGACATATTATATAACTCATACCTGGCTGGCTATCATTGCTCTCCGTGCTGATACTACTGGAAGAAACACCATCTACTTCATTCACAAGTCGTGCTTGAACAACCAAAGATTCTTGTAACTGCTGCAGGGAATCCTGTGACAAAATAAACTCCCATAATATCAAATACTTATCTTTGTGTATTATAAAATATATAAAAGTATTTTGAGTTATGCTCACTATGAATGCTGGGAAGGTTTCTTCAAGTACTAGGTTTTCTATCGCCGTGTTGCACGTGTTGTACAGCTCCTCGAGCTTGCATCTCGGTATTGTGTCGTCACCTATCAGCCGCCCAATCTGCTCCAGACTGCTCAACATGTATATTTTGAGTAAAGCATCCTCAAATATCAAATATTACACCTACAAATATCAAACTCTACACCAGCTTTTTTACATATTATGTGGATTATTGCAAGAGTCCGATTCATGCCGCAAGAATGTCACTCCCATAGCTCATGTGACGACGTCACTGGTAGTGATCATCTTGAATCAGATAAACGCATGATGCAATCCACGAGTAAAAAAGCTGTGGTTTAATTACTAGGTAGCATAATATTAGGGTGTCGTATACGTGTAGCGGTAAAATATTCCAAACAATTAAAAAACTTACCTTGCGTAAAGTTCTACTTATTGCACCAGCATATTCAATATAGTTTACATGAAACAAAAGTATCAAAATATAATTAATTATGCCATAAACATATTGTATCAGATATCTATAATATAAAATAAAATTGTAATTCAAATGTAGCGCAGCCAGAATAATTTTGCGACGGGAGGGGTATCCACCGATAGATGAGCCATATATTTTAGTGAGCATAAAGGGGACCCTCCATGTATTTTTTTTTTTTTAGACCTGATGAGAGGGGGGTCCAGACTCCAACCCCTCCCTCGAGTACACCCCTCTGGCAATAATACATATAATGTGCATTGTGCAAGTGTGGCATCATATGATAAAATCTATTGCATACCATTGTAAGCAAACTCAACTTGCGTTTGCGAAGACGCTTTCTCGTAACACGACTCTTCTATCTCCATAATATTCTAACACTCGGATTTAAGAATGTTTTATTTACATATGAGAGTAATAAAGAATTTTATAAGTTAATAATTTTAAGAAGAAAACCAAAAAAACCTTCTGGCGCGTGCACAAGTTGGTCTGTTGTTATGTCTGCATCGCAAATCGCAACGCGCCATTTTCGTACCAACATGTCAAAGAATTACAGTGAAGTGAAATAATCAAATTCTTTACCGTTCTTTACAACATTTACAACTAATATACGTTATTTATGTGCACTTAAATTATACAATCAATTTTTTTAGTATATATGAATAAGAAATAAAGATAAATACTGTTTTTGAAAATAGAAAAGAATATTTTAGTGTTGGCCAGCCTGTTTAATTTTAGAATTTTTATCAGCTGGTGTATTTCAGATGTTTTATTTTTTAATAAGCCCGAATTTTAGTTTTTAAAAGACGATTTTAAGTCTTTTAAGTTAATTAGTTAGTTTTTAAATTATATTAGAACAATAACAATATTTCAGATAAAAATTTGAACAAATTACGAAGTGTCTTATGTGACAATGGGCGAAGCAGATAAGCCTTTCGCGTGCCCACTTTCCGAGTGCGGGATGGTAGGTCATATACTTTTGTGTGTTTATTTGCTATTGTTTTGCAGAAATATAACTAACTTTTTTGTATAATTTTAGAAATTTACGAATGAAGACCACCTGACAGTACATAAGAAAAAGCATGACATGTGCCTTAATATCAGCAATGGACAAAAAATGAATGTCTTTGTAGGTATGTATGTATGTATACGGACATTGTGCATGAAAATCAAGAGTTTGTCGTCGTGACTGGACTGGGTGTCAATCATTTGTTTCAATCACGTTCGCTGTAGTTTCCAAAAAATACCAAAATCATAGCTGGAGTGCCAGTAAAATAACATCGCGATCGTACCACGAAAGCTATATACATACATACCATACTTACTGTTAAAGTCCCTATATACATAAATATATGGTATGTATGTCATACATACTAGTTATCGGCAGGCTCTTTTTACGGCAAAAGTGTTAAATTTACGCGAGTTTACAAGATTCTAACTAGAACCAACCATCTTAGAATTCCGTCTACTTGCCATACCACTGCTTAAAACTCTTTTATCAATAGAGGGGGTCGAGATAAATAGGGGTGCCGATAACTGCGGCAGTGTCGGTTGGGCTGCTTTTCTCAACAATACTGTAGGAATGTCAACCTTAATACCCTTAAGCTGCCGATAACTAGTCCTAATACCATACCAAGTATTCTGACAAAATTATTTCTGTAATGTTGAAAACCTCACTAAAATAACATGCTTTTAAATGGCAATCGTGACCTCTCAACAATCTGAAAAATTATAGAAAAGGCGTATGGTATGGGGCTAGAATACTTGAGAAATTCTAGTGAGTACTTTAGTTCCGATTGATTTTTGTAATTGGAATTGTTAAGTGAGCTCCACATAACAATGCATGCTATTTTGATCAAATAATTAAAAATTGTAATTACAAAAAGCTCAATGTAAACACAGCATTAGATATAATGTATACAGTTTATATTGTGGGTACATACAAGTTATTGCTATTTATGTATGTTTTATTTGCTATGTAGGGCAGGTATACTATTTGTATGTATATGTATGTTATCATACATATACATACATATAACATATTTTATGACACCCATGCCATGTTTGTTATACTGGTATATAAACATATTATATCATATTACAATGCCAATATGTCTTGCTATATAAAGTACCTAGATATAAAGACTTGATGTGCTGCACAATTGATATGATACAGAATGTAACTCATAATTACTGTGTTTTTTTTTCCTAGCGGATCAAACTCCAACGCCTACACGATTTATAAGGAACTGTGAGGAAGTTGGTTTATTTCAAGATCTTCAAAATGTCAATCCCTTTGAGGAGCAGTTCAGAAAAGCGGCAGAGGCTGCTAAATCAGGCTCTACTCCTCTGCATGAGGTGAGATGAGATATAGGGGCTTACTGACTGACAAATTAGAAAGCATAAATCATGTATGTATCTGCAACACCTACAAGTAAAATTAAAAATAATATAATAAAATACACATAAAATAATAATATACAAGATAAGATTTTCAACTTTGCTGCTTTTGGAGATACAGTCAACCGGGGTGACTTTGAACACCCATTTATCTCTACTTTGGGCACGCATTTCAAAATTTTAAACATGTCATTTTAATCAAAATCAAATTTGAACAATAGCAAGAATCTTCAAATTTCTAAAATGAGGCCCCAAGACAGAGATAATTGGGTGTTCAAAGTCACTCCAGTTGACTGTGCATGGTTTGTGCTCTAATCTGACGATATCATAAAATTGGTACAATAATATTTAGTATTTTAACAAGCTGTTAAACTGTATGAAGTTTATTATTATTATTATTTTTAATTTATTTGCTCACCAAATTTGAGATAATGTATTTAAATCTATGTGAATGTGCCTGGTTGCACATGATCATCATCATTGACTTTTACTTGTAATGTTGATATATTGTTTAAAACAAGATTTTTGTTATGTTTCCTGCAGGCTGAACCAATGTGTGGTCCAGTGGACGATGCCTTGCACACGCCACAAGTATTCTCTCAACTTGAGCATGCCAGACACCCCCCTGTGCATGTGAGAGGACCTAGTCCTGAGCCTCAGCTGGAGACCCCGTCCTGCAGTTCAGTGGAGACACATCACAAAGATATCTTGCAGCAGCCCGTGGCGTTGCTGCTGAGATTGCCTGGTGGCAAGCTAGTCAAACTGTCTGCCATGGAAATGGCAGAGAATGAGCAAGAACCTTCTTCTGCCAGTGTTATCTCCATGGTGAGCAATACTTGCTTTGTCATAGACCTTCAAGTCTTTGTTTTCAAAAATACTATACTTTTTAATGATCAAACACAAAATGAAAGCTACAAAACTGACTAAATTTTTTTACCTGAATGTAAATGTGGCCCCACAAGAGAGCATGAAAAAATTAAAGTATGCAATTTGCTTGAATATTTCTGTTATGACATCAACGTTAAAAAATATTTGTTTAAAATTATTTTGCGGGTTGCATAAATCAAAATTTTCTGATCACTGCTATGGCGGTACAGTTGGGTTTTTAAGACCAACTAATATTATTTATGTAAGTCCCATCAATTATTTTGTGATATAAATGCTTAGGTAGGTATGTTTTCTTCTTGTCTGTGCCTTCAAGTGTTCAAAGTTAATTTTTGCAACTAAAACTAACTATCCCGAAATTGTTATCAAATACTAATAATGAAATAGTAAAAAATTATAATTGAACTTTTCAAAAACTATCAATGAGTTACAGTAAATTATGCTATATAATTTTGTACTTAAAACTGTATTTATTACTGCTATAGAGAAATCAACTGCAATAACTGACCAGTAAAATAATAATAATAGCCTTTACAACGTGATGTCTGAGAAAAAGCAAGTCCTTATTAAAAATAAAAAGTCACATTTTAATAAGTTTAAAAAAAAGTTGGTAGAGATTAGAGTACGTTGAATTGAAAATTAATAAAACGCGAAAATTCTCTAATTGATATAGTAAATTGGGACTAGGATTCAAATATTCTAGCTTTAGCTAGTTAAAAAATAGACGTTAAAGGGAAACTTATTAATTCTAACCGCGATGGTTTTTTCCTTATACGCATATTATCCCCAAAAGTCACATTTTAATATTATTTTATGCACAGTAAAAAAATTGCAGCAAGAAATGTAACACTTATTGTACTACAGTATTTAAGGCTTTAACAAACTGATCCTATAAAGTATTGATTGTATATTGGTTTGTGTTAGCCAAGCGTGATGATTGATGAGACACGGACGCCAGGCTCAACTCAAGGATCCACACCTGCCTCCACGCCAAGCTCCAGTGCCAGTGACGCCTCTGGTAGACTAGCCTTAGCAAAACAGGTAGAAACATTCAAATATCTGTGCTATATTTCTATTGTTATGTACTTGTTTTCTTTGCTTGGCTTCAGTGAAGTCAATTACATTCTGTGTATACTTCCCTCACCAGCTGTGTCAGAGTAATGACTTCAGATACATGTTAAAGCCCTTGCCAACTCACTTTTTTATCATTCAGAATACTAGATTGATAATTAAATTACCATACCTTATTATCCATGAATTAGACACCACCATGTTGATTTTGTATTTATTTTCATTTTGACAGTTATATTACGCATCTGACGTCACAATGAACCGTTGGAGCCGTAATAGGGGGGGGGGGGGCATAGGGGGGGGGGGTACTTGAGGAAGGGGCTTAAATTTATCACGTAACCAGAGCAGTGACTGTGATTGGCGGCAGTACATTGTGGTGATAGATGCGTGATATACGTAACAGTAAAAATGAAAATAAATACAATATCAACATGGTGGTGTCTAATTCATGGATAATAAGGTATGGTAATTATCAATCTAGTATTCTAAATGATAAAAAAAAAAGTAAGTTGACAAGGGCTTTAATTGTTTACAAAGTAAGAACCATGTTGGCTTGAATGTAGTAAAGAATACCTATAATGTCAACTTCATCGTGGTAAGGTGCTTGTTAGTTTGCCTGTCCTTTGCTTTAATAATAACTTCAGATACTTGTTAGTGGTTGTGTCTCAAATTTTACCTATCTCCGTGCAATATGGCTATGGCTACTGTATTGCAGACTGTAGAGTTGATGTGTGTGCCTCTGGCAGTTGTAGGGAGCAGGGAAGAGATTTGGGATACAGCCTTTTGGTTTCAATTCATTTCTCACCAGCTTTGTGATATTTAAAAGCCTGTTTCAAAGTCATCATCATTATTATTTTTTAATTAAAAAATAATAATATAATAATAATAACAAGGTACTCTGTTAAACAATGACCAGTTTGACTACCACTCTGTTTGTTGCCTTTTAGTGGTTCATTGTGGTTACAATCAGGAAGTCTACACGAAGTTAACCACTATGTTTGAATATGTCATTAGAAAGAGAAAAAGTAGTAGATAAACTTAGCATAGGCAATTACCTGCAAAATTGGCGTTTTATTTAATAAAAGAAGAAATAACAAAATTCAATTTCCAACCCTTTGCCGACTGTGACATCATTTGTTTACATCCGATTTTCAATTGTCTTCTGGATTTCAAACGATCCCATTGTTGAAAGGCGGCAGTTGGCCGTTAATTTTTTTGAATTTATAGCAGTTGCATGAAATCCAGAAGACAATTGAAAATCGGATGTAAACAAATGACGTCACAGTCGGCAAAGGGTTGGAAATTGAATTTTTTTATTTCTTCTTTTATTAAATAAAACGCCAATTTTCCAGGTAACTGCCTATGCTAAGTTTATCTGCTACTTTTTCTCTTTCAAATGACGTATTCAAACATAGGGGTTAACTTCATGTAGACTTCCTCATTTGTGTCAAAATAAATATATACATGAGAGCTGTTCCACATTTCAGAGACTGAAGCAAACAATCTCAGCAAATCGTAGGAAGCTTCCAGTAGACCAACAGGCAAATATAATGCCGAGACAGCGACCTCAGCCTAGCCACGTAGTGCCCAGCTTGATGTTAAATAACGTAGCCATGCCAGTGAGTGCAGCTAAGAGAAATCGAGAGAAGAGTGCAAGCAGTGGGGATGATACCGACATCAAGAGACAGAAATTTCTTGAGAGAAACAGGTACAATACTAAATTAAACTAAACTTGCTGTTTTGTCACCATATGTTAAGTGACTTTTCATTATTAGCGTTCATTGATTGAACAGTAAATTTTATCATTTGTTTCCACCGTTAAAGTACAGTAGTAACATAAAGCAAAGAAGAAAAAAAATGTAACATTTGTTAAGAAATAAAATAAGAACCAATGAAAGGGAACATGAATGTTTTTCACGTGAAAATGTTTATTTAGGTAACTTATTGTTGTTTATTCAGAGCTGCTGCATCACGGTGTCGTCAGAAGAGAAAGCACTGGGTGAACACATTACAGCGCAGGTCAGATCTGATACATGCGACTAATCAGCAGCTTGTCGCAGAGGTCGGCAACCTGAGGTCAGAAGTCGCTCAGCTCAAGAGCTTGCTGCTCGCACACAGGGACTGTCCAGTCACCAAGGCCATGTGCCAAGGTCAGTTCTCTCTCTCTCTCTCTCTCATTATTATTACTATATATTAATAATATATCAAGGGCTACACAGCATTTTGGTACATATACATAATTCGCACACCCACTATTACAATGTGTATTCTCCTCACTATTGAAACAACTGCAATTTTTGCCGCGCCTGCTATTGAAGCATCATAACAGGCCCAGCGTACTCGGGTATACCAATAGCAGGTGCGGTCAATAATGTAGATGTTGCAATAGTAAGGAGCGAGGAGAATACACATGTTTCAATAGTGCGCATACAATTTTGCAAGGTACTGTACCATAAAACCTTGTAGCCCTCGATATGTTATTATCATTTTTTGTAAGACTTCCTTGTCCAATATTGCATTAAATTACATTGAGTTCAGCTATGTGATTTGTTTTCTCTGTACTGCACAGCTGGAGTACTTCAGCTTGTGGAGACAGGCAGTGGCAGTGTGAGAGCACCCTCGGTTATCAACTTAGCTCCGGCCAAGCAGACTCACAACGTCATGCTCATGCAACCCACACCTAGCAGCAGTGCTGGTAAACCTCTGCTCATCTCGTCAAGTGACTCTGAAACTGTGAAACCTCGAGCTGACCCCGGGAGTGACCCACAAGTGCGGAGGTCAGGAGTCCTTAAGTTTGTACACCAAATCAATAAAGAAACTGTGATAATTCAAAATGTAACGGACAAATGATAATAAAAACAATGTGATTTTTTTTAACACACTCAGAGTTCAAAACTTTATTTTACAATAATTTATGTTCAAGAAAAAAAAAAGAAAGAAAAGAAAATACGAAGGAAAGAAAAAACAAACAGATTTTTAATGTGGATTGTATTTTAAGTTTTTGTAAATAAATAAATAATGTTATAATCCTTTATCTAATACTGCATAATTATTTTTAAAATCATTCTTAATTTATTTATTTATGATATGTAATTTAAATCCAAGAGCTTACAAGACTTACACATATTGCTTCGCGTGACAAAAAAAAAAAAAAAAAAAAAAAAGTTACACATATTGTTCGCAGCAATATTGATGTAAAAAATATATAGATAGCACAAAGATGAAAAAAAAAAAAAAAAGGGGGGGGGGGAAGAGAGAAAAGTTGGGAATGTGCTTTTTGTGGTCCTAACAGATTTAGGTAAAATTTACAAATTTATTGTTCTTCATATTTAATAACTGCTATACAACTCCACTGTTTTACTGCTAGATTAACCAATTTTATAATTATTATTCTACAATTAATGAAATATTCGTATTAGGAAAAAACCATCGCGGTTAGTATTAATAAGTTTAAAAAAAAATATTTAGAAAATAGTTGGTAGAGATTAGAGCACGTTGAATTGAAAATTAATAAAACGCGAAAATTCTCTAATTTAAATAGTAAATTGGGACTAGGGATCAAATATTTTATGCTGTTTTATAATGTTGTGTCTTTGACGTAGTGTGAGAACGTGAGATGCTAGGTACATTGTATTTTATTTTGACACTATATACCTCCATCCCTTTAACGTCTACTTTTTAACTAGCTAAAGCTAGAATATTTGATCCCTAGTCCCAATTTACTATTTAAATTAGAGAATTTTCGCGTTTTATTAATTTTCAATTCAACGTGCTCTAATCTCTACCAACTATTTTCTAAATATTTTTTTTTTAAACTTATTAATACTAACCGCGATGGTTTTTTCCTAATACGCATATTATCGCCAAGTCGATCTTTTTGTTTTAATTTTAAGCTTTTGTAAATAATATTCTTTCATTTTTATTTTATTCGGCCCTTTTACTTGCCAACGTCAATAAGAGCACGTACTAAATTAATTAAACTATATATGCCAAAGCGCATAATATTTATTCTATCTCTCCTACTCTATCTCCTTTTTGCTTTTCCTACCCCAGTGTCAACATATAAAGCGATGTAACTAGCGTGAATCACGATACTGTGCAGTCGATAGGCGTAGTGTTCTCGCGATCTTTCTAGAGTTGGGGAACTCTGGGAAGTGAGGGAGGACACTATTGCTTGCTGGCTGCCTGTCTTACACCCCTCTTAGACACGATTTTATATTACAGTGTGAGGATGAGAGGTTTTAAACAGCAAGCCGAGTTTGCGCGCGCGATTTTAACCAATCAGCGCGTGCAGCTGCGGGGGCATCGCGTATATAAACGCGACTGCCACTTGCTTCCTCAGCTCAGTCAGTTAGCAGATGTGGTGTGAGCCATCTCTAGCTGTACAGAGCTCTCTGCCGAGCCTTACTGATGAGTCCTAGGTAAAGGACGAAACCGGTCTAAGGCAAAGAGTAAGTCTGATGCTGTTTTATAATGTTGTGTCTTTGACGTAGTGTGAGAACGTGAGATGCTAGGTACATTGTATTTTATTTTGACACTATATACCTCCATCCCTTTAACGTCTACTTTTTAACTAGCTAAAGCTAGAATATTTGATCCCTAGTCCCAATTTACTATTTAAATTAGAGAATTTTCGCGTTTTATTAATTTTCAATTCAACGTGCTCTAATCTCTACCAACTATTTTCTAAATATTTTTTTTTTTTAAACTTATTAAATTAATGAAATATTGATTTTTTTATGCATTTATAGTGAATAAAGTAGACAGGTTAAATTAAAAAACAAAACTGTTAATGTACATTTTTTTATTGTCATTATATATTATATTAGCCTATGACATGACAATAAAAAAAAATGCTATGCTTATTGATTCCAATAATATGACAACAATAATATAAAATGAAACAATATTTAATGACAATTTAGTGATCAATGTTTGTTTTTTTATATAAAATTTTATTTTGTGATAGTGCAACATTTTGCAATAATTTTTCTCAATGAAAAAAAAAAAAAAAAAGTAGATCAATATTAATAATAATTAAGTGGTAGCAGTTAATTTTTTGTTACTGTCTTGATTTAATATGCTTTCTTATGTGGCAATAAATTAGCTGTACAGTATATCTCATGCTATAATATTTATCTAGGCTGGGGGAAAAAAAAAGAAAAGAAAAGAAAAGATCTGACTCCATGGTCTAGTGGTTCATGTTTCAGACGCATGCAAAAGGTTGCAGATTTGATCCCAACCACTGACCAGGCTTTCACCACAGTCTGTTGATGTCAGGGAGCTAGCTTGGCAAAGCCATCTTGTCAACCATCCTGACTGTTTCCACGGGTTTCTCAGTCTGCTATGGCAAATGCCAGGATATTTGCTAGAGGACCTGTCTGGAGGAACCCGCACGAATTAAAACACAGGGTTTGTGAAGATCTGGGGAGTAGCTGAGTACCTCAATGAGGTTTGGTCAAAGTAAAGGGGAAAACAAATAAATGAAAAGACAATAACACAAAGTGATCTGCTCTAACAAGTGCATTGTCACTATCAAAGTGTGTAGCTGAGTATGTTTATTTCTGCTGTTGCTGGGGAGCAGGTGCAGTTGTCTCTCGCTGCAGCAGTCGAGGCCCAGTAGTGGCAATGATCACAGCTCCCAGAGGTGCAGTCAACAGAATGGAGATCACACACACCACAAACATCACTTGAGCGTTTGCGACAGCTGCTGTGTCGCTGCTACCACGCACCAGGTCCAGCGCACTTGGTCCAAGCACCGCCTGACAATAATTTGATCAGCACAAGTTTATTGCATGGTCAAATATATATCGCCTTTAAATTAATTTATGTCATTTTTATTTATTTTTGCAAATTTCAGAGTTTTTTTTTTTTTTTTTTTTTTTTTTTTTTTAGAATTTTGTAAACTTATAAGGCATAAGTATTCCACATGGAATTATTATTATAAAATAGAGAAAAAAAAAATCAAAAGTAAAATTTAAGTAGTCATTTTTTTTTTTTTTTAATTAATAATATTAAAATACAGTATAGTAAAAGAGTTATTGTTAAAGTGTACATAGACAAATTTTATTTTGTTGCCTAAACAGAGATACAATTCTCCCAAAACTATATAGTTCTAGTGTATAAGACTGTAATAATTATAAGTATATATACCTATATGTATACTAGACTCAAAAAACCTCAGTCGATTAGTAGTTTTACCACTAATGTATCGCCCATTTTTCGTACACATTTCAAAGGGGGGCGGCTGGGCGATAACGTAAAAGGTCAAACGGCAGGTAAGTCAGGCTTTTTGAGGCGAGTATATATAAAGTCAACTGTGATTGGCTAGTAGGTTTATAAATTGCTCTCCTTATTGGTTTAGTTGCTAGGATACAGTTTTTGGCAGCAATTATAACCTTGTTTTGGCATATGTTTATATTTTGTATGTATAGTCAACGCCACCGCACTCTCGTGTTAAATAGACCTAACTCTCAGAAAGGCTTACAAACAATACTATCACCAAGCCAGCACTGCAAATGTTGAGAAAATCTTACTAGTATTTGCGGTGCTGACAAGGTTGAAGGTTACAATGTAGCAAGGTCACGTATTCGAGTGCGGAGGCGTTGTGTATAGTAGGAATAGTTTTTTTTATTTATTATTATTATTTTGCTTCAATTGAAACCACTTTGATTTATATTGCAAAAAATTGTTTGTGCGCTGTAATAATTTACGTGTTATATCATTTAACTGTGGTTAGCAGTTTAATATTATTATAATAATTAGATTTCAATTTAAGGAAAAAACCATCGCGGTTAGGATCAATGATAAAGAAAAGGATAGAAAAACCAGCAAGGGCCTTACCACAGTAGAAGTTCTATGGAGAGGTCGAGGTCTTGCATGGCACAGTATAATGTTATAAAAGTTTCTTTATAACTTGAGAGCTTTCGTCATATGATAATGACATTATCAATCAAAAGAGAAAATTACTTGAGCACATCACTGAGCAGTGTCATCACTGAGCATCACTGAGCAAGACAAGACACTGCTCAGTGATGTGCTCAAGTAATTTTCTCTTTTGATTGATAATGTCATTATCATATGACGAAAGCTCTCAAGTTATAAAGAAACTTTTATAACATTATACTGTGCCATGCAAGACCTCGACCTCTCCATAGAACTTCTACTGTGGTAAGGCCCTTGCTGGTTTTTCTATCCTTTTCTTTATCATTAATAATTAGATTTGTAAGTAATGATCAAACAAAACAGACTTGGAGATAGAACTGACCTGAACTGTTGCTTTAGCCATCCAAGCTAGAGCTACAAAGAACTTCTCCTTGAGATTGAGCACACTGCCACACAGAAGAAGCAGAGTGAAAGAAAAACGAACCTGAAAGCAAACAATTCATCCATACAGTATACCTATTATTGACTTTTAATTGATAGGATATAGTACAGAGTGCATAATACATAATGTACAGAGACAGAGTATATAATATATACTGGTAATATTCAAAACAACTATAGTTTTTTTATAAAAAATTATTAAGTTTTTTCATAAATGTTAGGATATTGCCTGCGGTCATTACACAATTTTTTGTTAAATGTGTTTTAGCTTTTTACCAAGACAAAATGAATGATATTATTATGTCATTCAGTGGTTGTTGTTGCTGCATGGCTTTATGCAAGTATTGACAACAAGATAAAATATTTTACTATATTGCCTGTGGAAGCTCAATAGTGGGGGGAGGGGGGGGGGGGGTTCTGAGAAGGCATTGCTTCCTGGCATAAGCAATGGCTGGAAGACAGCAAAAATTATAGTTATGCTTTTTACTTTATGGTAATTTGCAATTTAACGTGTTTTAGTGATTTTGAAGTGAGCAATTCAAATTTTAAAAACTTTAATTTAACATGGTAAGCCCTCTATGCGAAGTTAAAAGTACATACATACATACATACATACATACATACATACATACATACATACATACATACATACATACATACATACATACATACATACATATCATGACGCTATAAATCCCTTTCGGGGTAAGCCAACAACACAGATGTTTTATCCTGACCCAGTGATAGACCTCCACAACTTCCTATCCTGACATACTTCACTTGCTTCCGCCAGTCTCATACCTTGTTTCATACATTTCCTTTTGCATTTCATACTGCGTACATTCTTATTTTTCAAACATCTTCCAACCACCTCAGACCATGATGTTTTAGGCCTGCCTCTATCTCTCCTTCCATCCACTCTACTATGAAATACCTGCTTTGCTATTCTTTCATCACCCATTCTCTCAACATGACCAAACCACCGTAGTACACTGTTCTCATACTTCTCAGTCACAGTTTCTTTTACTCCACATTTCTCCAACACCCAAGTATTCCTTACCCTATCTAATCTTGTTTTACCACACATACTTCTGAGAAAACTCATACCAACAGCATTCACCCTACTCATATGCCTACTCTGACATACCCATGATTCAGAACCATATAAGATAGTTGGGAGTAAGACAGAATTGTACACTGTAAGTTTTGCTTTGTTTGATAAAGCATCACTCTTGGCCAATCCTGCCATGCTGCCAACTACTTTCCTACCTGCCGCCACTCTCCTCTCAATCTCCCCATCTATACTTCCATTCTCATGATATAATCTTCCCAAATATACAAACTCTTTCACTCTTTCCAGCTTTTCTCCATTCAGTGTGAATTCATTTCCATCATCATTTTCTCCACCAAATACCATTACTTTAGTTTTCCCAACATTTATTCTCAGATCCATTTGTTCTGTGCTTTCTTCCAACCTATCAATCATCTCTTGCAATTCTTCCTCACTCTCAGCCACCATCAACGCATCATCAGTTAAAAGTAAAATAAAAATAATAATGACCTTTGCCAGTGATCAACCTGATGACCCTTGGCAATGACATGTCCTGATTATGAAAAGTCGCCTATTGACTAGTAAAGGAACAATGGTTTTGAGGCCGACTATAAGCGATTTCGGTCACATCCGCTTCCGTTTCTACTTACTACGCATGTGCAGTAAGTCGAAACGGAAGCGGATGTGAGCAAAATTACTTATAGTTGGCCTCAAAACAGTTGTTCCTTTATCAGTCAATTATACTTTAAAACCAACACATTCATTATGATTAAATAAATTAAAAGAGTTAATAAAAGTAATTGGAAAAGTTAATGAGAAATGAAGTTATTTCAGAATACACAATGAAATCAAATATAAGAAATATTAAGAAAAGGTCAACTATGTGATGATTAATAAATAAAAGATTTAATAGAAAAAATAAGTTTTTTTTTTTTTTTTTTTTTTTTTTTTTTTTTTTTTTTGCTAGCCTGGGTTCGAAATTATTTTCTCTACCACGTCCCTGTCAGTGTAGACTTATTACTCATTACTGTACTATCTCTTATTCCCTATTTTTTTCTAACCTACTTACGTGATGTTCTGTCACAACTTTGTTTGATCAAATAAAACATAGATATAAAGTTTTGCTGGTACTCACCAGTGCAGGACCAAGAACACAGGCAGCCGCCAGACCCACAGTGTTTGCAGGTAACTCAGCAACTCTAATCTGTGCTCCCACCAAGCCAAACACAACAGGCTCAAAGAATTGCCACAGCACCCCAAATGTCAGAGCAACTTGATTCTGGGAAGTATAAGAAGAACAACAAAATTATATGTTATTGCACAAATGTATACTCGGTGTTGTCGATTTGCCTGTATTTTCAGCTAACAGGGTAGCTATTAGAGCTAAATCTACCAGACTGCGGAATAGCGACTCTACTGAGTATATGGTGCCTAGAATCAACGCAAACTATTATAATGATTCCTTTTTTCCTAGAAGCGTTGGCCTATATAATAAGTTAGATTGTGCTGTTAAAGAGATGGCTGCGTCTGTGTTTTTAAAACATGTATAATCTACTTTATGTTTACTAATGGATAATTAACTCGATGGGCTTTGCCTTTTTAATTATCCTTTTGAGCAAATGCATCATTGTGACTTTGACTGTTATGTCTGTGTAATTTACTTGCTCAATAAATCTATATTATTATTATTATTATTATTATATCAACATTTACATACATACATACAAATCATGACGCTATAATCCCTTTTGGGGTAAGCCAACAACACAGATGTTTTATCCTGACCCAGCAACATTTACAATAATAATAATAATAATGAAATCATTAGCTGCAGTAATAATCAAATATATTTTAATACAGTAAATAACAAATCAATTAACATTTTTCAGCTTTTCAAAAATACAAATTTCAATAATTTTATGTTTTTTTATAGTAGTAAAATATCTTGCAATTTTATTTTATTGTAATAGTTAGCTATTATTTATCAATTTAACTTTATTTTGTTATGCATAATAACAAAAAAATTCATAATCATTCACTCAAACATTGATAATTTTATGTGTGTATGTATGTTTGAATTAGAGAACATTTGCATTGGTTTTTACTTTATTTATTGTCACATATTTTTACAAAATATAGACCCCTTGCACATCCTTGCGCTTTGTCGCCATGTTTGTGGTGACTAATGCATTGTCCAGCATAGGGGAAACTTCATTTTTCCTAATTTTTCACATAAAAAATTGTTTATTTCAACTCAACAAATTTTTCTCATATCCTTCGAGCTTATTAGGAGCTAGAAATAAGGCTTTTGATTGAGGTTTGAAGCTTCTTTTGCTATTAAAAAAATAAAAATGATGTTTTTCCTATGCTGGCCTATGTATTCCTGACCAACAAAATGGCGGCTCTTAAATATGAGTGCATGATAGTCACATTATTGTTATTTATCACCAATCCTAAAATGAGTCCAAAGGTAAAGGCCAAGAGTAAGTCTGATGCTGTTTTATAATGTTGTGTCTTTGATGTAGTGTGAGAACGTGAGATGCTAGGCATATCATATTTTATTTTGACACTGTACCCTCATCCATTTAACGTTTATTTTTAACTAGCTCAAGCTAGAATATTTGACCCCTAGTCCCAATCACTATATTATAAATTAGAGAATCTTTGCGTTTTATTAATTTTTAATTCAATGTGCTCTAATCTTTACTACAGTAACTATTTTCTAATTATATTTTTAAACTTATTAATCCTAAAATTTCAATGATAAAGAAAAGGGTAGAAAAACCAGCAAGGGCCTTACCACAGTAGAAGTTCTATGGAGAGGTCGAGGTCTTGCATGGCACAGTATAATGTTATAAAAGTTTCTTTATAACTTGAGAGCTTTCGTCATGTGATAATGACATTATCAATCAAAAGAGAAAATTACTTGAGCACATCACTGAGCAGTGTCTTGTCTTGTACTGTCTTGTACTTGTCTTGTACTTGACAAGACACTGCTCAGTGATGTGCTCAAGTAAGTTTCTCTTTTGATTGATAATGTCATTATCACATGACGAAAGCTCTCAAGTTATAAAGAAACTTTTATAACATTATACTGTGCCATGCAAGACCTCGACCTCTCCATAGAACTTCTACTGTGGTAAGGCCCTTGCTGGTTTTTCTATCCTTTTCTTTATCATTGATCCTAACCGCGATGGTTTTTTCCTTAAATTAATCCTAAAATTTGTTTTTGATATAGATATTTTTAAATTGATCTAAATGTTTTTTTTATTGGGGGGAAAAAAAGAAAAGAAAGAAAGCAGCAGCAGGAGGAAAAAAATGCCATTATTATCTTGGTTATTGGTTACTGTTATCCCCCCCCCCCTTCTTTTTGTGACATGTCTGTGTTTAAATATTATAAATGTTAGACTTGATATTGGCAAATACTAAAAACATTGCACGTCATAAATACAAAATAATAAAAATATCCACCCTGATAATAATAAAAATAAAGGGATAGAATTTAATTTTGCAAAGTACAGTTTAACCTTCCCAGTAAACCACAGCTTTTCACAAATAGTTTGCAAGTACTTTTCCGATGTAAGAGTGTCACTCCCAGCTCATGTGACGTCACTGGTACTGACATTCTTGCATCGGAAAAGTACTTGCAATGTACATGTGAAAAAACTGTGGTTTACTGGGTTGTGATGGGGGAAAAAAAATAGACAAAAAAAAATTGACAAAAATAGACAAAACTAAAAACTTCAGGTGAAAGATTCTACGCAAACTTAACGTCCCTATATACCAGGTATTCTGACCAAATTATTTCTGTATTGTTGAAAAACTCACTAAAATAACATGCATTTAAATGGCAATCGTGACCTCTCAACAATGAAAATAAAATTTGAAATTTCTTATGGGGCTGGAATACCTGGTATATAGTGACGTACCGCAAACTTAGCCACAACAACTGTGTAGTAAACATGGATATATAAACAGGATATGAAGCTATTGTTGCCAAAACAATCCCTTAATGATGTAATTCAAAATTTCTCCGCAACAATGCAAGAATACAAAATTACATATAAAAGTAGCGCTGTGATCTGTGCGTGAATTTTAAAATTCACACACAGATCGCAGCGCCACTTACATTTTAAATGTTGATTATGTTGCGGTGAAAATTTGAACGACAGTCCATCAAAAAGGGTTCGTTTTTAGTATAGGGCACAACCCTGCCTGTAGTGAGCTCACGACCCTGGTAGTAAAGTAGCTTTAGGTAGATTTAAATTGAATTCAATCATATCTCTAGTAATACAAGTACGGTAATCACAATAGCTAATAATGCAATCAACTTGTAAGTTGGCATTGCACGGGCTAAGTAATACCAGAGCAGAAACATTCACATCCTTTCTCTATTACGTATTTTAATTTGAAAATAAATGTTGTGTTATTTTAAAGAACAACTTACCAGTACTATACTTTGTAAAACTTTTTTTTTTTTAATAAAGAAGCTAAAACCATAGTTTTGAGGTGATAATAAACAAGTTTTTGTTCTTTATTTATGGCATTTTATCCGTAGAAATTTTATGCTTGACTTTTATGCACACAAATTGAGAAAAGGAAATGTTGAGTAAAAATAAATAAATTATTAGTTCATTCCACAACCACATACTTAATAAAAAATGTTTTAAAAAACTTCTTAATGAACCTTTTATTGTTGTATATTTTAACAAGCCACTTATTGTTTAGGATGTGTATATTTTGATTCGAAATGTTGCCACAGAGTTTTGCTATTGTTGATATCTGAATTATTTAATACCAGATCCTCGTGGGCTTGCTGAATACTGGGCTTACACTGAGTTACATCAGGTATACTGAGGGCTTCACTGGGCTCTTGCTGGGCTCCACTACACTCTAGATTGACTGGCTGTACCGAGGGCAAGATCCCAGCTGCAACTCTCTCCAGATCAACCTCTGACTCAACTCTGCACACAATGTCCGAGGGTAGAGAACTGTCGTATAAACCATTGCGTTGCACACAGTTGAACATTGCCTCGTGAGGAGAGCGGTTCAGATCGAAGTGATAAGTTCTATTGAGATGACTTTGCACAAATCCAAGGTTGTCTGCCCACTTGCTGGTCTTGTGCTCTGCAAGCCACAGCTCTAGTCTCGCTCTCACCTCATCTGCATCACTGGATGAAGTCATAGGCTTCCCTCTAACTAACTTTAGTGCAGGCCACTTCTCAGAGATCTTGTTGATCACCTGAAACAACAACACACAGTCAGAACAATGGAATACCCAGACAAAAATACACTGAAAAGTAATAGGACTTGTTAGAATGAAATAATGTTGAGGATTAACATAAGAAGTTGGGTAGAAAAGTTGAGAAGAAATACAAGGTTTTATAGTCTTTGAGGGGTTTGAGTGGTTTACATCACGATTAATTTAGTACATTACTTTTATAGTTACAAAAATCACATTAATAACCACGGAACACCAACAAAAGTCGTCATTCATAGTTTCTCTTTGACAATGAGTCTGTAGGCACACACACACTCAGTTTTCTCTTGGACTTTAGAATCTAAAGTTATCCAATATGTTGATTATCTCTGTGCTAGCTATGGTAATGCCATTGCAGATTTCTCTCTTTCTTTCAAATTTATCATACCTAACTGCGATGGATCTATTATTATTAAAGCCCTTGTCAACTTACTTTTTTATCATTTAGAATGCTAGATTGATAATTACCATACCTTAATATCCATGAATTAGACACCACCACATTGATTTTGTATTTATTTTCGTTTATTTTCCTTTTTGCGGTTACATATATCACGTATCTGACGTCACAATGTACCGATGGGGCTGTGATAGGGGTAAAGAACTTGAGGGAGGGGCTTAAATTTATCACGTGACCAGAGCGGTGACTGTGATTGGCGGCGGTACATTGTGATGTCTGATACGTGATATAACCACAAAAAGAAAAAAAAAATGAAAATAAATACAAAATCAACTTCAATGATATCAAAATCAACTTCAACTTCAAAATCAAATTCATGGATATTAAGGTATGGTAATTATCAGTCTAGCATTCTAAATGATAAAAAAGTAAGTTGACAAGGGCTTTAATATCTACCACAATATTATTGTAAATCTATACCTAATAAATAAGACTAGTGTACCTGTACTCAATTATTGACTACATAACCTCTTACTCTTAACATTTGCCACCATCATCGTGTTGATAAATACATTGTCCATATGAAAGAAACTGTATTTTTTTTCTCATTCAATTCATTTATTATTGCAGTATTATTATTAATTGGATTTATTTTGAAGTTCTTTAGACTAACAAGAATCCTAAAAGTAGGCTGTCAGTTTGCGGAAATTATTAGATTTTTTTTGTTGTTTAAAATGCATGCCACTAGCAAAATGAACTGCATACTATCCACTTGCCTGTATGGTGAAGTCCTTGCTGACGTTACAGTGCATGATGTTGGGGGCACCAAACATACAGAAGATCTGCAAGAGGTGAAAGACAACCTCCTCGTTGGACTTTGCTTTGAGAGGTCGTAGAACACAGAACTTGGTGCTCACATCCATGTAGTGCATGATATGATTGAACTCTCCGTCACTGGGCATATTCAGGATGTTAACCTGTCACCACAAAACAATTTTAATTAATTTAATTAATTTTACACTAAAACAAAATGTATCTTCACTGGTTAATTAGCATAACACCCATGACAGTTAATTATAGTTATGTATATCGATCTTGTTGCGAACAAAAATTTTATCTCGTATTTTGTCAGGCGAAGCAAAATGTCTATCTCGTTTTTTTTTCAGGCAAAGCAAAATGTATATCTCGTATTTTGTCAGGCAAAGCAAAAGGCCTATCTCGTTTTTTGTCAGGGTAAGGAAAATGTCTATCTCGAGCGCCATCTCCATAACGTTTGGGAATGAGATAGACCCTTTTCTTTCACTGACAAAAAACGAGATAGACCTTTTGCTTCTAGCTTTGCCTGATAAAATACGAAATAGACATTTTGTTCGCAGCTAGATCAATATGTATTGTAAATATTAATTTGTTTGTGAACTAATTTTGGATTCAATTTCTATGAAACTTATATTTTTTAACATGTATATACCAACTGTGGTTTTGATCCCTGTTTTCTCAAATTTGTGATATAGATATAACTCCTAAATATTGTAGACTAGAAATGTGTCGTAAGGGTCCATTCATGTCATGTGTTAGAATTTATAACAATCTACCCATTGATCTCAAATCTATTAATTGTATTAAATCATTCAATCATCAACTAAAGAACTATCTCATGAATAAATGTTTTTACAGTCTTGAGGAATACTATAAAAACGACACACCATAATATGTATTTTACATTTAAAACATCCATGTTTATACTGTATATAATATCATGTATTCTTATTAACAACTTTTTTTATTTTCTCTTTTCAATCATATTTTTAGCTAACGGGAGAACGATTGGTTCGGGGTGGACTTTGGGCTGTCCGGTCACATCCGCCTCTGTTTCGACGTCCTGCGCTTGCGCAGAGGGTCGAAACGGAGGCGGGTGGACAATATTGCTCAGAGTTGGCCTTAGGGCGGTTATTCCCTCGTTAGTCTAATTAATTAGTAAGTAGCATTATAGTATGTAACATAGTAAGTAAGTTGACAATTCCATGTAAAACCTGCTTATACAAATGTAATTTATTATGTTTGATTGTAGGAGAGTGGAAATAAAGATATTTTGAATTTTGAATTTTGAATTTTTGTAAACGCTAAAAAATGTCAAAGCTATAATTTTCCTG
Source organism: Ecdyonurus torrentis (assembly GCA_949318235.1). NCBI lineage: Eukaryota > Metazoa > Arthropoda > Insecta > Ephemeroptera > Heptageniidae > Ecdyonurus > Ecdyonurus torrentis. Next base: position 1,610,095 of record OX439130.1, read on the forward strand.
AATTTCAAGAAATTAGGTAACATGTTATATTTTTTATCCATATAACTTGAATTTCATGAAAACAAAAGCTTTGGGGTGTAACATCAATACAATTTTCAACATTGAGAAAAAATTATAACTGAATTTATAGCTGCTTTAGTAACCCTCATAAGAAAGCATGCTAAATGAAGACAGACACAATGTTATCCACTAGCACTGTGTTAGTCTTGTTGGGCTTTGTTTATTTATTTTTATTTATTTCCAAAGTTTTCTAATGGATGTCTAGAATTAAAAAAATTTCCTTTATTTATGTGTAAAACAGTTATATGGGAGTTCATTAAAGTAATTCAAAATTTTGCATGGTGACCTCCCAAAGTGCACCACATTTGGTGTTGTCTTATCTTACCCCCGTAAGCTGCGACGCTAACTAACTAGTTAAACCGTAGTTAAGTTGTTATTTGATTGTTGCAACAATTAAAAAAAGATAACTAAGGTTTAACTAGAGGTTGCAGCTTACAGCCCTTAGTATCCCTGTACATAATATCCCTTTTGGGAAAAAAAAAAAAAAAAAAAAAAAAAGTAATTGATATGTAAGGAGACATAATGTTTTTGTATATTTGTAGATATGTTCTATTGTTGTTTTTGCATGTTGTTTATGAGACAAGATCTATATTACTATGTAATCTTCTGATCAATAAATTTATTTATTTATTTATTCATACCTATCCATTATGCATGCATACTTTCCAAGCATCTGGTTTTCAGTGAACACCACTGTGTTTTAAATTGCCATAAAGTGGTGTTCACCAAAGACCAGATATGTACAGCTCTGGCCAAAAGTTTCCGAACGGGGCAGCAGCGGCCGCTGAGTTTCCTTATAATGATAACATAGTGTGGTTGCGGGTTGCCTATGCAAATCGTTCGGGAACTTTTGGCCAGAGCTGTACATTGGAAAGCATTCATCACAGACCTGTGTTTTCTGAGGTGGTGTGCTTTGTACGTAGATCATCACCAAATCAAATGCATGATCGCACTATACATATATTTGAGCCTCAACAAGCCATATCAAATCAATTGAATCTATCCGTCACACACGTACATAATATAGATCAGTGACGTACAGTACATACACACCTGACATCGAGAGTTGAGTTCTGACACCAGCAGTGGGGTGACCACCATCATGGTGTTCTTAGCTATACTCTTCTTGCTCTTGTTCTGACACAGCGTACATAGCTTCAGATAAGCATCAATCACAGTTCGAGAGATATTTTTGTATTTCTTACCAAGCACCTGCTCCAGTCCTGTAATAACAATCAGATATTATTGTAATTACTGTATTGGCATACTATGTACATACAGTACATACTATGACGAGACAAAATCTCGATCACGGTTATGTGACGATATAATAAAGACTAACGTCACGTATTATGAAATGACGGGACGGTATATAGATGGCTGACCGGTGGTGGATGAGAGTATAGTGAATTATACACGTTGATTATATTAACACTATTTATTCACTAAAGATATTACGAAGTACAATATTGTGTAGAGGCTCTTGCCTTGGCCGAAGCCAAGCCAAGACTCTCTTGTGCATGACACGCACTCCTGAATAATGCATCGTATGCATTTCTACATAATGTAACTCATAAGCATATAATCGATATGATATTTATTGAGAGGGTTGTCACAATACATACATATATGTACAGCTCTGGCCAAAAGTTCCTGAACGATTTGCATAGGCAACCCGCAACCATACTATGTTATCTTTATGAGAAAACGCAGCGGCCGCCGCTGCCCCGTTCGGGAACTTTTGGCCAGAGCTGTACATACGACAAGTTTAGATGAAGTGTGAATAAAATACATCTCTGGCTCTGGTGCTATTTTTTAAAATACTGCAATTCTCAAATATTATAATTAAATAAGAATTCATTTTGGCGTGTTGGTTACCTACCTTCAAAGTTATAACAACTGCGCACAAAAAAAGTATGATCGTGCAAATATAGGAGGTATGTATGATATGTCATATGGTTAATTTATGGCGAAGTGCGAGGACGCGATGCAAACAAACTGTCTTACCTTTGAGTCTCTTATGTCTGGTACTAATATGAGCTTCATGAATTATATCAAACATCTGATCTGCATACAAGTACCGCTTCACTTCTGGTCCATTTGCTATCAAAACATCCTCACCACCTTCGTTCATTACACTGTACTTGTTCAGACGGCGGTATTGCATTGTAGAAAGTGGCTGTTTATCTTGTTTACGTTGCCTAGCAACTTTAACCTCCGATAGTTTATTATCGTACTCATCTTTGGAAAATACGTCGTTCTGTTTATCGTACACCACACTGCGAATATTTATGAAAAAATTACGTCTCATCCACTCGATATCTTCCGAGTCGTCCATGTTTTTTGTTGACATTTTTTTAGAACAGCTGTTTTGTTTACTTCCGTTTGTTTTTTACGCGGCAAACTTTTTTTAAAGAAGAAATCGTTCCAGGCTCGTCACGCCTCGTCCAAAAGCACGGTGTCTATTTATTGCTATTTGCTATAGGGTGTATGCGCATGACGTCATACTGAATGCGCTTCGACGCCATACTGGAGCAATGAATAACATTACTCAGCAAAAGACAAACGTCATTTTTGGCTATTTCTTTGGAAAAATACTTTATTATTATTATTATTTTTCTCGCATATTTGAAAACCTAGGATATAACCAACCGGTTATATCAGAGGGTTATCAGCATCAATGCTCTAAAAAAAAACATTGCTAGGTGTATTTTTTAAATAGTAAAATGTGTCATATTTTTCTACATACCGGCCCATATGTTATTTAGTGCATCATATATAGCATCGACTTTTACATGAATGCAACCACCCTATACATATAGTGTGTGTGTGTGTACGCATGACGTCATTCTGTGTGCTTTTCGATGCTCTTCTTGAGCAACGAATAACATTGCTCAGCATAAGACAAACGTATTTTTTTGGCTATTTTCTTTGGTAAATCAGCTATATTTTTTTTGGTCATTATTATTTTTCTTGCATACTAGAGGTGCACCTCTAGTATGCAGGTTAATTCAACCTGGTAACAGCATCAATCCTCAAAAAAAAAAAAAAAAAAAAAAAATTGCGAAGTATTTTTAAACTGGCAAAATGTGCAATTTTCCTATACCGGCCAATGTTATTTAGTACTCATACTTATGACGTCGACTTTAACATGAATGAAATCACCCTTTACAAACGCGCATGGTCAGTGGCGTATCTACCGAGGGGGATGAGTGGGAGGTTCCCCCGGGCCCTCAGCCTGGGGGGGCCCGCGGGCAGGCAAAGAAAAAATAAAAGAAAAAAAAGAAGAAAAAGGAGAAAAAAAAAGAAGAAGAAGGAAAAGTACTTGCTCTTTACAAAGATGATACATCTTTACTCATTACTTTTTCTTTTTATATAGTAGTCTTTACACTATCAGTTGTCTAAGTTTGAGTCATTTTAATATTGTTATATATAGAGCTTAACCTTATTGATCGCATGATCCAGAAAAATTAAAAAAATTCCCAATTAATTTGATTACAAAGAAATGAAAGAAGCTTCCTTTTATACCAATGGTGCACCAATTACTGGATACCTGGACAAGAACCAATTTTCCGGACAGGTCGTTGGTTTAATTTCGCGAATTATGCAATTTTAAGAATTTTTAGAGGGTGTCCGAAAATAGGTCCTCAAAATTTCCCATAAGATAAATTCATATTGATTAATATGATTATATTCTTCTGATTTTAACCCAACTGGGCCCTTATGCTTCTTCTACCTGCATATAATTATATAGAGAGCGGAGAAATAGGTGTTTTTTTCGGCAAAATATAGTTGTTGTTTTTTGGACAAAATAGTTGATAAAATAGTTGATTTTCAAGAAATAGGTGATTTACTAGTTGATTTTAATTTTATTACATTTAAAAAAAAACTTTTTTTGCGTATTTTTTATTTTATATTACTTTTTTGCCCTTACAAATCAAGAGGCTAAGCACAAAAATCAGCCAAGAGCACTGTCACCATGGCAGCCTTGATTTTCAAAGTAGTGGCACACCAAGTACATTTCCAAATTTTCATTAGTGAAATTACGTACATACGTCGATCGCTTTTAATTTATTTTTGTAAAGTGAAAATTATCTCTCAACATCACAGGAGGTAATCTGAGCAGTGTCGGACTAGCCTTTAAAATTAGCCAAGAAATCCTGATGGAGCCCTCCTGGTCAGGGGCCCTTGTTGTTTAAAAAAAAAAGAGAGAGAAAAAAGAGAAATAAGAAAGAAAAAAATTTAAAAAAAAAAAACTAGTCTATAACTCTGACAGTGTCTGTTTCTGTGCTTAATATTATTTTTTCGCCCTTTTAATTAATTTTATTTATATTGATTAATTATAGAAATTAAATATCTAACAACACGTAATTTTAAGAAAAAAATAGGTTTTATGTCAGTTTCACTAAACTACATAAAAATTATTTTGTTAAATAATATACAATTTTTTGTCTTTGTATTATGCTAACTAACAAGTAACACAGGGTTTCTTTCCGAAAGATGGACAGTGCATCGGGGGGTTTGGGAAGCCAGGGCACCCTAAAACCTGTTGGTGTAAAATTATTTAGTCACCTTCCTTTGAGTATTTAGTAGGATTTTTTTTTTATTATTTTTTTATTACGCAGTTCCCAGGAATCGTTAATATTTTTAATGCCGTTGATTTTTTTAATAATTTTTATAATTAAACATTTTTTTAATTAAAGTACAGAAAGTATATCATATCTGATTCACATAAGTGGTCAGTATATGAAGGGCTATAACTTCTTATAATTACACGCGTAATTGTTATTTATGGAGATTTAATTTTTTTTTTAATTTCCTTGGAAATGTACACGTTTCCAATGAATCGTAAACAAAAGATGAAAATAGTTGACAAATAGGTGAAAAATGTTGAAATAGTTGTTTTTTATGAAATAAGTGAAAATAGTAGGTGATTTTTAGATGGGGTTAAAAGTTTACAATTCAATGGATCGATGGAGATCTGGTATAATAATTAAAATAGCACCCATAACGCAAATAGTTGAAAAGCTATTTCTGCGCTCTCTAATAATTATGTTTCATCTTCAACATATTTAATAGAGACAATTATTAAGTAAACACTTATTACTTCATCCTGTTTAGTATTTAAAGCCAAATTGGTGCATTTTGATTATATATCCATTGCTATGCATTTTTTAAATTCTTAAATCAAAATTTTGATGCAAAATGAATACAGAATATAACAATGGTCTTACCACAGGGTGGTACAGAATTAAATAAAATACTTCAACCTAATGAAGGTAATACAATGTTCTATCATACAATTCTATTCATTTTGAGCCTAATTGAAAATTTCCTGTGGTAACTTCTCATTCAAATTCAAAATATCTTTATTAATTTCTTTCATCCTACAATCAAAATACACAAGTATATGCATACAAGCTTAGGTTATTGTATCAATTGGTACAATTAGAAATGATAGTCAAAGTTTACCAAACAAGAATAATAAAATCAAAATAACATACCTATAAGCAATTATATATGTCATACAAAATTGAGGAAAATAAAATAAAAAATCGAATATGGGATACTATTATTGGTGCAGCATAAACTCACTAATTGAGTAGTATTGTTTGTTAAGAAGAAAAGTTTTTAAGTAATTTTTTTTTAAATTGAACATGGTTATTTATTTGTCTCAAATAAGTACGCAATTTACTATATATCTGCAGGCAGCTACAAAATGGACCTCTGTTTTACATTTCTGTTATTTTATTATGTACTTTTAATATTACTTTGTATATTTCTTGTCTTATGATTGTGCTGAATTTCATGTTTAGTAAATACTTCAAGATTTAATTTAACTTTCATAGCACATTCCAATATATACACACAAGGAACAGTAAGGATCTAAAGCTGGCACCAAAATTTTTTTTTTTTTATTATTATTATTATTTTTTTTTTTGAAGTCTGAAAACTCTAATTGCTTTGGTGGAATTTCCCCAGCAAATTATACCACGCATATTTTATGTGGTAATGAAATATATGACATTTTTTTTATGAAAAAATGTATGTTTTTTTTTTTTTTACTAAAGTAGTCATCTTTGTTTTTTTTCGCACACTGATAAAAAGAAAGGAGCAAAATACAGTATAAAGAAAAGCTGTGTATTTTTGAAATAAGTTTTGCTTAAAATAAGGCTCTTTTCATTAATCAAACTGTAACTAAAAATAGTCACGTGGTTCAAAAAAATTCGCGCCTGCGGCGGGCTTGCGCGCTTCGCGCGTTTGTTTTTGGAGCCCAGTCCCTTTTCTTCCCCCGGGCCCTAAATTCGTAGCTCCGCCACTGCGCATGGTGCATGAAAATCTGTAGTTCAATGGGTCAGTGTCAGTATATATAAAAAATATATTAAAAAAAATCATAAAACATAGTGAATAAATTTTATAATTTTTTATTGCATTCTAGCCATATTGGAAAAGAAAAAAATCCATAATCAGTCGCTTGGAAAAATGCAATCAGTCTTTTCTAAAATTGGGTATATTGTTCACGCTGGTAATTGCAGTTGAGTCCTTATATTTACTGCTTATTTAAAATTATTTAATTGCAATTATTAAAATATATATTTAGAAAATCAGTACATATTATACTTTATTTATAACTATAATTCTTTTATTTTTATCATAATTATTTATTTTTTCAAAAGTAGAGCCTCAATGAGCGTAGTTTTTATCGTTATTTTTTTTATTTTTTTTTTTAACCTGATGTATTGTAACAGTTTTTATACTGTGTAAAATCTAAAGATCCTTATTAAAAGCCAATTAAAAGCATTAAGTTTATTGTCATAGAAAAATAATAAAATTTTAAATTTCTCTGAGAATGACATTGGCTGCGGAGAATCATACGCAAACTGTGCTATAATTATAGCACAAAACATTATATGGATCAACTGCATTGAAATAAAAAATAATAAAATTCATTCATTCATTCATTCATTCATTCATTCATTCATTCATTCATTCATTCATTCATTCATTCATTCGTTCATTCATTCATTCGTTCATTCGTTCGTTCGTTCGTTCGTTCGTTCGTTCGTTCGTTCGTTCGTTCGTTCGTTCGTTCGTTCGTTCGTTCGTTCGTTCGTTCGTTCGTTCGTTCGTTCGTTCGTTCGTTCGTTCGTTCGTTCGTTCGTTCGTTCGTTCGTACGTTCGTTCGTTCGTTCGTTCGTTCGTTCGTTCGTTCGTTCGTTCGTTCGTTCGTTCGTTCGTTCGTTCGTTCGTTCGTTCGTTCGTTCGTTCGTTCGTTCGTTCGTTCGTTCGTTCGTTCCTTCGTTCCTTCATTCCTTCCTTCGTTCATTCATTCATTCATTCATTCATTCATTCATTCATTCATTCATTCATTCATTCATTCATTCATTCATTCATTCATTCATTCATTCATTCATTCATTCATTCATTCATTCATTCATTCATTCATTCATTCATTCATTCATTCATTCATTCATTCATTCATTCGTTCATTCATTCATTCATTTTTTTTTTTCATTCAATTTCTTGATTTTATAATGAACTAAATTCTGATGAACATTTTCCATTGAGGTGCAGTATAACTGACCTCGCCAACTCGCCAGCCTTGTTGCTCCCAGGCAGATCCCGCCACAAACGCAGCGACGATGACAGCCAGTGGTCCTGCTCCTCCAAGTCCAGCCCGGTCTGACCCGAGCACCGCAAGCACTCCTCCTATCAGTAGTACGAATACACGGAGTGATATCACGTAAGGCTGAAATTATCGATAGTAATATAGCTTAATTGTTGTCATAATTATAATTAAGTATACTTAAGTAGTCCTAGGCCACATGAAACCATCATGTGAAAGCTTTTTAATAAAAACACAAAATAGGAACTCTGAAACTGATGTGATGACAATTTTGTATGCAGAATGTAAAATGTAACCCCATAACACCATAAGAGAGCGTGAAAATACTGTAAAGTATGCTATTTGCGTGACTATTTCTGTTTATGACATGATAGAAACCGGCAAAAATTAGTATAATAATATGACAATGTTGCATAAATCGACATTTTCTGACCAGTGCTACGGCGCTACATTTTTTTAAGACAGAAACTATAATGTTATTATGTAAGTCCCATCAAGTGTTTTGGGATGTAAATGCTAATGTTTTCTTCTGGTCTATGCCTATAAATTATTATTGTAATTTGACCTTATCAACGCAAGATGGATAGGTTAAAAAAATAAAAACTTCACGCAGCACTACTTGTTAGTAATATTTATTTATAGGAATAATTATTTTTTGCTTCTTTTACTTATTAAAAATTGCAGTCAGAATTTGTTTACTATAGACCGCTTGCACTCATATTTAAGAGCCGCCATTTTGTTGGTCAGGAATACATAGGCCAGCATAGAAAAAACATCATTTTTATTTTTTTTAATAGCAAAAGAAGCTTCAAACCTCAATCAAAACCTTATTCCTAGCTTCTAATAAGCTCGAAGGACATGAGAAAAATTTGTTGAGTTAAAATAAACTATTTTTTATGTGAAAAATGAGGAAAAACGAAGTTTCCCCTATGCTGGACAATGCATTAGGCACCACAAACATGGCGACAAAGCGCAAGGATGTGCAAGGGGTCTATAGAATTAAAAGTACGTTGGTTAAAAATAAACTTCGAAAATAACGAATAAAGATAATAAATCGTGTGTGATTTTGTTTTCATGCTAGTGCCATATGAATTAAAGATGAATCATTACTCACGTCACTTTTATCCGGTATAATTTTTGAGAGCAGACCCAGCAGCAGTCCACCTACAATGCCAAGTAATATCGAGAGCGGGCCTTGGACGATGGAGAACGCAAGGGTTCCTGTAACTCAACAATTTAGGTCACAATTAGTTAATAGTTATGAAATTATTAGAGCTCCTCTTGGTGCATATGGCGCGTTACAGACAATGACAGTTTTTGACTGACGTGTGGGAAAATAATATTAGTAAAGAAGATGCCCATACAAAATATAAATAAATACCATGACAATACTATTAATTGTTATTTATATATATATATATATATATATATATATATATATATATATATATATATATATATATATATATATATATATATATATATATATATATATATATAATGTACATTTCGCCCAAAATTACTTCGAGCGGATGCAGTGTAATTAACTATGTATAGTCAACTGTGATTGGCTAGTAGGTTTATAAAACGCTCTCTTATTGGCTTAGCACAGCGGATACAGCTTTTGGCGAGAATGACCTTGTTTTGGCCAAAGTGTATATAATTTTTTTTAGCTATTCACTATTTTTAACTACTCAAATACTCGCTATAAATTTGCAATTATATGCCATTCTTACTATAACACTGAATGAGTGACAAGAAGACAACGGACACGCTCCATCTGACAGAGACACACAGAGAGAGAGAGAGAGAGAGAGAGAGAGAGAGAGAGAGAGAGAGAGAGAGAGAGAGAGAGAGAGAGAGAGAGAGAGAGAGAGAGAGAGAGAGAGAGAGAGAGAGAGAGAGAGAGAGAGAGAGAGAGAGAGAGAGAGAGACGTATACTTTTTGGTAATGTTTGGGAGTTATTTCTTTCAAGTTTGAGATATATAAATGTAACATAAATTATTATAATCTATATTTTATTTAGATTGAGCAAATAATATAGACAAAAAAAAAATCTTTATTCCTAGATACGAGTGTTGTTGGCTTGATTTCCCTTTACATATTATATACATAATCACAGGCTGTAATTTGTGATAACAGGAGACTCGCCTGTGGTGAACATGACACTGCTGATGACCCCGAATGCAGATATAGCCGCGGCGTCCTCGATACCGGTGACTGCAAGAACAAGGGTAGGTACCCCCTTAGTCACACCATAACCTTGTTGTCTCAACGCGATCAAATTAGGCACCACTACTGCGGGAGACACTGCGGCCTCCACCACCCTGCAACAAAATAAAGAATGATGTTAAAAAAAAAATGTGAAAAATATATTTATTACTTAATCATAATTTAATATGCGTGTATGTGTATATTATTTTTTATTATAGTAATTACTTCAGTTCTTTTCAATCACATACCTATATATACCTACAGAAAAAAAAACTTAAACCTTTTTTTGTAGAGTTTAACATAAATTATAGCAATACTGCATTAATTTTCATTAATATATATGAACATACATGCAAATATAAGTTTCTGCCACTATATGAAATTAATGTAATTATTATATATTATTATACTTTTTTTTTTAAATATTAGTGTAAATACTGTGATTATAATAGAAAAGTTACAATACTCTAAATGTTGAAACCCACAGTTTACGCGCTGTGAAACTAAATGAAATTTTGTTTGCATACAATACAGTATATTGTAATAAATTGATAAAATTGATAATGTGTGCAATGAATGTCGCGGTATATATTTAGTATACAAGATGTAATAAATTGGTAAAATTGATAATGTGCAGTGCATGTCGTGGTATATATTTAGTATTTAGTTACCCGAGCATGAATGCCCAGGTCCAGGGTAAAGAGAAGAGCAGGTTGGCGAGCACTGCGACACACGTAGACTCGAGAGCCCAGGGAAGAAGTCCAAGACGCAGGATGGTGAACTTGAGACGACGAGCTGCGCCTGGATCCAAGTCTAGACCAGCGCGCATCATGATGATCACCAAAGACGCTTTTCTGCAGGAAAATAAGCAGTGCAAAATATAAATAATGATAATTAATATTGATGTGAGTGTATAAAATAAAGAAAACCAACTTATGAGCTACGATATAGCTATTATAATACAAAGAATACAATTATATATCCATGTTATTTTCCCCCCATTTGAGCATACATCTGATTTGATATAGCTTTATTGTAACCAATTATCAATTATTTGTCACAGTTATAGTAAAATAACAATAATAATTATTATACTACTTTAATTGTAAAAAAAAAAAAAAAAAAAAAAAAAAAAAAAAAGAGAGACGGACAAACTGAATCTATAATCATCAAAGTACGAGGAATTGATTGCTCTAAAATATACCTGATAATTCTGATGAGGCCGAGGTAAGGTCCCTCAATGTTGACAATGCCGGCAGCTTGCAACGCCATGCCCGCCAGTAACATGCCCAGCAGCCCCGGTAACCTTGCTTGCACCGAGAGCCACCCGCCAAACTTGGCGACGACGGCGAGCAACCCTAGCAACCACAACTGTCCTGTGGGGGGCGCTGCGTCCTGACCAACCAGCAAAAATACCTACGACCATCGAGTTTTGTATTACTTTCAGACTTTCAAAGAAAGTGCTGCGTGCTTTTCAAGTTTTTGAAGTTATATATTACATATGCATATATAGTGTTGGTAAATATACTTATTAAAAATTATGAAATAAATAAGCAAGTATTATATAGTGCTTTTTAATTGCCTCCATACTATTATTCCTCCTTAACAGTAAAGATCGAAACATATTCAATGTGTAAAAATTATTAGCTTTCTCAAGACAAACATTTTGTTCTTAAAAAAAAAAAAAAAAAAAAAAAATCGAACGTGAAATTTGACAAAATGATGTTTGCTGCCCGACAGTTGGCTCTGATTTTTCACTGCTATATGTAATGTAATATAATGAGGTGTACACTTACTGTGGCCCAGGCTGCTAGGATGAGGAACCAGAGTGCGGCAAGACGTGCGGCACGTCCTCGAGCAGGACAGCAAGGCAGGGCGAACACTCGCAGGCACGCGGACAAGAAACCTCTAGCATAAAAGCAATGTTAGCTTCATTTTTTGTCATCTTTCATTTCCTTTGTAATGAATATAAGATGATATAATTTAAATTACAGTTTCATTATGTGTATATGGCATGCGCATGTAGTTTATATATCATTAGATATGTTAAATAATTTTTACTCTTACTTTGCGTTTTAGTTTTCTGAAAAAGTAAACTATAGAAAAAATTGCTCATTTTTTGTTGGTTTAAGAAAAAGTGCCATTTTACACTTGCAAAAAGAAAAAAAAATGCAATATGGAGATTAAATATTAATACAAAACAATATTAATTTAAAAAGCAATAACCAATATGACAAACCGTAAACTGGACTTTTTATATTATAGGACAAAATAAAACTTTAGGTCACCTCCAATTTAAAACTTTCAATTACAACTTTATTTATATTAAAGTTCTAATAGTTTGTGACGTGACGGTGCTGCACGTAAGGTAGAGGGACTTACTGGCAACACGATTGTCGTGAGAAGATGTCTTTTTCGTCACTCAAATTCCTCGGGACTGCTGAGGGTGTCGGGGATGTACCTTGAGTTTTTGACATTGGATCACTACTGGCTGTAGTATCACCTGTCAAATTGTAAGAAATTGTGTATATTTTCACTGTAAGGGTAAATTTAGAAGTTTAATGGAAAATAGTGCATTCTACATAAATATTAATATTATAGAACAAACCATTTCACGAGAGAGAGAGAGAGAGAGAGAGAGAGAGAGAGAGAGAGAGAGAGAGAGAGAGAGAGAGAGAGAGAGAGAGAGAGAGAGAGAGAGAGAGAGAGAGAGAGAGAGAGAGAGAGAGAGAGAGAGAGAGAGAGAGAGAGAGAGAGGGAGAGGAGAGGGAGAGAGAGAGTGCATACAGTTGAAAATATTGCACCGTTTGAACAAGCCCCATAATATTGTAAAAGAACACTATAATTTAACTTAATTTATATTTAATTGTGATTATATGATATTTAATAAAATATAAATATATTGTACCACTCTAAAAAAGGTTCATTATTTCAGTTACGAATAATAAATTATTTAAGATAATCACTTTTGAGTTATTATGAGTTATGATGAGGGTAACTAAAATAATGCATTTTAGCTTTTAGCAAATTATTAAAAATAGCTATTTCAACTTTATAATATAGCTAAAAAAAAAAAAACTCAAAATAAAACTTTAAATAGCTATTTTGTTAATAATTTGCTAAAATGTATTATTTTAGCTACTCATAATAACTCGAAAATGATTATTTTAAATAAGTTATTATATTCGTAACTGACGTAAAATGCGCGGCACTTTTTATTATTATTATTATTATTTTTTAGATGTTTGTTTTTATTTATTTCCACATCCAGGTATAAAGCAGAGGCCTTGCTGATGGATATCGAGCAATCCGTTTAGCCGTATAGTCTGGCATTTTCCTTATAGTGAAACTGTGGAAAACACACACAGGCAATGACCCCCCCCCCCCCCACCAGCATGGTTGCTGATCAAAGTGAGCTAGGCTAGGAGGTTAATTATTATTTGAGTAGACATTGTTGTTTACCTGGGTCATGTTTGAATGCATGGTTGGTGTAGGCTGCACGATGACTGAGGGCAGTCACTGATGCGCAATCATCCTCTGATATCGCACGGAATGACGTCACTTGTGCCGCACACATCACGTAATTATTTCGGTTATTTATTACTATATATCAGCGCATTAAGTATAAATGTAACTCGATCTGTAAATTACAGTACAGGCAAATGCATACAATAATTCATAATATAATTTATATGTAAACATAAACAAACTCAATTGCCGAACAAACATTTTTAACGAAAATTGATATTTTCCGTTCTTTAAAGTCGACACCATAAGTGAGTACTAAATAACATGGGCCGGTATGGGAAAAATGGCACATTTTGCCAGTCTAAAAATATTAAGCAATTTTTTTGAGAGAATTAATGCTGTTATAAAGTTGAATTAGGTTTTCAAGTAGGCGAGAAAAATAATAATGAAAAAAAAAATACTTATTTTGGAAAGAAAATAGCGAAAACTCACGTTTATCCTATGCTGAGCAATGTTATTCGTTGCTCAATTATGGCATCGAAGTGCATTTATTATGACGTCATGCGCACACACCCTATGAAGGGGATAAATCAGCTGTATGCAAGATTTGACTAAAAAGTTGTGAAGAAAAAAAAATCTGCACAGTGATACAGTAGGATAAGGTATCAGGAGCTTCTAAAATGTAAAAATTTTGGGGGGTCACCTTGCTAGATTTTAAGTTAGGATTTTTTTTGGAAGTGTTACTTCAATAAGAACTCATGTTAATTTCAATGTTACTTTATTAACTTTCAAATGGCATATCATATTATATAAGTTTAGAAATTTCCTTTTTAAATTTTGAGAAAGCCAACTAAATAAATAACTCTTAATTATAAAAACAAATCAGAACTTATTAACTGCAATTATATGTAAACAATATTACAATGACAACACATTTACTTATCAGGTTTTCGTAAACAACAAGATCAATGACCCATACAATTTATATTAATATGTATAGGGCGTGTGCGCATGACGTCATAATAAATGCGCTTAGATGTGTGTGTGTATATATATATATAATGATCTGTACAAAATACACTGCATGTGACATTGAATTTTAATCAATATATGGTAATATACCACCCCGAAAAAAATGATTTACGTAAAATTACGCTGCATTGGAATATTGCTATATTGTCGAGCACAAATGTTGTTATTTTTTTTATTTAATAACATAAGTAATCATGCTGCACATCTTAACTTTTTATTATTATTATTGTTTTTCTCGTATTTATGCTATAGTTACTATATCATATATGACATATGGAAAGACTAAATTACGTAATTTATGCTGCATTAATGTCATTATAGCATAAACAATGCTAAATTAGAACAGCATAAGTAATTCTGATACTTGATTAACACAAGTAATCACAAGTAATTCTGAGGATTATATTTATGCTTTGTAACATAGTAATTACTAAGTAAAAAGTATAGCATAAATTAACTGTGTCTAAAATAATTGTGCCTAAAATAAGCTTGCATAATTATTACATATTATTTATTTTTGTCCGTGCACGTTATTATTATAATTAAAGGAATAGACCAGAGAAATACATATAAGTATTTATATCACAAAACACTTGATGGGATTTACATAAATAACTTAAGTTTGTCTCAAAAACCAACAGTAGCCCCGTAGCAGTGATCAGAAAATTCGATTTATGCAGCCCGCGCAACATTTTCATACTAATGTTTTCATGTTTCTGACGTCATAAACATGAAATTTCACGCAAATTGCATACTTTACAGTTTTTTCACGGTCTCTCGTGGGGCTACATTAACATTCTGGTAAAAATTGTCATCAGTTTTGAAGATCCCATTTTGTGTTCATAAATTAAAAAGCTCATGTTGTTTTATGTGGTCTATGGCTTTAATCAATAAATTATTCGATGGCAAGTATGTGAAAAGGTGAGAGTTATTAGTATTATTTCTATAAATAAGTATAAGTTTTTTTTATGTATTATTATATAATATGTCAAAATTGTGACCTCTCTACGAAGTCTGTTTAAAAATACTTTTATTTGCCATTTAAATGGTTTATGTACAGTACCGACGTTAGTATATAGCGACGTTATTAAAATTCCTTCTGACAGAATAATGAATAAAAAAGTATTTTTTAGCTACAGTTCTGATTGGAAATGAAAATAATAATGTATACCATGACATTTGTTACAAAATAAATAAATAAAAACGTAGAGTTAAAAAAAAATCACCCTTTTCTCCCCTTTTATAGGAGATTATTGTGAGATGAAAATCCCCTATAATATTTGTAGAACGGCAGATTTTAAATACTATCTTTTTAAACATTTTGAAAGTAGTACACTCCAATGGAAGAAAATTTTAATTCTTTCTGCGTTATTTTTAATGAGACGCAATTAACTCAAACCAATAAATGACAACATTTATTATAACAATGAAAATTAAAGTTATAAAGTTAAAATTGTGATATAAAAGAAAAAAAATCATGCAGTAACTTACCCAACCTGAGGTACGTAATGTATATTTGATCGGCACAAAAATAACTCTAGGTATTCAAATGTTAAGTGGAGCTACTTTATGACACATATTTATTTATCCAGTGAAAACCGCCACCGCTAATGAGTAAACAACACCTCCTTGCTAAGGATAAGCCGTCACTCACGCAATAACTAAGTATGCATAACATAAAAATATCTATATCTTTGAACATTATTTGACATAATATTCATTCCATTATTTTAATCGTTAGATAAAATTGGTCTTTCTTTGGAGGATTTCTGTGGTTTCCGTTCTTCGTCATTCCAGGTGAATAATGGCACGGAATTTCCTTTTCTTTTCATTTAGAGACCACGGCCATTTCATTCCCTATCCTCTTCCATTTATGCCTACATATTATGTCTATAGACCGCTTGCACTCATATTTAAGAGCCGCCATTTTGTTGGTCAGGAATACATAGGCCAACATAGGAAAAACGTCATTTTTATTTTTTTTAATAGCAAAAGAAGCTTCAAACCTCAATCAAAGCCTTATTTCTAGCTCCTAATAAGCTCGAAGGATATAAGAAAAATTTGTTGAGTTGAAATAAACAATTTTTTATGTGAAAAATTAGGAAAAACGAAGTTTCCCCTATGCTGGACAATGCATTAGTCACCACAAACATGGCGACAAAGCGCAAGGATGTGCAAGGGGTCTATACAGTATGGTATGATGTTTGACATAATATTGTCGAGTGTCCATTTGAGAGATTAGATATGCTGTAAGTTCGAGTCTGTAAGAAAATATTATGCTTTAATTAAATAGAAAATTTATTTTAAAATTAGTTACAGATTTTAGTAATTTATTCAAGGAGCTTAAAAATATATATAATATATATCAACTTTCAGTCGAAAAATTAAAATTCTTATAAAAAAAACTTTA
>OX439130.1:1629405-1978886 GCA_949318235.1 Ecdyonurus torrentis
GTGAGTGAGTGAGTGAGTGAGTGAGTGAGTGAGTGAGTGAGTGAGTGAGTGAGTGAGTGAGTGAGTGAGTGAGTGAGTGAGTGAGTGAGTGAGTGAGTGAGTGAGTGAGTGAGTGAGTGAGTGAGTGAGTGAGTGAGTGAGTGAGTGAGTGAGTGAGTGAGTGAGTGAGTGAGTGAGTGAGTGAGTGAGTGAGTGAGTGAGTGAGTGAGTGAGTGAGTGAGTGAGTGAGTGAGTGAGTGAGTGAGTGAGTGAGTGAGTGAGTGAGTGAGTGAGTGAGTGAGTGAGTGAGTGAGTGAGTGAGTGAGTGAGTGAGTGAGTGAGTGAGTGAGTGAGTGAGTGAGTGAGTGAGTGAGTGAGTGAGTGAGTGAGTGAGTGAGTGAGTGAGTGAGTGAGTGAGTGAGTGAGTGAGTGAGTGAGTGAGTGAGTGAGTGAGTGAGTGAGTGAGTGAGTGAGTGAGTGAGTGAGTGAGTGAGTGAGTGAGTGAGTGAGTGAGTGAGTGAGTGAGTGAGTGAGTGAGTGAGTGAGTGAGTGAGTGAGTGAGTGAGTGAGTGAGTGAGTGAGTGAGTGAGTGAGTGAGTGAGTGAGTGAGTGAGTGAGTGAGTGAGTGAGTGAGTGAGTGAGTGAGTGAGTGAGTGAGTGAGTGAGTGAGTGAGTGAGTGAGTGAGTGAGTGAGTGAGTGAGTGAGTGAGTGAGTGAGTGAGTGAGTGAGTGAGTGAGTGAGTGAGTGAGTGAGTGAGTGAGTGAGTGAGTGAGTGAGTGAGTGAGTGAGTGAGTGAGTGAGTGAGTGAGTGAGTGAGTGAGTGAGTGAGTGAGTGAGTGAGTGAGTGAGTGAGTGAGTGAGTGAGTGAGTGAGTGAGTGAGTGAGTGAGTGAGTGAGTGAGTGAGTGAGTGAGTGAGTGAGTGAGTGAGTGAGTGAGTGAGTGAGTGAGTGAGTGAGTGAGTGAGTGAGTGAGTGAGTGAGTGAGTGAGTGAGTGAGTGAGTGAGTGAGTGAGTGAGTGAGTGAGTGAGTGAGTGAGTGAGTGAGTGAGTGAGTGAGTGAGTGAGTGAGTGAGTGAGTGAGTGAGTGAGTGAGTGAGTGAGTGAGTGAGTGAGTGAGTGAGTGAGTGAGTGAGTGAGTGAGTGAGTGAGTGAGTGAGTGAGTGAGTGAGTGAGTGAGTGAGTGAGTGAGTGAGTGAGTGAGTGAGTGAGTGAGTGAGTGAGTGAGTGAGTGAGTGAGTGAGTGAGTGAGTGAGTGAGTGAGTGAGTGAGTGAGTGAGTGAGTGAGTGAGTGAGTGAGTGAGTGAGTGAGTGAGTGAGTGAGTGAGTGAGTGAGTGAGTGAGTGAGTGAGTGAGTGAGTGAGTGAGTGAGTGAGTGAGTGAGTGAGTGAGTGAGTGAGTGAGTGAGTGAGTGAGTGAGTGAGTGAGTGAGTGAGTGAGTGAGTGAGTGAGTGAGTGAGTGAGTGAGTGAGTGAGTGAGTGAGTGAGTGAGTGAGTGAGTGAGTGAGTGAGTGAGTGAGTGAGTGAGTGAGTGAGTGAGTGAGTGAGTGAGTGAGTGAGTGAGTGAGTGAGTGAGTGAGTGAGTGAGTGAGTGAGTGAGTGAGTGAGTGAGTGAGTGAGTGAGTGAGTGAGTGAGTGAGTGAGTGAGTGAGTGAGTGAGTGAGTGAGTGAGTGAGTGAGTGAGTGAGTGAGTGAGTGAGTGAGTGAGTGAGTGAGTGAGTGAGTGAGTGAGTGAGTGAGTGAGTGAGTGAGTGAGTGAGTGAGTGAGTGAGTGAGTGAGTGAGTGAGTGAGTGAGTGAGTGAGTGAGTGAGTGAGTGAGTGAGTGAGTGAGTGAGTGAGTGAGTGAGTGAGTGAGTGAGTGAGTGAGTGAGTGAGTGAGTGAGTGAGTGAGTGAGTGAGTGAGTGAGTGAGTGAGTGAGTGAGTGAGTGAGTGAATGAATGAATGAATGAATGAATGAATGAATGAATGAATGAATGAATGAATGAATGAATGAATGAATGAATGAATGAATGAATGAATGAATGAATGAATGAATGAATGAATGAATGAATGAATGAATGAATGAATGAATAGGCTTATTGATCAAAGGATTATATTTATGTTATAGTAATAGAGAACAACAAAAACATAACTTTTCAAAATATTTATACAAATAGCCCTCCAAAATAATTTAATAATTATAAAAACTATATTGTTGCTCAAAAGTACGCAACTTTGTGCTACTATCGTTAAAAATAGATACAATAGTTAAATAAGGACGATAATAATTAAATCATGCATGCATGAGGATTCTATACAAGGGCAATTATGCTCTATATATATCCATATGCCACATATACATATATATATATATTTTTTTTTACTACTTCTGTTAAGCATAATATTGTACCGTAAGGAAATGAAAAACCTGCACAACTATACTAAGAAGCATCACTAAAATTGCAGGTTATTCATTTCATTTCGGTACATGAAGTATGAGAGAGTGACCTTTTGCATGCAGCCAGAGCTCTATGATGATTTATTGTGTTAAAATTTTCTTGCTACTTTACTGAATTCTTTTGTGCTATCAATAGTATCATTTTTTTTAAATATAATTTTGTAAAAATATACGATAAAAATGTTCTTTGTCATAAATTACTAACATGCTAGAAATTTTGCATGACTCATGCATCCATACACAAATCTGTAAAATATTTACCTAGAGAGGTTTGATAACACAATACGTCAAGTTTTTATAGGATTTTTTTTTTTATCACAATCATGGAGTGAGTGCAGCTAAAGGTGATAATAAAACTGATAACAGAGTAGATAACATAAGCAGCTTAAATCGATTATCTTTACCTATATTTAATTGTAGTTTATTTTATTGAACACAGATTTTCTTTTCGAGTGCAAATAAAAAACCTGATTGCTCTAAAGCCAGTGACAGCAAATATTTTAATTGTGTTCACGTATATATTTAAGTGATCGATGTGTAGAAAAATGAACTTCGGTGCTTTAAGTTTATGTCCAGTGTTCTCATAAAACTGCCTAGCTGTTGATTGGTCAATAATATCTCAAGATCTCTGTTTCAAAGGTGAAGGTGAAGAAATTAACATTTACTGATAATTTCACAATTTAATATAGTATTTAATGGTATAATATAATAATAATATGCATGGCCAAGTATATAATTTTGTACGATATCTCAACTTAGCTGGAAACATAAATTAGGTTCGAGCCCCTCTGTTGTAGATGTGAAATGTGTAGGGATGCAACTTTTGTTTATACTAAAATGAAATGAATAACTCGCACCTTTAGTGGTACTTTGTTTTTTGGTGGTCAAATAATTACAATGACCACGTCGCGGAGTGGCATTTGTTAAAAACCACTCCGTGACTTGGTCAAAATTTTCTACTGAAACTTATTATAGTTATTTTATTATTATTATTTTTCTCGCATACTTGAAAACCTAATTATTAACCTATATACTCGTATTAACAATCACTCAAAAATATTTTTAAGTATTTTTAAACTGGCAAATGTATTATTTTCCAATACCGACCCATGCTATTTAGTGCTTACAGAGGCGTCAACTTTTATGTTATGCTTGTTATGCTTTTTATCAGCTTGTTCTGTAAAGTAAAGTGAATCTCATTTACAGTCATGATTGGCTGACCAACAAAATAAGACACATTCATTGGTATGATCTTTTTTTTTTTTTGAGCCGATAAAAGTGAGTCGCATGTTTTGTATATGGAACTTTTTTTTTGTGAGTTTCTTTAATTTTTATACAGTTCAAAGTTCTAAAAGAAGAAATAACAATGATCCGACCATTTTTATAAACGTAGTAAACAGGTAACGTCGTAATAACCAGCTGTGTTTAACAAAGGAACATTTTCGAAGCTGGCTCAATATTTGTGTGTATAGTTTATAGAACGAGCTATTCTATATAGGAGAAGAAGAAAAAAAAGTTGTTTATAATATATAAAGTGACATTATATTGCACAAATATTTCTGAACGTATCTGTTGATTCCAAGTGTCTCTGTAGTTTCTATATCATGTCGTTTGAACTACATAGATTATTTATTGTGATAATAAATCAATTTTCTAAGTTGTACTGTTTGTTGTTTAGAGCGTATATATATTAACATTCAAATCTATACAAGTGCATTTTACCTGCACTTCACACATAATATGCAATAATTTTACAGAAATTTCACATAATTTTTTTATACAATGTTAAAATTCACGAGTGGTCTTATAAACTTGAAAACAATTAACATTAAATAAGAGAAATTATAATAATAATTAAAAGTTTTGATGATAAAAATTTATAAGTTTATTTAAATTGTTGCAAATAATACGATAATATTTTCAAGATTATAAAATTAAAAAGATGATAACGTGTATTATAAACAATTAAAGAAGTATTTTTATTGTATATGAAATTGTACACTATGACAAATTTGTTACTCCAGAAACTTCGTTCTCATCAACTATAATTTTTTATTCGCATGTTTTGCATTTGTATTTAGTACATAATTTATGGCTAACATGGCAATTGATGATAATTAAGCATTCTATAATTATATATAAGTATAATATTTCAGTTAACATTAAATTGCTAATTAGAAACGTATAAACAAACAAAATTCTTTTTCCAACTCCATTCGCTTTCCCTTTATTCCCTTACACCAAATTCCCTTACTCCAAATTATTCCCTCCCCAAACTCTTTCTTTTAAAGTTTCAGGACATGCTCACCCTCTCTATATTGATTATGTATCTTTTCAGGAAAATTGGTTTTGAGTTTTATTATGAATTTTTAACAAAAATTTTCACTTACTTACTTTTTTTTTTTTTTTTTTTTTTTTTTTTTTTTTTTTTGCGATAAATAATAATTAATACAATATATTATCAGCCAATGTTTCATGACTACAAATAAATAATAATTATTTTGTTTTAGCTGTACCCCTGAACCACGATGCACGGAATATGTCACACTCGAGCTCCGACGTCGGAGAAGTCTCGAGGTCGCAGACTACGACTGCTTGACTTGACTGGTCTAGGACTTGCTGCTCCACTTGCTCTAGGACTTTTCATTCTCGCAGGTCACGTGGCTCATGCCGTGGCGGGACCTGCTGCTTTCATCTCTGCGATATTTGCAGCAGCAGTGGCTGCAATCGCAGGTCAGAGTTCATGAGTTTAACCTCGCAATATTTTATATATTTACTCAACAGTTTTTATGAGTTTAATTGTCATGTTCAATCAATTAAACTGTATAATGGCTATATCTAATTAATTATAACATAATAAATAATTTAAGTTTGCCATACACAAACACTGCACATGCATCTGTTCTTGCTTTATAAATGAATAACCATCTTATGACACTGGTTTATAAGTGTAGACCATTATCCAAATATGTATTTGTACGGTGACTGCGTACTTGCATAGACATTGCATTACTCCCTATCAATAAGTACTGGTGGATCTCCACTTGTCTTATATAAATACTGCAGAGAAACCTTGGAAACCTCAGTCTGAATAGGTTTATATAGGCTATATGGTCAGCGTTGAGTGTTAAACAATCTCATATTTTACTTCACAATTTGTAAAAACTGCGTACATAATAAAGTATATATGCGCCTACAATTTCAGGAGTTGATCTTACAGCCCACAATTTTCTATACCACAATTTTGAAACTCATAAAAATAAGGCAGAAAATTGTGGGCTGTAAGGACACCCCAATTTCAGTTATTGGTTCTAAACATCCTATACTGTGGATTTATAAAATATTATTCTGCTCATAGTTTTCTGCAAAATACTATAATAATAATAAAAGAAATAAAAGAAAAAGTAAAAAGATGGTATATATGTAATTATAGGTTATAATTGTTTTGTTTTTTCTAATTGATAAAAAAAAATTAAATAATAATAATAAAAATATATATAATAAAAAAAAAAAAGAAAAAAAAAGAAAAAAAAAAAAAAGAAATGAAATGTGCTGATTTTGTTTTTATGTACTGTTGTAATATGGTTTATGCTTACTAACAATTTTTTATATTATGTTGATTAAGCACCTACCGATAAGACTTCATTGTCTTGGTGGGACTTATGTATGTACTCTTATTTTTTATTAATAAAAAAAAAAAAAAAAAAAAAAGAGAAAAGTAATCTGACATGATCGAAGTGGGGACCAGGCAATTATTTCTCGTGATGCTTTCAGGCGTAAGTTACCTGGAGTTCAGCTCGCAGTTCCCGGACACTCGAGGTGCCGCCAGCTTTGTGTTCACTTACTGCGGTCTCGGGGGACTGATGGCCAGTGTCGTCGCTTGGAACCTGGCTCTCGACTACGTCATCGGTGAGAATAATTAATAAATAAATGAGACTAACATAATTTGGGGAACCATAGTTATTTATATAATATTTGAAATAAGCGTTTGTCTATCTTATTTTTAAAATTATTAGACTCTCATCTATCATATAAAATCATGTTTTTTATTTAAAAAAATTAACTTTTTTATAATAATAATAAATCATTTTTATTAAGAGGTCAAAAAAGGTACATACCCTCTTACATGGTCCTCTGACTTTTTTTTTAACAATAATTACTTGTCAGAGTGTTTAATAATTTAAGTTTTATACGATTCAATATATTTATAAGTTTTCAATAGAATAAGAATTAAAATAA
This sequence comes from Ecdyonurus torrentis, assembly GCA_949318235.1. Classification (NCBI taxonomy): domain Eukaryota; kingdom Metazoa; phylum Arthropoda; class Insecta; order Ephemeroptera; family Heptageniidae; genus Ecdyonurus; species Ecdyonurus torrentis. The sequence goes on from OX439130.1 coordinate 1,636,061, forward strand.
TAATTAACTTTACAGTACACATTTTTACTGAATAGAAAGTAGAGAAATTTATAACAAACATCTTATCATATTTAGAGATTAATGAAACACTATACAGAATAAAGTATAAATATTAATTAAATTTTATTACATTTCAAATGTATAAATATTATTTATGAAAGAAATTGTAATTTTTCTATTATGAAAACTAGCGATAGTTCAGCCATGTATAGTTTCATTTATATTTATGGTAATTGAAGATATTTAAAACATTACATAATTATTGTAATCATGGCTCATGCAGTCAGTAATTAGGTTGATATGTTGACAGGTGCCGCAGCAGCTGCACGAGGCGTGAGGGCAGCACTTGACGAGCTGCTAGGTGGAGTTCTCCGCTCCACGTTCCTTGAGATTGCACCTCTGGACCCGAGCATCGCGTCACCATTTGCTGACTTCCTAGCACTCGTGTTACCTCTTCTCGCAGCAGGTAGTGTACAAGTACACAGATCAACCAGATCAGTTATACGTAAAATTTTGTAAAATCATCCGATTAATTATAAAAAATTATACCAGCGAGTCCAATAAATCATTTAATCCATCAATTAAATTTTTCATAAAATATAAAAAAAGTTGTCTGGATTGTCTATAGTTGTGCACGAACAGAAGTGAATCATATACACTACGCAATCCTTACCTACACAGCCTACTCTAACCCTTATTACATATGTGTGCATTGTTTTATATAATTAATTTCATGACTTCATGAGTATGATATATTCATAACAAAATCATTTAATACATTTGGTAAAACAACTATAATATAATGTTATGCATTATGTGTAGCATATAACAGTCGATACATATGTTGTGTACACCGCATTATTTAAAATATTTAATCCTAAATATAACTCAAATATTTATGCTGTATGCATGGAAAGAATAAATTACGTAATTTATGCTGAATTTATTTTCCCTAAAGATTTTGTTGTTGTTACAATCATGCATGTGTGCATTATAATAATAATAATAATAATAATAATATAGATTTATTGAGCAAGTAAATTACACAGACATAACAGTCAAAGTCACAATGATGCATTTGCTCAAAAGGATAATTAAAAAGGCAAAGCCCATCGAGTTAATTATCCATTAGTAAACATAAAGTAGATTATACATGTTTTAAAAACACAGACGCAGCCATCTCTTTAACAGCACAATCTAACTTATTATATAGGCCAACGCTTCTAGGAAAAAAGGAATCATTATAATAGTTTGAGTTGATTCTAGGCACCATATACTCAGTAGAGTCGCTATTCCGCAGTCTGGTAGATTTAGATCTAATAGCTACATTATATGATACTACATTATAACAATGCGGTACAACATAATATTTATGCTATAGTATAACATAGTTATTATGCAGTATAGCATTAATTATGTTGTATTGAACAAATTGTGCTGAAAATGAGCTAGCATAATTATTACGTATTTATTTTTGTAAACTATATAATATTAATCACACTGCAATACAGTAATTAATAACGTAATTTTATTTTTCTGCATTAGAAATATGTTATTTCAATATTTTTAAAATATTATATATTCCCCACTGTATTTTACATGTTTTATGTTCCTCCAGCGGTGTTGCTGCTGAGTCCACGCAGGTACGCAGTGCCTCAGGTCGCGGTGTGTGTGCTCACATTGTGCATGGCGATCTTCGCACTGGTCGCTGGCTCTATAGAGGGTAACAATCAATCTCAATTTAAAAACAACATCATTGTCAATTAACTACTTGCACGCATACGAATCAAGATTGCATCATATATTTAAATTTTATTTTATTTATTTTCAACATTAATACATAAATTTTTAAAAAAAATCAAAACCAAATCAATATCATGACCTATACAAAAAAAAAAAAAAAATGTGGGGACTGCAGAGAATTTACGAAAAATGATAATGCTGTCACTATAAAGTTATCTCTCTCTCTCTCTTAATTATATATTATTATTACTGTATTATTTGCTCTTAAATGTGGTTCTCTAAAAGTTAAAATTTACTTTTGTTGGAATTTGATTTTCTTCTTTGCTCGCATTTAACACAGAATCTGATTGAGTTTTCTGTTGGTCAAAAATTTACACTTCCCATAAATTAAAATTAAAATCTATATTACAATATTTATATAATAATCCCCAAGAGATATACTTTCTCTTGATGTGTCGCGCCGCTGTAAATTCCTCCATGTTTGATTGTGATCAACAGCGGACTCCGCCAACTGGTCCTTGCAACCTGAGAATGTCACAGTGACCACAGGACAAGGTGGATTTCTACCCTTTGGATTTCCACGTGTTTTGAGTGGTGCCGCGATCTTTATCTTTGCTTTTATAGGAGTAGATCATATTGCAGTTACAGGTGAGGAAATATATCAATCGATTGACACAAGGAGAACATATATACTTAACATGCTCTCCGAATAAAATTTACTAAGTAAAGTACAGCTCTGGCCACAAATTTGAGGACGGGGCAGCGGCAGCCGCACCGTTTTCTCATTAAGTTAACATAGTGTGCTTGCGGGTTGCCTCTACACAAATCGTTCTCAAACTTTTGTCCAGAGCTGTACACAGGACCTTGATAATATATTTTACCATTTAAATCCAGTGCGTGCTTTTCTCATAAGGATAACATTGCAAATTTAGCGCGAGTTTTTGAATGATAAAAATTCTTATCGTCATCGTGTGTACAGAGCGCAAGGTGAGTGACGACGAGGTGAAAGGTCACTCTGGCTGGCCTCTACTTGTCGTGGTGACCTGTGCCATGCTCTCCATGCTCAGCCTCGCCCTGGTGCTCACACTCATGCAGCCGTACTACTTGCTGGTAAGTAAGTTAAATTATCTCTTAGAATAATTTTGCATATGATTGTCATTAGTATATGGCCTAGTATTTTATATTTAATCCTTAATAAATAAATAATTGTCTTTATTCAAAAAAATGCATAGATAGAAAAAAATACAAATTTTTGAAAGTGCGAGGTTTAAGCCTGACAATATGTCTGGCCCGCTCTTACACCTAACCCCAAAACAGAAAACATTTATTGAAATTTTTGATTGCATACAAAATTATAATAAGAGGGAAGTAATAATAATACTACGTAGCAAGAGAAAAAAATAATAAAAACAGTTACAAATATCTTTAAAAAAAATAACAATTGTACATCACAAGTGTGAATAAAAAAAAATTAAAAAAAATATATATATATAAAAAAAGAAAGAAGAAAAAAAAAACTAGTGAAGATGAAGAATAATAAAAAAAGTACTACTCCTAATTATTATTTAATATTTTTAATAAATTTTTTTTAGCAATTAATGTAGATTGTTAACTTTTTTAACATTTTGAGTGTAGCCTAATATTTGAATTATTCTTACAGCGATCACTTTAATATAATTTTTGTTAATGCCGTATGTTTATTTTACTCTCTATAGAAAGTGATTGTTATACGGTATATCACCACTTGAAAATCATTACATTTATTATTAATTATTGTTAGTGTATATTATTATTATTTATTTCATTTCATTTTTAAAAGAAAATTTAAATAATAATGTAACAATAAAAAACTGTTTCAGATAATGCAATAACTATAAGATACTGATATTAATTAAGGACAATTAATTTCAAGAAACTGCAAATTACATTACAAATTACAATGATCGCGTTTAGCGATCAAATTGAAATTAATGATAGTTTTTATAAAATATCTTAAAATTTATATCTGCATAAATTTCTATTAATTTACTTAGATTTAGCTGTTCGATCGTTTAATATTTTCATGCCTAGATAAAGTAATAATAAAAACAATGTCAATTTTTTTGATTTTGTTATTTCGTCGCTGCCATGCAGGACGAGAACGCAGCGCTGGTGATGACGTTCTCTGGTCTGGACTGGTCTGAGGCTCGATGGATAATATGCGTGGTGGGCGTCCTGGCTCTTAGCCTAACGTAAGTCTTAAAACTGTAACATGTCTGTGCGTGTTAGGCCTACCTTCCAAAGATGCCCTCCTCAAAGATTCCAATCCGGAAGATTTACAAAAAATAATATCATCCTTACCTAATAAATTCGCTTCCGGACCCGATGAAATTCCCTATAAATTAGTAAAATATTCTTCTAATCCATTTTCAAAATTATTATCCCCTTTAATTAACGAATCAATAGTAAATGGCATTTTTCCAAAAGAATTAAAGTTATCCGCAGTTATCCCGTTATATAAAAATGGTAATACAAACGATATTAATAACTTAAGACCAATCGCTAAACAATCAGTATTTGCGAAAATATTTGAAAAATTTATTCAACCACAACTTTTTTCTTTTAGAGTAGAAAATGATTTGTTTAGTGACGCTCAACATGGTTTTGTGAAAAATAGATCAATTACAACAGCAAAATTTAAATTTTTAAATCCAATTTATTCCGCTCTAGATAAAAAAGAACATTGTCTTGCTTTATTTTTTGATATAAAAAAAGCTTTTGATTCTCTGGATCCGGAAATTATTTTGCTAGAGCTGAGTAAGATAGGTTTTAGAGATAATATTTTAAAACTATTTCGTTCATATTTGTCAGATAGGCAACAATACGTTGAATTAAATTTTAAAACCAGTGAAAACACCGTTAAAACTATTCAATCCAAAATTCTTAACACTAAAATAGGGGTACCCCAAGGTACAAATCTTTCACCAACAATCTACGACATAGGAACCACTGATTTAATCAGCCACATATCAGAAGGCTTACTTATTACGTATGCTGATGATAGTAATGCGGTAGTTAATGGCAAATCTAGAATTAATGTTCATAAAAAGGCAAATAATTCCGCAAAAGAATTTGATTCATGGTGTAGTAAAAAAAGATTGGTGTCAAATACAAAAAAATCGGTTTTTATTGAATTTCACACCCCCTTAACCCATATTGATTCTAGTTTATTGATCACATCCTCTTCCTCATCTTTAATTGGTGTGTCACATACTTCATTTTTAGGCCTTATTATACAAGATACGTTTGACTTGGGACCTTGAAATTTCAAAACTAATTAAAAAGTTAAATACTGCCAATTTTGCATTATATTGTATAAAAAATGTCGTTTCTGAATCTACTTTATTACAAGTCTATTACGCATACTTTTATTCGCATTTGAATTTGAATATCATGTTTTGGGGAACAGAAGAAAAAAACCTTGAAATTATTCTCAAGTACCAAAAAAAAGCAGTAAGAACCTTGCTTAACTTGAAATATTTAGATTCATGTAGAGGAAAATTTTCTAAACTAAAATTGTTAACAGTACCTTCACTTTTTATATATGTTTGTGCATTATTTAAAAGGAATAATCCAACTTTTTATGTAAATAATAATAATATTCATAACTATAATACTCGAAATTCTATGAAAGTGTCGGTCCCTAAACATAAATCTAAATTATTCGAAAGGAGCCCATATTATATTACTGCAAAAATATATGATAATCTGCCATCTGTACTTAGGAATTTAAATAATGATACATTATTTAAAAACCTATTGAAAAAAATTTTAATATATAAGGAATATTATGCATTATCTGAATATTTTGACCTGAACTTAAAAATTGATGAAATTGATGTGCTTATGTTTACCACACACTCAAATTTGGAACATTTTACTGACTAAGGCATAACGCCTTACATAAAGTTTGTTGATAGTAATGTTTAAGAAATAATACATTGTAATATTTTATTATTGTCTAGCTAGATATAGATATTTTATTTATTTTTAGTTTAATTGTAATGACTAGACCAACGCTTGTTGTAACAATGTATGTTACTATGAACTGCCTGGGTCAATAAAATTTCTTATTTCTTATTTCTTATTTCTTATTTCAATCAAAACAATAAGCAGAGTCTTCTCCCGTAAAATTAGAAATAAAATTACCCAGCTTGTACAGAAAAGTAAGTTACAAATACTCATCATAATTGTAACATATCTAATTAATTACATATAATTAAAATTGTATCCTTAATGACTTGCACGCCGAACTATATCAAGATATTTTTTTTCTATTTAAACGCAGAGTAAGTTCACTTCAAGATCTGCAAAAAAATGTGTCATTTAAAATTCTAGATATATATCCTTACGATTTGCTATATAACGTATACGTATACTGAAATCTGAAATCGGTTATCTTTATAGTTTTGTGTTAAATTTGTAACTATACGTAAAATTGTGGACTAAAATTCCGCCCTCTCCCCCCTCATCCCCACAACCTAAAAAAATTACTGATTTTTTAAAATCAACTAAAAATATAAGATACTCTAAAAATTGATGCATTACTTTAGTTAAAAAAAAAATACTACCTTATTTAAGATATAAGCTTTTAAGTTATTATAATAACTTATATAACTCATATATAACTTATATAACTCATATATGAGTAGCTATAACAATAATGCATTTTAGCATATTATTAAAAATAGCTATTTTAACTTAAAAATAGCTTAAAAAACTTAAAAAAAAACTTAAAACAACTTAAATTAGCTATTTTTAATAACTTGCTAAAATGCACTATTTTAGCTATGTACTCATAATAACTTAAAAGTGTATATCTTAAATAAGTTTTAGTATTCGTAACTAAAGTAATGCACCATTTTTTGAGTGTAGAGTCAGCATGCTGCTTGGTCCAATCATTGATGTATCTTTTAAATTGAATAAATTCTGTAATTTAATGTGTTTCAGGGTGGGCGCAGGGGTTTCTGGCAGCGCAAGGTTACTGCGCTCTATGGCAGACGATGACCTGCTTTGGTCTTGCTTAGGCGAGGTCGATCTTTGCGGATCAACAAAATCATTATTTACCATCCCAGCGATAGCCCTCCTCACAGGTATACTTATCATATTGTTACATTGACGTTTATCTTACATTATTGTAATGTAGAATAATATTCATTTATTGCAATGGTACAGGTGCAAGGTATATATAGAGTATACTTTGTATTTTAATATTTTACACTTCTTATTGAAATTTAACATTGAATGTCTTGATTAATTGCTGGGTTTTTGTTATTTATATTAATGATTTTTACATTTCTTTGCGGGAATATAATGAGGAATTTTTTATCACCATGTGTCAAAATAACAAAAAAGTAACTAAACAACTTTTTTTTTAAGTCATTAATTGAAGTGTTTTTTGTTATCCTCATGATGAGGGCACAAAACTTGCAACGTCTCTTATATGTATAACGGCAGTAAAATTGGATTGAAAATATTGCTAAATCATTAAATTTGTAGTTTGGGTGGGTTGAATTTATAGCTGCTATAAATTATAGCAATGATAATATTAATGATAATGAATCAATTGTAATATTTTAAATGTGTTTATAAATTATTTCTTGAACTGAACAGATGTAATTATACCGCACCAATATAATATAGCTTGCATATAATATACCCCTTTGTCAATATAGCTGTGTCAATAAATGTAACAGAGGGTATAATGTTGTAACAAAATGACTTAATATGACCACAGGATTACTGGGAGCATTTATCGAGGAACACCAGCTGGTGAGCGTGTTGTCCGTGGGAACTTTACTTGCCTTCATCGCGGTTCAGGCATCAATCATCCTGCACAAGTATGGGCAATTAACTATATGCAACCATTGCAACCTAAAAAAAGAAATGGGCAAATATGCAAACAAACAAAATATATATTTATTGTTTTGGGACGCAGTTTTCATCAGAATATGTTTATATATATTTGCAAAAGTTTTGACGCTACTAAAACTATATAATCATATAAAACACTTATTTAATGTTCTCTGTTTAAGTTTATGATTAAAAAAATTTTGAAATGCCACAGACTATAATTTTAATATTCCAGTATTAAATAGAAATGACAACCAGTGACAATTTGTGATATTGTTGAGCAGGTGCAGGGACGAGGGCAAGCACGAGCCACGTGGTGTCTGCGCAGTGATAACACAACTCGTGTCATCTCGAGGAAGCAACAAATCAAACCCCACGGCAACATCGAGCGCAGCAGCAAAAGTCGCACTCACAATTTTCTGTAACTATAACCAACGAAGCTAAAGGTAACGTAAGGCATCGACTGCGCATTTCGTGCGTCTGCTGCAAGATTTAAATCTTTATTTCCGGTATTTTTCACGTTTTGATGGCGGGAAAATATTATCGTGTGTAATTTTTTTTGAAAAAATGAAATTTTACCGGAAATGGATCTCGTCGATCGGGCAAATTCGGAAAAGACGAACGAAATTCGCAGTCGTTGCCTTGTACGTTACCTTCAGCTTCGTTGACTATAACAACTCATTTATTTTTATTATTAATATCATGCGTGCAAAAACACTTTCATTTTTTAGTACAATGCGTTACGATCAGAATGTTCTTTTTTTCTTTTATTTGTAATGTAAAATATTTGTGACAAAATTTTGCGATGAATTATCTTTAAAGTGACCGTCCTAAACAGAATGCCCTCTTTTAACTCATTAAAAGTAAAATGGGACACCCAAAAGCATTTTCAAATTTTATTTTTACCCAAATACATAGCCCCGCAAGTGAGCGCGAAAAAGTTGTTAAGTAGGCAAAATGCAGAACAATTCTGACGTCAGGATTGTTCACATTCAATAGAAAAAGTTGTGCGGGTTGCATAAGCTGAAAATTTCCTTTTATATATTATATGTAGATACGTTCAGAGCGTCACAATTAGGTTCTTGGACAAAAGTGCAAAGAATATATATATATATATATATATATATATATATATATATAATAAATTAAAAAAGCATGTTATTTGGTCTGGAGTCTGGACAGTTCCTTTAAGCAAATTTTTTTTAATTGCAATTCGCTTTTATTTTGTGACAATTATAAAGAAACAATAAATCACATACGTTCACCGTTACACCGTAAATTATAAATAATTTTTTACGTTTATTGCAGATTTATATAAGTAATCTTTATAATATTTTTATAATTATTGCTCAGCTATAAACAGTAGTACAGCTTCCAAAATCAAATAACAATTATTTAATTATTTCTTTATTTAATGCTATTATAGTCGTAAACTCATCAAGAATAGATAAAAAAGTGCCTCTCTCTCTCTCTCTCTCTCTCTCTCTCTCTCTCTCTCTCTCTACAAATACGCATTGAAAAAAAAAAGTCTTATCATTTATCATGTTATAAGTAACACATAAAATTGTAATTCAAGAGTAAATATAAAAACTACACAGGCTGTGGGCACACCGCATGCACATATTTTTCTGATAGCATTGTAGTGCCACGACAATATTTAAAGGAATAGACCAGAGAAAAACACATGAAGCATTTATATCACAAAACACTTGATGGGATATACATAAATAGCATTAGTTTGTCTCAAAACCCAACAGTAGCCCCGTAGCAGAGATTAGAAAATTCGATTTATGCAACCCGCACAACATTTTCATACTAATTTTTGCATGTTTCTGACGTCATAAACATGAATTTTCACGCAAATTGCATACTTTACAGTATTTGCACACTCTCTCGTGGGGCTACATTAACATTCTGGTAAAAATTGTCATCAGTTTTGAAGATCCCATTTTGTGTTTATTCATTAAAAAGCACATATTGTTTTATGTGGTCTATGGCTTTAAGAAATTGTTTATTAATATAATATTGTTAGTTAATAATAATAATTAAAGTATTATCTTTAGTTGCGGTGGATTTAAGTTAAGTTTCGTAGTTATACTGACCTGAGAACTAATTATATATATATATATATATATATATATATATATATATATATATATATATATATATATATATATATATATATATATTATATATATATATATATATATATATATATATATATATATATATATATATATTCCAATATGCTATAGACTTGTGAAATTGTGTATTTATAGTAAATGCTTTCGAACAAAATAAATTTCAAAGTAATGTAAAATTATGCACTTCTATTTCTATTTTGATTTTCTGAACGTACGTATATCCAGTCCAGTACTGTACACAGTAGCTATATAATATACTGTGAATAGTAATTATCGTGTATGTATGTTGAGTATTCAGTGAATACTCAACATACATACACGATAATTATTCTTTTACCATTCAAAAACTCGCACTAAAATTTACAATGAAATTCTTATCAGAAAAACACGCACCAGAATAATATTTAAATGGTAAAATTTTCAGACTTCGGTACAGGAAAATTATATTCTAATTGGCTTCTAATTATCCATGCATCACAGTAAAATGAAATTTTGAAGTATCTTTCATCTTCCACTTTATTTTCCTTTTGAAAGATATCCATAGAGTTCATGACCACTTGATTTTTATGCTATCCTTTAAAATAGGGAAATAGGGGGGGGGGGGGAAAGTCAATCTAGAAAAGAAATAATAATAATAAATAGCATCATTCTTATCAAGGAGGAAGCAATTCAATCGGCAGTTGTTTTGTCAATAATTATTGTAAATGTGATTTTTTTTTTCAATTCAAACATTTTTGGATAAGATATAATTATATAGCACAACATTATAAGTTATTTCTATAGAATTATATTTTTTATAATTTTTTGAAAACTAATGAAGTATATAGTAACGATTTGTTTGTAATTTTATTATAAAGAACGATTTCAATCCGTAGAATTATATTCGATTAAGTTGTTGAAATTTAATTCTTGGCTCATCTCGAGTGGTTATCGCAAACATTTGGAAACTATGAAATGCGGGCGGGGATTAAATAACGAACGTTTATAGCGATAAAAGCTACAAATTTTTTTTTGACTTATAATATTATTTAACATAATATCGTATAGTAGTGTATCAGTGAGTTCTTGTAGAATTATTTCATATTCATTTTGAAGTTTGCAGAGGGATGTTTTTAGATGTTAAAATATTTCGTTGTAAGATTTTGTAATTGAAAAATCTTTCCCGATGCACATATTTTATTAATTTATTTATTATTAGATCTATATTAATCTGTAATGTGAGATTCACATTACACGCAGTACCGTAACTATAAACTTATATAGTTATATAATATAGTCCCTCATTGATCTTGATCTTGACAATCCCTTGATCCCACGTTGATCTTTACAATGTAGATCGCCGTAAAATGATATTACGTAATTATTATATTACATCACCCTGTGAATCTCGCATCAATATCAAGGTAATGAAGAGTATGTATATACGTGATCTTATTCATATGATTCATGTCCTCATGTATGTTAACAGGTGTGAGTGTGACTGGTGCTTGCGCAGTGGCGGTGCACGCGGAACAAGAGGTGAGGTTCGGCAGAACGTGGGCGGTGAGCTTGTTAGCGACGTGCGTCCTTCTTGCAATCGTCAGTTTCGTGTGTCTAGCAGTGCAACCACACGTCACTACTGCCATCACAGTGAGTCACACGAGCTTTATATAGGCAGTATGTCATGCTGTTCATACTGGGGCAATGAATAACATTGCTCAGCATAGGACGAACGTTCGTGTTTTATTGTGGAGGAGGTATATGGACTTTTCAGCCATTGACCTATATGCTATATGAGGAAACTGCTCAACTTTTCGGCTATTTTTTTTATGTGTGTATCAAACTATAAATAATGTATGTTTAAGGGAGTAGGGGACCGACGTCGGCCATTAGACTCAATCTTTTATCGGCAAAAAAATCTGAAATTTTGCACAATGATACTTCTGCTCAAGACAATTTCAAATATATAAAATTTTTGGGGGGTCACCGTGCAAATTAATTTTATATGATTTTTTGAAATTTTAAGCCCATAAGGCATAATGTTAATTTCAATAATTTTTTTCTTTTTTTTTTTGGACGGTGACACATCTTGAAATTTTTATCACGGCTAGGTGTGACCCTTAGCTACACAATGACACCAAATTTAGACCCAAAACACGAGCTAGTTTTTTAGATATAAGGTCGGTCCCCTACTCCCTTAAATTAATGCATCAATAGGAGTGCAGAGAAATAATGAATCTAGGTAACACTAAAATGACGTATAGATAAGCTCAAACTACTTTAAAACATATATATCAACATAAAAATGAATATAATGAGAAGATAAATAAACTTCCTTTATTTGTTTAATTTTTTTTTTTTGAGCAGGTTCCTCTCTGGCCGCTGCTCCCGTGTCTTGGGATCTTTTCTTCAGTCTACTTACTGATGTCTCTGAAACTCGCTGCAGCTTGGATCAGGCTGGCCGTGTGCACAGCTATCGGTAAATATTTATTTTGGAATCATGGTATAGTAATATGTTAAAGTTTAAAATTTAAGACAAATAATATCATGTTTGATGATCTAATGAATGAGAACTGAGAACTGACAACATTTAAATTATGCGATGATGATTAGCATTTTATATAGCTTAATTCATCATATATTTATTTATTATAGTGATATTATAATTATATATCAATTTATTTACATTTATTTGTGAATCATGCAAAGCTAAAAGAAATTATTGTTATATTTGACAAAAAATAATTAAAATGGTTGGTAAAAAGATTAACGTTTATAATGATTTGGTTCGCCTTTTGGTTAGTTATAAAAACTCGTTATTATGGATCTCTTTGGTTCAGTAAAATTTATAAATGATTATTTATTAAGTTGGTTTATATAAAAGAATAAGAGCTGCAATTTTTATGAAGCCACGGTGAAATATTTACAATAAGATACAATTAATTAATGTGTCACCACTTCATATAAAACAATGAAATTGTCATAGAAATCAAATTTGTATAGATAACATAAATACAGTGCAAATATTGCCCTGTGTAAAAAAGCTATCAGAATAAAAATATCAATCATCAAAAGAATTAAATTATGCTTTTCTCTTTGATATGTTAAAACTATTTTTTTTTTGTGTGTGTGATATTTTGAAATATGACGAGTAAAAAGTAAAATTGGATAATGACAAACAAAAAGTTGATAAAGCAGTGAAAGTTCTATATTTCGTGTTTATTGTAGGATTATCAGTGTTCGCGGCACGGCGGTGGTCTCAAGCGCGACAGCGAGTTGCCGGTCGGACGGTGTCGAAGGAGTTGTTGACAAATGATACCTCGACACCTCCGCACTCGACAACTCCACAGCTCTCGGCGGAGAGATTTAGTATTGACGTGGAGCAACGAACTGGCACCGAGTCTGTCACGTCACGTCAAAGTTTCACTGGCACACACTCATCTGTGACGTCACAGCTCCATAATCAGGTAGGATATCATCAGTATCTTATTTTCAGTGTATACAATATACTACTAGTAGATAAATAAAATAACCAATTTAATAGCTTTAATTGTGCAAAATCAGGTTATATACCTCTCAATTTAACCCACTGTTTTAGAGTACAGTTACAAGTTAAAATTTATACGAATAAATATTGTTAAAATTTTATTACGTACAATATTCTAATGATATGTAACTTACGTATTCAAAAGCTTTCGCATTGTTTATAATTCATACTTTATAATTTATATATGTATATTCAGATAATATATATTATGTAGTTCGCAATTTGGGAAATAAATAAATATTGACTGATTAATAAAATTTCAGTTGGGTGGTGCGGAGGAGGTCGCTGAGCCCGAGGCAAGTGACATCACGGGACCGCACACGCACGACGACGAGAAAATCGATTTGTTTGCCGAAAACGGATTCGACGATCAGAAATGGAACAAAATATGGGACTACAACAGCAAGGATGCAACATTTGACCCTGACTTCGACAGCGAGTCTGTGAGAGACGAGACCGTGGTAGCAGAGGTGCACGAGAGCAGTTCTAACGTCGAGCACACTGACGAGGAATACCAAACTCCGACTTTAGAAGTGAAGAAACATTCTAAACACGTAGTGGTTGTTCTACCTGATGGTTCAAGTAAAGAGACGTCGGATAACGACAGTTTTCGCTCACTGGACATCTCTCAAAATCATAGTCCATATGAGAGTCGATCACCGAGTCCTGTATCAGGACAACAAAGTCCGTCAGTGAGTCCCAAGCACTCTCTTTCCCCGAGTCCACCGCGTAGTCCTAAGCCACCTCCTCTCCCCATGGGAAACATATATGACAAACCATTTTCCAATAATAAAGCTCCTGCAGAAGTGAGTTATAATAACATCACAGCCCAAAAAGACTGGACTCAGTCCAAGACTCAGTCCGAGAATCGTTCTAAGACTCGCTCCATGCCAGAGACACAGTTGCCGATGCGTAGTTTGCAAGAAGAACTAAAAACCACGCTGAGACTGAGAAATCAGAGAAAGATCGACGAAATTGAGAACACCGTGGTGAATGTGAGTGAAGGTATTGAAATGTTCGGAGGCGGGAGACGAAGCAGAACCGCGTCTCTCAACGCTGACGTATCAGTCAAGTCTGCCATGAAAGCAGGCAAGTTTGAGGACGCGGAGTTTGTGAGTAAACTGAACAGTATTCTCAAAGGACAAATGGGTCAGCCAAAGAATGCAGCAAGACGACCTGCACCTCCCGCCCCTCGTCACAAAGACGTGGTGTTCATCAACGATGAAGTGACGAGGCAACACAAGCAGCAAATGAGAGGCGCTCTGGAGCAAGTGCTGAGTCACAAACGTGACGTCACGCCGTCACCTAAGTCACTAGATGCTCTAATACCAACATCACAAATACAGATTGTGTCGAGAAACTAAAGTGTTTGTGTGTATGTGTGCGTGTAAATTAAATATAGACTGGTGAAGACCACCATAGAATTGATTTGACCCGGCCTAGCATAAATATACAAAAACATTTTTAATTTCTCAATTCAATTATGCACCACACCACAGAAAAATTGCGAAGAAGTGCTTGCTAGGATGTGCAAATTGCAAAATCAAGCATGAATTAAAATGATGATATGAAAAATGGTGATAAAATAAGCAAAATTTTAAAGTATATTTATAAAAAATTATAAAGACTCGCATTTTTAGAAATTAAGCTACAGATTTGCAAATTATATCATACCATTATTATTATATCATATAATTTTCTTTTTTTAGTCTATTAAAATAATTACATAATGCATAGGTTGTATGCGCACGACGTCATATTTAATGCGCTTGAACACCATACTGGATTTATGAATAACATTGCTCAGCTTAAAACAAACTTTGTTTATGGATATTTTTTTGGGAAATCGGCATGAATGCTCTCAAAAAAAAAAAAAAAATCCTTACATTATTTTTAAACTGCCAAAAAGAGTAATTTCCCTATACCAGATCATGTATTGTGTGATCCAACATGGCGTCGACTTTAACATGAATGCATGCACCCTATAATATATTTTTCCCTTGACAGACTGTTACCACGTGCGCCTAAGTAATTGAAAACTACGCAACCCGCACAACAGTACAGTTGAACAAGTTGCATAACTTTCAGGGGCTTAGTTGTTTATTTCTCCCCGCTTAAAGTGATACACCCCCCTAAAAATAAGTATTTTTTGTTCTATTCTAAAGTAATTCAATAGAAATTAGTCGTTTATTTGACTTTTCCAGCCCGCGGAATAAGCAAGCCCCGCGAGGGTAAAGAGGAAATCTCTGACGTCAGAGATTTCCTTTACTGTGCGAGTAAAAAATCTGTACATCTTCTCAGGTAAGCTTACCAGGTACAACAGGGGGTACAAAATTTTTACACTCATAGTAGAGGGGCGTGTACTCTATATCGTTACCCTCGCGGGGCTCGCTTATCCCGCGGACTAGAAAAGTCAAATAAACGACTGATTACTATTGAATTGTTTTAGGAAAGAACAAAAAATACTTATTTTAAGGGTTGTGTATCACTTTAAACATAATAATGATTTATTATTAAAATTCACCACGAAACTAATATTATGATGCCAAATTATTATTATTATCATATAATAATGCTATGTTATAATAAATAATTGTTATTATGCTATTTTTTGTTGTTGATATTATTTGTAGTAAAATAAATAAGTTTATACTTCCACGTGTATAACAAAATAGTTGTTTCTTTTCCATTTAATTTTAGTTTTATGGGAGATAAGCAAATCTAAAAATTGCAAATGTTTTCAGTGACGTATTTTTTTATCAGCTTGGCTCTCAACATACTGTAAAAAAAAAAAAAATTATTTCAAATTAATTGATTGGCATTTTTTACAGCAAAAATGTACTGCAGAATAATATATTTAAAATAAAATTTTAAAAACGTGTCTTGAGAATCGTGAGAAAAAGACATTAAGGGGGTAGGGGACCGACTGATATCTCGCAAACTAGGACGGTTGCAAATAATAATAAATAACACAAAGTAAAGAAGAAATGTTACTTAAAAATTTAGTTATGTCAAATATGTGAAAACACGATCAAATATTTAAGTTATTGTACTTTAAAGATAACATGTAAATGTGGAAATTCAAATTTGAGCGGGAAATTTTAGTCATATTAGGAACTTATTTACAATTAAAAATACTATTAAAAAAAAATTTGGTATAAAGAAATATATTTTAAATTTACTTGATTTTATTTGAAAATTATAGTGTTTGTTTTATTGGAATTAAATCATGTACAAAAAATTATTGAGAAAATATAGTTCTTCTTTTAGCGATTTCCGGTCCAAGTCGGTCCCCCACCGCCTTAATAAATAGATAAATAATAAAATATTATGACAAAATCAAGGATCTACATAACATTCAATTCTGAACCTGATCAAACAGGTTAAGAGTTATTCACACGACGCGTAAATTTGACGCGCGTCGCAGCGATACAAACAATAAGGAAGGTGATTTTTTTTTAACCTCCACTTTTTATGACATTTTTGCAAAAAGTGTTAAAAAAATGTTGAGGCGTTATTTTTTCTGAGAATGATTGGAGCATGGGAAGTATTTTTAATTAATTTTTGAAAATCGACTTAAAAAGCCTGTGACGTCATCAATCGGGCATTTATTTCGGAAAGTATTGACCGTAGAAGGTTCAGTAGTCAATTTTTTTGAAATCCTGAGGACGAGCTGATTTCATTAAACTGGTTACTGAACTTCAAACGATTAGTATTTGCCGAGAAAAAAGTGGACTGATGACGTCACAGGCTTTCTAAGCCGATTTTTAAAAATTAATTAAAAATACTTCGCATGCTCCAATCGTCCTAAGAAAAAATATCACCTCAAAATTGTTTAAAGCTCTTTCCAAAAATACCATAAACTAAATAATAATAATAATAAATAAAAAAAAAAAAAAAAAAATCGATTCACCTTCCTTATTGGAGCCTAAATATCAAATGAAAATTACATGTGAACGGCTCCATTTGTTAACGCGCGACCAATTTATGCATTTTTGTTAATAATATATTTTAGTTATGATTAAATGATAATTATCCGTTTCAATATTTCATTGCTATATTGTAAAATTATATTAATTTAGGAAAAACAACAACTGCAGTTTATGCTTACAAAATTTATTACAGTTTTTGAGAAACAATTCACACCAATGCAAATTATACTAAACTTCAGATGGTTCATTTAATTGTATAATAATGCATTCTTAATTAGCAACATTGTACACTCTTAGTTAACATATAGTTTCAGACTCAAAAATATATAAAAATAATCATACTGTATAAACTGAGAATTATAAGGTATGTAGACAATATGTACAATAAATAACTTTGAATATGAAAATCTATATAAATATATAAAATGGATCGAAACCAGTGATATTCTGCAGGTTACGATTTAGATGTACCAGAATTTTAATTGTTTCTACTTTAAAAGGCGTAGAACACCTTGAACAAAAAAGTTGGATAATATCCTAACAAACCTGAAAATCAACGTTGATTTTGTGAAATTCATTGATTTCTAATTTATTTTCCATTCTCAAAATGCCACTGGCGGTCACTGACGTCACAGCTCACTTGTTTTACGCGCGCGTAAACCGCCAAATCAATGTTAATTTTCAGGTTTGTTAGGATATTACACAACTTTTTTGTTCAAGGTGTTATATGAAGCTTTTATTATGAAAACACGAGACACCGACTTTGTAACAAATGAACAATTTTGTCAATGCAACTCGTTAAATCATATTAACACAACGTTTATTTTGAAGAAAACTAACAAAATTTAGAGGGTATTTTTATTGCATATTCTAAAAGAGGACATCGTCCTGAATCAATACGTATTTGAATTTTTAATTTTTGACTATTTTAAGTAGTTTGTAATTAATATTTGAAAGTCGTAATACGACGGTACGCTCGGTAACTTGTTCCTATTTTACCGACCGTGACGTCATTTTTTGATTTTGAAAAAGTAAAAAAAATACTTAAAGGCGTAGAACACCTTGAACAAAAAAGTTGCGTAATATATTAACAAACCTGAAAATTGACGTTGATTTGGCCGGAGTCATTGATTTCTAATTTATTTTCCATTCACAAAATGCCGCTGCCGGTCACTGACGTCACAGCTTGCCTGATCCACGCGCAAGTAAACCAGGCGAGCTGTGACGTCAGTGACCGGCAGCAGCATTTTGTGAATGGAAAATAAATTAGAAATCAATGACTGATTTTCAACGTTGATTTTCAGGTTTGTTAGGATATTACGCAACTTTTTTGTTCAAGGTGTTCTACGCCTTTAATGAATTTAAAAAAAAAAAAAAAATCGCATATCTATTCATTCAATGCTCATTTAGACTAGAATATAAAACAAAATTACCCTCTAAAAAAATAATAAACTTTTACAAGATAATTTCATAAAGCAATGATGCAATGATACATTTTTAAATTCCAGATAAAAAATTTATACTCAAATTCTTTTCATTTTCTCTACATACAGAACAATTAATAACAATAAGTTTGATTGTAATATGCCTTAAAACTTCATGCAGTTAAAAATTTATTGCAATGTGTATTTTATTGCTCTGTGCATGCCAACAGGCCTGACATACATACCACAAACCACAAATTGCTAGAAATATTGCAGTGATCCGTGTAATAAATTTAATTACACTTTGTGAAATAATTTATATTGCATTAGATTGAAAATTTTAAATTTGAATGAAACATTGGATCGAACATTACTTTATAACATTGCTACATTTTTTTTTCTTTATAAAAATTATACATTTTTAAAAATAATCTTTTAAAAAAAATGCACATTTCTTCCGCATTAGAAGATATGGACAAGTTCAAATAACCTTATAATTTCGAAGCCATAATATAACAATAAATTTTTATTAATGGAAGTATTTTTAATAAATGTAAAGGTGTATTCACATTTTCATTTTGTTGTTGTAGACTTTTCCGAAAAAAACAAACATAATAAATAAAAAAAAGTTGCAGAAAATCTAAGCGTTTCTGCTCTGCAAAATTTTGATGTCGCACACAGTTAGAGATTGTAACAAAAGTACACTTATCCACAGAAAATAAATTAATTACAAAATTTTCTTTCACAAACTTAAAATCTGCCGTGCAAGGTTACAGAAAAATTTCATTTTGAAAGGGTAACGGATAACTTTTGTGCAAAAATGCTACGCAAAATTAAAACAAATAAATGAATATGTGAATGCGCCTTTACTAATAATACAGTATTAAAAGTTAGACGCTCATATCATCGGAAACAACATTCATTTTTTATTTTATCATACTTTAATAATAATTAGGCCTACAAAAAAAAAAAAAAAAAAAAAAAAAAGGTTAAAATTTTAGTGTAAATTCAAAATCTGCAATGAGAATGACAAAGCAATCTTTTGACTTAACTTTATCTATTGCTGAGGTACACAATATTATAGTGTTAGGAATGTACTCTAAAAATACAAAATAATTTACAAAAATACAGCTGCATGTGTTAGTGCAATTAAAATTAACCCTGCAGTCTCACCTTCTGTGACTCTACCAAACAATCCCTCCCCCTGAGACATAAATTGAAATCTATTTTATTATCCTGCCTACAATTCAAAGAACTTGATTTTTAGTAAGAAATACATTGATTGCAATAGTGTTGTTCATAACTAGAGAGCGCAAAAATAGTTTTTCGACTATTGTCATTATGTCGACTATTGCTAGTATTATTTCATATCTCCACCGATCTCAACAAATGACGCATTTTAAACCAATAAAAAAATCGACTATTTTCGACTATTTCGAGCTCAGCGACTATTTCACGAAAAATCGACTATTTGTCGACTATTTCGCACTTTTTTTAAGTTTTTAAGGAGATTTCTACTAGAAATCGGCGATATATATCGATATATCCGATAGTATCGATATTATCGATACTTTTTTGAGGCGATATGTATCGATATATCGATACATAAATCCGACTATCGGTATTCGATACTTTTTGAAAAAAATTCATAGTATTTTATTTACAATTTCAAAAAGCAAGCCAGTTTTCGCGCGCTCTGTTGTACCAACGAATCAGCGCGTGCAGCTGAGAGGGCACTGTGTATAAAAGCGCACTGCCACTTACTTCCCCAGCTCAGTCAGCTAGTAGATGTTGTGTATGGATCATCTCTAGCTGTACAGAGCTCTCTGCCGTGCCTTGCCTGATGAGTCCTAGGTAAATTTGATACTATTTTGTAATAGTGCTCAAGTCCCATACCCTTTTAAAAAAAAATTCATGGGTTTTATCGCATTAACAAAATACTACATCCAAGATAAGGACACGCTCGGCCTATTTGAGTATTTAGATACTAAAATTACTGTTTAACATTAAATTAAATTATTTTTTACTCACAATTTTTTTTTTATCATTCTTTATATAAATTTATGTATAAAAAAAATCGACTTTTTTCGACTTTTTTGTATAAAATCGACTATTTATCGACTATTTGCACCAAAAATCATCGACTATATAGTCGACTATTTTGTCAAAATGATCGACTATTTTTGCGCTCTCTATTCATAACCCTGTTTTCTTGCAACAAAAAATGCGCATTCCATTTGAATAACCATATGCGATCGTCATTTTTGGAGCAGAGAACAGGGTTTACAAACAGCATCAGTAGTGTTGTTTGTAAACCCTGTTCTCTTGCACCAAAAAATGCGCATCCCATTTGAATAACCATACGCGATCGTCATTTTTGGAGCAGAGAACAGGGTTTACGAACAGCATCAGTGTTGTTCATAACCCTGTTTTCTTGCAACAAAAAATGCACATTCCATTTGAATAACCAAAGTTGATTGTCATTTTAGGAGCAGAGAACAGAGTTTAAGAACAACATTAATGTGTTGATAGGTGAAATCACAAAGAAGGGCAAATGTAATTAAGAAGCCACAGGTAGCTAAAAATTAATGAATTTTCACCATATCATTGAGAGTCTGATGGTGATTTTAATTTTGAAATATTGTCAGCTAGTTCTTTTTTTTAATTTTTACTTTTTCAAATTTAATATTCCATAAATTCTCTCTCTCTCTCTCTCTCTCTCTCTCCACACACACATTCAGTAAAAATTAAACACTTTTATGACTCAAAAATATAGCATGAGTTTGCAAAGACACAACGTATTGGAATATATAATAATTTCTGACATTCTGGTTAAAAATAATATGATCTCAAGACTGCAGAACTTTCACAAATATTACTGTATTTATTTATTGCTGCAAAGTTTTAATTATGCAAGTCTAGTTGAAAAATGTTTGACAGGACAAAAAAAAACAGACATCCAACCTTGTCCTTGATTAGTTAACAAATATCACAATAATTAATTACATAACATCAAGAGCACAACATTTTGTGGCTTCATTAATGTATATTATATTTCATAGTTTATGTAGCCATTAGCTCAGTTCACTTGTAAAAAATAAACATTTTATTTCTACAATATCCAACCTTGTTGTGGTATCACTGGTAGGTAATTATCATCGTCGTCTTTTTTGTTGTTAACAACATTTTTCTATGTAATATATTTTATGTATCAAATTTAGTATAGTATGAAGAGTTAAAAAATAAGCTATACTTTAGTATCAAAATGCTAATGAGGTTTTAAGTTACACATTTTTTTTTCTCCTTAAGCCTCGTTCACAATGGACTTTTCTTAAGTGAAAACGCTAATTTTTTCAAATTAAGAAAAAAAGTTTGATTTCCACTTAAGAATTTTTTTTTCTTAATTTTTTTATGTAGAACTTTCACTTAACAATTTTTTTTCTTAATTTTTCTTAAGTAGCTAATTAGAAGAATTATTTGAATTTACGTAATAATCAACAAGGGTTTGATTCTTACGTAAATTCAAATAATTCTTCTAATTAGCTACTTAAGAAAAATTAAGTAAAAAAAATTGTTAAGTGAAACCAATTAAGAAAATTCTTAAGTGCAACAATAGTTTCATTGTAAACACCAATTGTTCTTAAGTGGAAAAAATTAGCATTTTCACTTAAGAAAACTTAGAAAAAGTCCATTGTGAACGAGGCTTTACATCCTCTACCTACATGTTAGCTATTTATTTTTTTTACATTGTTGCAACAATCAAACTAACAATTCAATTATGGTTTAACTAGTGGTGTTAAATGTTACAACTTATGGGGGCAGGCCGGGGGGAGGTTCTAATGTATGGTAAAAACGTAAAGATAGTATCTGCAGAAAAATGAAAACACAGTACACTGAAAATTAATCAAATGTATGCATTACCAAAGTAATACACTAGCCAATCACAGGCACAGTTGATTAGGGTGCCTGTAATTTGTCAACTTTTGGCATTGTGCAGGAACACCCTCTTCAAAAGTGTTGACTGTTTTTATTAATTATTTGCAGAAACACGTATTGCCAACAAATTTCAGACTTTCTTCTACATTCTTTAATTTTAAATTTAAGGGAGTAGGGGACCGACGTCGGCCATTAGACTCAAACTTTTCTCGTCAAAAAAGTCTGAAATTTTGCACAATGATACTTCAGCTTGAGACAATTGCAATGTATAAAAATTTGGGGGTGTCACTCTGCAAATTAATTTTAGATGATTTTTTGAAATTTTAAGCTCATAAGGCCCACTCTTAATTTCAGTATTTTTTCTTCTTTTTTTCGGGACGGTCAAACATCATGAAATTTTTATCACGGCTAAGTGTGACCCTTAGCTACACAATGACACCAAATTTAGACCCAAAACACTTCTAGTTTTTGAGATATAAGGTTGGTACCCTACTCCCTTAATATGCTCCAACTTTGTTACATACCTATCATACATATTTTTACTATTTTGGCAACATCATACAATTTTAAAAAGCATCCCCCCCCCCCCCCCCCAATATAATATACATTAAATTTTTATTGCAGAATTTGAAAGAATTTTACTTTACATTTCTTTAGTTTTTTTTTTTTTTTTCTTGGAATTGAGTATTTTCAACTCATATTTTTAAAAATAAAATTTTGAATTTATTTAAATTAATATTTTAAATATTTTAATGATATACAGTACCTTGAAATTTTAATTACAAAACAGTGAAAATGGTGTAAGTAATTTACTGTACATCAAGATGTATATATATAAGGTGGTGTAGTTTGCCTAGGTAAAGGAAGGGATGAAACGTCACAGAAGGTGAATCAAAACAAGAGGGGAAATTTAGCGCCAAAAGAGGGGAAATTTTGTGTCCCTCCCCCTTTTTCAGGTACATAATGCATTGTACCTGAGAGACCACGTGATTCTGTTTACAGTCACCTCCTATGACGTATGTCAAAATTCGAAGTGTTACGAAGGAAACCGAGTTCTGACGACAGTAAAAGGGTAAATTATACCACCTTCTATATATACATCTTGCTGTACATGACCTTTAATTACCATGTTACTGTAACTGTAAGAGCAATGGTGAGAAATTCATATAACCTGCACTGTGAAATACAATTAGAAATACATTTGTGTTTCAAAAAAGTATATTAGGTCTTCCGGATAGAGAAGTTCTATTAGAGTTTTTTTGCCATGCGACTATGAGCTCTATGAAAAGAACAGGTAAGATTCAAGGTCGCATCACAAAAAAAACTCTAATGTGACATCTCTATCCGGAAGACCTGATATATAAAAAAAAAATAAAAAAATAAAAAAAATAAAGCACTTTCAAATAATAATAAATATAAAATGTTAAGACTGCAAATATATCTGGGCCTAATTTGTTTACTGTATACAGTAACTAACTTTGTCCCTCAAACTCTTGTTATTTCATAAAAGTAAACAAGTTAATCCAAGGGAGAACTGAATATTGTGGAAGTTGATGGCACCATGCAACACTAGTGAAAGAAGCTCAGTATCGATTAATGCCAAACAAACGAACTCTGTGGAACTGAGGCAGCTTGGGAACTACGACGAGGACTAGAGAAATAAAGTTGACGATGAAGTGAGTGTTGTCGTACTTGGTGTAGAAACTAGTCAGGAGAAATCTGAAAATGTAAACAACAGAGTAGATAAGTAACTACATAAAGTTTATCTAGATCAAATAATCAGTGATCCAGGTAACATAGACAACAGATAAACATTTTTTTTTTATATTGGAATTTCAAACTTGTGATTTATTTTGTCAGCACAAATTGGAAGTACGATTTGTTCATCAAGATACTTTAGAGATACATAGAGAACTTTAACAGAGAAGTGACTTCCACATATTTTAGCACACACGCATACACAAAATAGTACATAATCGATTGCAGCTACATCAGATTTTTTTGAGAGGGGGGGGGGGGTAGGGGGCGAACACAACTTTTGTTAGACTACACATAAAAAATGAAAACATTTGACCTGCAGCTCAAATACGCGGAGAAAAACAGCCATCAAATCATTAGCCAAGAATGCTCAGTGAAAAGGTTAAATTTTAAATATCGCACCATAAATACACAGCTTTCAACCAAATGACCTAAAATTAAAACTTTTTTTTTTATTATTATTTTTTTTAACATTCTAAACAACATATATTTTTTTTAGAAAAATCAAAGATGGTTGGTTCCGATCTTCGGTGATCAAAAATAAATGTACAGTACGTAGTAAAAAATTTGTAGTAGGCTTATACTGTTTCATGTAGGGGGACTTGCCTAAAACATGGAGATGTCACTAATGTTAAATTTCTCTGACTGCATACAAGGTAGGGACACCAACTTGTTCCAATGTTAAGCTTGGCCTAGTTGTGATTGGTTAAGTTTGAACATGTGACCTTTAACTCAGGTGCTGATTAGCTTAGCCTCTCATTTCAAATTTCACAGCGTGTCCTTATCTTGTAATATGGTATCTTGTGCTCGTGAAGAAACACAGTGCCTCCTAAATTTGAAACACAGCTATGCTTGGAAAACAACATGGGTCCACCAGTGACGCTGCAGTAAATATTGAACTTAACTTACAGCAAAATGGGAACACATGTGAGGAACTTGCGTGTGGTGGTGAATTGCAGTCCATTGTCAATCTGCTCCCAGTGAGTGAGTTCTCTTGCTTTGCCTTGGTCTTGGGGTATCCAGGGCGCGCCTTTCAGCAAGTGCAGGAATATGAAGTGGATCTGAAACCACAAGCAACTGTAGCTTAACATAAGGCAATGCGGTCTACGCACTGCATTGAAAAAGTTGGAGACTACAAAAGTATCTACCAGCTGATATTTGAAAATTATATTAGGGCATAAATCAAAGATGTTTACAGAAACTAGACATTATTTTTCAATTGTTTATTTTTATTTTTTATTATTGGTTCAATATACATAAAAAATGTATCTCTTAGGTATCCCTCATTCAAAATTTCAAGCTTCTCTGCAAATCTTTTATAATTTTTATTTGCCCCCTTCCACCCCAAATAACAACAACAACAATACAAATTAAGATGAGGGGTTTGTACCGTAACGCTTTTTTTCCCCGCGTCACCTGTGTTTGACTGTGCTGTATTGCGGTAACGGTATTGCTGCTATGTATAGCTCACTATGCAACGGCATCACACCCATTGGTGCAAATGATGGTGTGGTGTGAGTATATCACTAAAATGGGCAAAGGATGTAGTTTACGGACTTCAAACGCACGATTTTGGGTGGGTGATTGACTTATACCAGCATGTTTGCCATCTAAAACTCCATCAGAAAATTAACATCCCAAAACTGTGTATTTCATCTTCGTAGACTACGCCCTTAAGGGAATTAAGGAATTCCTAGAATGTATATTTAAGGCACTAAAACTGCCTTTACAATCACTTGAGTTTGTACCATGGCTCAATATTTGCACACTTACCATGTTGTGGATAAGATTGGTCAATGTCCACGCCAAAGCAACGCTCAAGAAAGGAACGCAGAGAAGAACCAGATGTAAGGCGAGCACGAAAACTGCGTAACTTAGCCACAATCCTCGGCTGTTTAACCAAGTCTCGTTGGGATTACTGTCTCCGTGACCTCCCACCAACATCTATGTCATAAACAAAGCATACTACCTTAAGGAATTTTCATAATTAATTAATTTGAAAAAGCTGGATTGATTTCCTTGAGCCTTGAGCACAGAAAAAATCAACAGCCGCCGGGTGAATACGAAACTTTTACAATTTATTCTGGCTTGATATTATTCATGTTATTTTTGCTGTCATAAGTGCATAGATAAATAATTAATTCATGAATAGATCTGATAGCTAACTATGAACATAAAATAAATATTCAGAGAAATACAATTAAAAAACATGAAGATTTTTTACCTTTGTTTACGTTGTTGACTGACAAATCCAAGGAGTGGACAAATCTCAGCTGGGTAAAGTGACGTCACAAAACAAAACAACATCATCCGAAGTGCAGCGGGAAAATTTACAGTGTGGTTTTCATTTTGCATTAAATTTGTATTATTTTTATTGCATTTTTATTTTGGCTGTCTTATAAATAATATAGATATTGATTGATTTTTAATATCATTATCATTAATTCATTATAAATGTATAAAGTTTAATATTATATACTGTACACTCGCTGGCCTATATAATTCTAAATTCTATACACTTTCTGACGTCTAAAAAAAAAAAAAAAATGTCATATCATATTCTATAAGAAAAATAATTATTTATAAAACTTTCTATCACAACATCCTAAAGCTTAAGCTTGTGTTTGTTTGTGAAATGTGAACATATAGTTTTACACTATACTATATAGCTAATAAATATGAATAATATTTTATTATTTCAATTATAAATCATAATTAGCCTGTGTGCGGCAACGAGCAAAATTTGTGTAGCTGCTACGAGGAACTAAATATGTGAACTGATAAGGCAGAACTTACTATACTCAAAATTTACCCCACACAAATTACAGTGGGAGTAAGAAGAAGAAAAGAAAAAGTATATCATTTTGATAAAAATATAATTATACTATATTGATGTTTTCTGCGAACAAAATGTCTATATCTTATTTTGTCATTTAAATAAGAAGCAAATTTAATTGTCTATCTCATTTTATGCCACAAGAAGCAAAATGTCTATCTCGTTTATGGCGCTCGTTATGGCGCTCGAGTTACTCATTTTGCTTCTCGCGACAAAAACGAGATAGACAATTTGCTTCTCATGACAAAATACGAGATAGAAGATAGATCACATTTTGTTCGCAACTCGATTCACAAGTTTATATATTAATTTTTATATATTTTTGTATTTTATATATTAATTAATTTATTTATATTTATATATATATATATATATATATATATATATATATATATATATATATATATATATATATATATATATATATATTATATCGATGTTGTTGCGATCTGGAAATTTAGCTCTATACTGTATATATATGACAAGAACAGGGGCACCTTGAATGAGGGAGATTATTTCAAAGCGCACAGCTACAGCTACATATATATGCTACATCACTTTACCAAAAATGGTACAATTGAGTTTGTTAAAAACATAAAGATATTTTATTTTGTTATATTTTATCACATACATTAAATTCAATCGATTTGCATACATTTTTATATTTCTCACTCAGTCTTCGCTGGACACACATTTTTACTTCCAAATATAGACGTCACTTATAAGAACCATAAACATTTATTAAAACATAACTAATATAATAACTTTGCCAGAGTCATTGTTTTCCCAACATACTTTAATTAATTATGTATAATGCTACATAATACAAGTTAACAATTTGACTGCTTATGTTTACTCAAAATGCAGAAAAGGAAGTGCCGGAAGAGGAAACCACGTGACGGTAAAAGTGCGAAGTAGCTCAGACCTAGCTTGCTGCTGGCACCAACTTTTCTCCCACTTTTACCATCATGTGGTTGCTTCTTCTGGCACTTTGTTTTCCGCATTTTGAGTAAGCAGAAATAAGCAGGAAAAAAAAATGCTATGAAATTAAAACACAATGTGGGTTTTAAAATTTCAAGGCATATAATATGTAATGATAAATTTATATGCAAATATTGCAAATTAATTGTTATAATTTTAATTCATGGTAAGTACTTTAGCTGTGAAAATAGCAGCTATCACAATGGACCTAATATTCTATGCATATGTAAATAAATGTATTTTAATTGTTTCAATAAAAAAATATGTAGATTTTATGCCCATTGTGAAAACAGCTTTAGATAAAATTAAATGTTTTTTTTCTTCTTCTTAATTTTACATTAAATATGTGCATTTACATATAAAAGTTAACCAATAAGCTATAAGAATCCAGCAAATATTTTAAGATTTTAATTAAGTAAAATCTAAATCAATGAACAGAGAAAAATTATGTACCGGTATAATTGCTGTTCCACTAAATTGTTTGATTTCCAATAGACCTTGAAAAATTATATCTTCAACACCAAATTTTGGATTTGTCCATTTCAGGTCATTTGCAGTTTGCAGCCAAAACAAAAACAAAAAATAATAATATTTTTCAAGGTCAAATGGACATTGGACATTATAGCAAACCACCGACAATATTAAAAAAAAGAAGAAAAAAAAAAGAAAGAAAAAAAGTTCATGATAGTTACAGCTCTGACCAAAAGTTTAAGAACGGGGCAGCGGCGGCCGTTGCGTTTTCTCATAAAGATAACATAGTGTGGTTGCGGGTTGCCTATGCAAAATCGTTCTCAAACTTTTGGCCAGAGCTTTACATAGTTCTTAAAGTAAATCTTACTAGCACAGGTGAGGTATTTAAAAAACGCGTATTTGGATAGCATTCATTACAAGACATAAAACACATACACGTTTTCACTTGTAGGCTTATTTTTACTTTCTTTGCACCAATAAGATTTTTCTCAGAACAATCAGGAAGTCTCTTTGTTATATTGGTAAATGTAGATAAATTATAATATGCTAATTTTTTAATAGAAAATAGTAGGCAGAGATTAGAGCACACTTAATTAAAAAATTAATAAAACAAGAAGATTCTCTAATTTAAATAGTACTACATGAGCATGGTAAATTGGGATTTAGGACTAAATGTTCTAGCATAGACATGCTAGCCTACGAGCATTCATATGAAACATTTGTTCTCAAGTCTCAATTTACAATAGGGTGGTTTCATTCATGTTAAAGTCGACGTCATACGTGAGTACTAAATAACATTGGCTGGTATAGGAAAATGGCACATTTTGCCAGTTTAAAAATATTTCGCGATTTTTTTGAGAGCATTGATGCTGTTAACAGGTTGAATTAGTACCTCAAGTATGCAAGAAAAATAATAATAACCAAAAAAATAGCTCATTTCCAAAGAAAATAGCCAAAAATTACGTTTGCCCAATACTGAGCAATGTTATTCATTACTCAAGATGAGCATCGAAAAGCAGTCAGAATGACGTCATGCGCATACACCCTATATGTAAATTAGAGGATTTCTGCATTTTATTAAATTCCAAGTCAATATATTATGATCTAATTTCTGGATAGTGTTTTATATTAAAAAAATATATATTTATATCAATTGCAATTATAATTAATTGCAATTGAAATTACATTTTTTTGGGTGATATTTTCCTTTTCTTTTGCAATCCTTTCTTCCAATTAAAACAAAAAGGAGAAAACATAGCACGTATTATTGTACTGTACTGTACATGAAACATTGAACCACTTTTGTAATTACTAATTAGTATACAACATTTTCATTAAAATGTGTTAATCTTCACATTGTAGTTTTTAACTGGGGGAAGGGGGGATTTTTCAAATAAGTAGGGATTAGGTGGTAAGACAAATAGGTGGTTAATCAACAAGTAAATAACTGTGCTTTTATCCTACCAATGAACCACTTGCAATGAACTAACCATTTAAAATAATATTAAACATTCTTAATGCATTTCTTATTATATATTTATTTATTAAACACCAAGGTGTACTTATACATTATTGAAAACATATTGAAAACATATTGTTATCATAATGAGGGAGCTCCGCTATAATGTCCTAGGTCCATTTAACTTTGAAAAATTCAATTTCATTTGATCAACCTAAAATTTTGGATTTTTCCATTTCAAGTCATTCTCAGAAAAAAAAAAAAAAAAAAAAAAAAAAAAAAAAAAGGCCAAGGATACTTGGTACTGAGCACCCTTGATAAATACAATACAATAATTTAAAAATGTTCATTGCAAGTGGTCCATTGAAAGAGAATGTGTTTTATTTAAGTAAATACTTATGATAATTATTGTCACTACACTGTTAAAAGCTTAAATACTTTTTTAATCTTTTATTTTTCCAATTACGTATGTACACTTAAGTCCCTCGTAAATGTAACATCAAAGACAATGCCGCTTTTAAGGGAAAAGGGTAGAAATGCGTAGTCAGGTAAGAGCAGCGTTGCCACCTGCTCTTTTCTTGTTTTTGCTAAGTGAGAAAGTGATTGACATCTCACTTCATTATTTTTACTCTTCTTTGTATTCGTGAGCATGAAAACAACATAACAAATCTAAATAACTTAAGTGAAAAAAAGCTTTTAAGACACAATAGCAAAATATTTCGTGTTTTTTACAAATAATATGCAGGTTTTGTTATCTGAAGTGAGATGTCAATCACTTTCTCACTTAGCAAAAGCAAGAAAAGAGCAGGTGGCAACGACGCTGCTCTTACCTGACTACGCATTTCTACCCTTTTCCTTAAAAAGCGGCATCGTCTTTGATGTTACATTTACGAGGGACTTAAGTGTACAGTACTAGCACAAATATTGTTATTGCATTTTTAGAAACAGATTTTTGTTTTCCTCGTCAGATTATTAACCTATTATTATTATTGTGCATATTCTAGTAACTTACTTACAACATGAGTACCATAGTACTGACAGGTTATTTATTGCCACGTAGTACAAGTTTAAAAATTAATACTTTTAATTTAAAGCTACACCATACATAAAGATAAAATAATAATAAATTATTCTTTTTCAAAACTCTGGTTAATATCATAGAAAACACGTTACTCTGTGCTGTGCTTAAGTAATTTTCTTCTTTGATTGATAATGTCATTATATGGTGAAAGCTCTCAGTTGTATATAAACATTATAACTAAAACTCTGGGCCATGTGAGACCTTGACCTCTCCATAGAACTGTGGTAAGGCCCTTGCTGGTATTTCCACCCTTTTCTTTGATATGGTATTAATCCTAACTACTATGTTTGTTTTTTTCCTTATATTGATTTTTCAAACTTGGAATAACACAATTTTATGCTAGTATTCAATTTATGATAACTTGCAATGGTTTCTGTTGTTGTTTTTCTTTTTTTTTATTGAAATAAGATCACAACACAAAGAGGTATAATGCACACAAATTAATTCTCTTGAGGTAAAACTGCAATCATGGAGTCTACGTCTTTACATCCGACAGGCACAAAGTCCTGCGCAGTTCCTGTTGTACTGAGCAGTAGATTGAGAACATCGTCCATGGTGTCTTGTGAGAGAGCAGCTTTAGCTTGCCTCTGCGCTGACTCAGTGATGCACATCTTGACGTGAGACCAGCTCAGAGGCTTAAACCTCACAAGTTCATACGACAAGTTGATCTCCTCCAACATCTGCTTCAACTTGTTAGCCTCACTCTTGACACTCTGCCAGTACTCTGAGCTGCTACTAAAACTATCGACTCCTTGCAAATTGAGGCTAGCAATAGAATGTGCTTTTACAGTCAAAACAGGTAAAATAAATGCAATTTTATTCTTATTTCTCTTACAATCTCTCATCAATGTTTTTAAAGTTATAATAGTTTTTTTAACTTGCGAATCATCCAGAGAATAAACTGTTTCAAATGAAAATATATTAAAATCATTTCTTATACAGTTTAATTTTTTGGTGTTTAGACTTAAGTATGATTGTTCTTTACACTGTGAGCCCCCTACTTTGTAGAAATGATCTTTGATGATTTGTACGAGGTAATCTTTGCCAACACCAGGGCCTCCTGCAAACAAAATGACTCGACAACTACTGTCACCCTGAGGTACTTGTGCCATGCTTCGTAGAGTCTCCAGTACTTTGGTCACTGCCTGGGGTTGGCCGAACACTCGACTGTTCACAGTCACGTCAATGTTAAATGTCGCAGGTGAGATGAGAGAGGGTTCTGTCTTCTTCATTCCTGGCAAGGACGAGGAGGTATACAATGCACCCACAAATGAGAAAGACACAGCCAGGAATACAATCAAGATATGTAGCCATGTAAACTTGCTCTCTCTTTCCTCTGGTTCCTCGTCTGCAATAAGCTCACGCTGCTCCTGTTCTTGTAGTTCAGTCTCATAGGGTGCAGGGCGCTCGGGTACGATACCAGGTAGAGGAGTACGTATACGAGGTGGTGGGGTGAACTCAGGAGATGTAGGGAAATTTAATGGACGAAAACTATTCTCTTTTTGGGGTGTAGAGATTTTTTCTTTGTCTTCATCTTTATTTTGTAAAATATTCAAAGAACTTGAACTACTTTCTCTTGAAAGATCTTTTGTTTTTTCTTGTGCTGTTATAGAGGTGATAGAAATGTCCATACTTCCACTATCGTCACTGTCGTTCATCTTGTATGTCCTTCCTCTACGGTTATCCACGTGTAAGTTGAAGATTGCTCACAGTTGTAAAAGCAGCCTCTGCTATGTGCTTTACAGCTGATAATGTGGAGAAAACTGCTGAGACAACCTGAAACACAGAACACTATTTACTCACAATACAAGAAAAATGGATCCTGCAAAATAAATTTAACAGTTTCCACAAAAACATCACGATCTTCTCGCATCAAAATGAAACTTCAACACTTGACAAATTTTCAAAAATTGAACCACCTACTTTACCATATATATATATTTTTAATTCATTTATGTAAACAAAAAATATGTGGCTACCCGGAGCATCCCACATCTGTTTTGTA
The DNA here is from genome assembly GCA_949318235.1 of Ecdyonurus torrentis. NCBI lineage: Eukaryota > Metazoa > Arthropoda > Insecta > Ephemeroptera > Heptageniidae > Ecdyonurus > Ecdyonurus torrentis. The sequence continues at coordinate 1,669,249 of OX439130.1, forward strand.
TAGCAGAATCTCCAAGTTAGACTGTAGATTGTTCATTTTTTTTTTTTTTTTTTTTGAAATTTGTCAAGTGTGACGCGAGAAGATCAATATGATAGTTGAAAAATTGCATAATGCCCCCCCCCCCAAACAAACAAAACAACAACAACAACAACAAACAAACTAAGTTCTCATATGTATCAGACATTATTAACAATAAAAAATTATTCATTAGCAGCGCCAGCTTTTATAAAAAAGAAAAGTACAGTACGTAGTTAAAATCATGGAGCAATCTAAATAAAACTAAATTTAACATTACATATCTGGAAACACTTATTAACACTTTTCTATTACAAAAAAAAAAAAAAAAAAAGAAGAAGAAACAGCCTTTTTTCTACAATCAGTAATCATAACAGTGCTGTACACTTCTTCCGAATAAATCTGACCGGTCATGTTAAAGTTTCCTCATATTCGGTATGTAATTGACATTTGGAGACATGAACGCTGCGGTCAGATTTATTCAGGGGGAGTGTACCTATAGGCTATATATACACTCCTCACAAATAAATCTGACCTATTGCATTGAAGTTTCCCCATATATTTAACATTTGGAGTTTTTTTTTTTTTTTTTTTTTTTGTCAGATTTATTCAAGGGAGTGCACAAACTGAGATTCGGATCCATGCAGAGACCATCTGAATTTTGTGAGAGCACCAAATCTACTATGAACTCATTCTGCAGCATGCCAAAGAATTCTTTCAACTCTGAAAACTTTTTGTTTACAGGGCTAGGCTGGCTAGGTGTTCATACATTTTGCACAGATGAACAGTACACACAATGACAGGTAATATCCCAATATACTTGAAAATTAATGTTGACTGACTTCTAATTTATTTTCCATTCACGAAATGGCATTATGAAGACAATGACATCACAGCTTGCTTGTTTTACGTGATCGTAAATCACGCGAGCTGTTAAGGCATTGTCCACATCCCCATTTTGTGAATGGAAAATAAATTAGAAGTCAATGACTCCAGCCAAATCAAAGTTAATATTCAGGTGTATGTTAGGATATTAGACCATTTTTTTAATCAACGTGATCTACAACTATAATAATAATCAATAAATTAACATACAAATAGGTGGAGGAAGGAAGGGGATAAGCATAATACTGTACTATTATTATGATAGCGTAAAAGGGATAGTAAAGGAACTTAATGTATGTACTGTACATTAAGATAGATAAGATGCTTAAAGCTCAAGACAGCGGTCGTTTCTTAGCGCAATTCTTATCTTATCACTGTGATAGCGTCCATAAAGTTAACACAGTTCAAACTCTTATTGCTGTGCTAAGAAAATCGCTAAGAAGGGATGGCTGTCTTAGGCTTAAGGGATGGAAGGAGCTGGAAAGTATGACAATTGACAGCAGGGTTGTACTCGAGTAGAAATGGTCACAATAATAAGAAATAATAGTAATACACTGCGACCATGCTAAAATTCCTTCATTTGTTGGACAGTAATGGAATGGAATGGCTTTTTTAATGGAACGGCTTGTCAAGGGAACATGCAGTGAATTCTCGACTTGCTCTTACAGCGCCACCATGGTCCGTGGCAAAAAATAGGCCCACAAATTAACATGTAAGGTATAGGCCAATACGGCTAGTTCTGCTATAATTCTTGCCGCTAGGAAAAAATTTTCTTAATAAAAAAGATGCACAAAGCCCTCAAACTGACTATTCAGTAAAAAAATTTACAGGATTTAACCATTGAGGCAGAAAAAATAGCGAAAATAGCTGGATTGGCCTATACCTTACAAATACATGTTAACTTGTGGCCCTATTTTTTGCCACGGACCATGGTGGCGCTGTATGAGCAAGTCGAGAATTATACAAGGCATTGCACATAATCGTGAATTGTGTGCATGTATATGTATGTACATACATACTGTAAAAGTAATACATATATCATACATACATTACTGGTATGTATGTATTTTTATAATATATATGTCTGTACAGTATGCATACATACATACATACATGTTGTATGTATGCATATACAACACACGCCTGTATGTATGTACGCGGGGTATTTGATTGATACCTATGTATGTATGTACCTTGTTACGTTAGGTATGTTCATACATATGTATACTGTACATACGTTGTTATGATACAAACTGAACTTACATAAATTATGTGCAGTGCAGAACGTTTAGAACTCTTCCATCAACCACTTAAATTCTAACTGAAACCTCTATATCCTGTGCAGAATCGACACATCATTGTTGATAACAAGAATACAACTCGCCCTGGAAAAAAACAAATGTATGAATGTACATAATGTATGATTTAAATATATGCATAGAAAACATTATTCATACATGCATATCGTGTCGAAATGAAATGAACCCGAAATGTACATACGTAGATACATAATATATAATTTGTATCTGTACGAACAGTACATACTTACCCTTGTACGAGATATACGGAATTCAGTGCAAAGTTCATTTGATAAATTAAAACAATACACGGATGGATGGACCAAATAATGGACGAAAGCAGAGCAGATCAAAAATCAACAAAACATTGCAACGCGGGTTGCATCATGATAATGATTTCTGTTTCTGAATGATTCATCGGATTCCAAGTGGGTGTGTCGAGAAAAAAAAAAGGGACAGTAGAAATTTAATCCTGCAAAAGATCATATAAGATTTTAGTTGTAATCTAAATACAGAACTTAACCTAATAGTTTGATCTTTGGAGTGAAATATGGGGGGAACTTTGGATAAAAATGTCTGTCACATTTTCAAATTTACCGCTTTAAATTTCATGGTCAAACATAAACAAATGAACGACGAAAACCTGCAATGCGCAGTTTTTACAGCTAAAAAATGGACGCGATATGCAGAAATATTTTTTAGTTAGTTTTCTTTAAAATTATCAACATTTATCGGTGAGTTGTAAATAATTGACATATTTTGAAATTTAATAATTTATAATAAATGAATATTGGCAAAGAGCTAGTTAATTTGTATTTTAAGACCGTGATATTTGGTAATTTTTAGTTGCCGCTGGGTTAGCTGGCTACGATTGATCAAGATTTGATGACATGTTGTGCAGGGCTTAGCTTTTGTGCACAGCGTAAAAAATACGTAATAGTGTGTAAATTAGTTATTTAAATAATTTATGTTTATCATTTATGTATAACAAGACAATATATAATATCATGTTAATAACATCTGTATGTATGTATGATACGATAATTATGCATGCATACTGTGCATACATATATGAATAAAATTTATGGACGAGGACCTTGGGAGCAGTTCATTCATAACATTTCATACATAGGACTTAACGTATGTACATACATACAGTACATACATACGTGTGTGTGATACATACATAAATGCATTCGTGATAAATTATAAAAAAAATCATCTTTAACTTATGTAATGTATTATGTATGTATGTACATATGTATGTATGTACGTATCATACATACATAATGATGGCATCAATATTGACCTAATACTTTTACAAGTACAATCATACATAATTCAATTATGTACTTTTATCATACATACAGCATATTATGTTTATGTACTTTATCATTCTTACAGCATATTACATATGTATGTATGTACATACATACACTCCTGGGCAATAATGATGTCTGACTGCATTGATCTCTCCTAATGTTATTTGTATGGGAGACTTGAATGATAGCCTGACATATTTATTGACCGCCCGATACATATGTACACATACTTTACACACATACTTTATACATACATACGTAATACCAGTATGTACCGGTACATCATAAATACTGTATAATGTATCACGTTTAATTCCATGTCTACCGGTATGTATATGCACATCACTTCACATAATACATAATATTACATACCGGTATGCTTATTAAATGCGTATGTATTACATTTATGTACATATCATGGTACTTTATATTATGGTATATGTACTAGTTATCGGCAGGCTCTTTTTACGGCGAAAGTGTTAAGTTTACGAGATTCTAACTAGAACCAACCATCTTAGAATTCCGTCTACTTGACATACTACCGCTTAAAACTCTTTTATCAGTAGAGGGGGCCGAGATAAATAGGGATGCAGATAACTGCGGCAGTGACAGTTTGGCTGCTTTTCTCAACAATACTATAGGAATTTCAACCTTAAGACCCTTAAGCTGCCGATAACTAGTCCTATTATCATATATACATAATATGTAATATGTACATATGTACTGTACCTTTTGGGATAAGGCAACAGCATTTAAGTATTCATGAAATAAAAGAAAGAAATGTGCTAGACAAAGTGTTCTATATCCAAAAAAAAAAAAACAAAAAAACAATAAGAAAATATAATAAAAAAAACCTGCTGATAACTGTGACCTGCCGATAGTTAGTACAAACACATTTGAGAACAAAAATTGACTCCCCAATGTTTTTGCTTTCAGTTACAAATACATAAGTTGTGAGTGTCACGATGTCGGTGCACTACAAATTTAAATCTGCCCTCGAGTTCGACACAGTCACATTTGATGGTCTCCACATATCAGTGGGTGACCTCAAGAAAGCCATCTTACATCAGAAAAAGTTGAGTCGTAATGTGGATTTTGACTTACAAATCACCAATGCCCAGACTAAAGAAGGTAAGAAGATTTCATGACCATTCTGGAACTAATCTACACTTATGTGAATAATAATACACAGGCCAAAACAAGGTCGTTCCCGTCAAAAGCTGTATCCGTGGTGCTAAACCAATCAGAGAGCGTATTATAAACCTACTAGCCAATCACAGTTGACTTAACATTGTTAATTACACTGTATCCGCTCGAAGTAGTTTTGGGAGAAATGTATGCAATTTTTTTTTTTTTTTTTTTTTTTTTTTTTTTTTTGTAAATGCTTAAAATTTCTGCTACTTGAAAGTAAGAGAGAAATACATTTTCCTAACAATTATAATACTGTATGTACAGTACATGCATAGAATTTAGAATAAATTAGATATCACAGTGTCTTTTCTTATTCACATTAAACTTTTTCTAAGTGTAATTGTTAATTAAGAATGCATGTTATTTTGATCAAATAATTAACTATTCCAATTAGAAAAAGCTTATTGTGTGCATCAACGAGAACCATTTCTTAAACCTCAAAAATAGCCCAATCTTTTTTTTTTTTTTACCCCAAATGTTTTTGGATTAATTTTTGCTCATATTTAATAGGTATCAGTAATGAACACACTATAGACCTATATAAAATTTTGAAATTCTATGAGAACTATAAAAAAAGACATGATTTTTTTTTTTTTTTTTTTTATTATTATTTTTTTTTACAAATTGTAATATTAGGCTACTTACTCAAATAAACATGCAAAATTAAAGAAAATAGACCATCTTAGCTAAGTCTATGATATAAAAGATCAGGTAAAACTGAGTATGTGTGTGTGTGTGTGTGTGTGTGTGTGTGTGTGTGTGTGTGTGTGTGTATATACCTTCATCAGTGCTTAAAATCGGTGTTGTCGATTTGCCTGTATTTTCAGCTAACAGGGTAGCTATTAGATCTAAATCTACCAGACTGCGGAATAGCGACTCTACTGAGTATATGGTGCCTAGAATCAACGCAAACTATTATAATGATTCCTTTTTTCCTAGAAGCGTTGGCCTATATAATAAGTTAGATTGTGCTGTTAAAGAGATGGCTGCGTCTGTGTTTTTAAAACATGTATAATCTACTTTATGTTTACTAATGGATAATTAACTCGATGGGCTTTGCCTTTTTAATTATCCTTTTGAGCAAATGCATCATTGTGACTTTGACTGTTATGTCTGTGTAATTTACTTGCTCAATAAATCTATATTATTATTATTATTATTATGATTGATTTTCATACACTCTGGCCAAAACTGCCAAAAGCTGTATCCGCGGTGCTAAACCAATCAGAGAGCGTGTCATAAACCTACTAGCCAATCACAGTTGACTTTACATAGTTAATTACACTGTATCCGCTCGAACTTGTATTAGGAGAAGTGTAGTTTCTCTCTGAGTCTGTAATAAGCTCAATCTTCCATTCCCCAATTTTTCAGATCTATTAAAAGTTATTTTTCTATTAAGGCAAAAAATCAGCTAATGCAGGATTAGACTAAAAAGTTTAAAAGAAAGAAAATTCAAAAATTTTGCACAGTGATACATTAGGATAAGATATCTTCAATAATGTAAAAAAAAAAAAAAAAAAAAAAAAAAGAAGGGCCACTATGCTAGTTTTTAAATTATAATTTTTGAAATTTTAGTCCCATAAGAGCCCATGTTAAATTTTTTTTTGTCTTATCTGATGATCTCGGGTTCCAAAAATGTTATCATGTTGTATTAACTTTTAAAGGACATCATAAAGATTAGGAGTTTTCTTTTTAGATTTTGAGATGCAAGACATCTAAATCCAACCCTTAAATCTTTATCAATCAACTCATAGTTGACTTTTCCATAGTTATTATGTTTTATTTGGGTTATAATTTGATGTTGTTATTATTGCTCCTGAGTCCAATATCAAAGAAGTTCATAGACAAGTATGTAGTATAGTAATGAGTGTTGTTTGGTTGCAGTGTACACAGACGAGTCTACGTTGATCGCCAAGAACACCTCACTCATCGTAGCACGAGTTCCTCTCTCAGCTCAGCAGAAAAGGACGTGGTAAGTCAGAAACTTTATCATTTGTTTGAAAACAGGTGGATCTTGGGGTAGTTTGCTTTTCAGATCAAAGAATAGTCTCATATCAAGTCTTCCCAGGGTTCGGATTAAACCCGGTTTTTTTAATAAAACCGGCCGGCAGGTAAAACCGGGGTTTTTAGCCAGGTTTTTTTAATAAAAACCGGTTTTTTAAGTAAAAAACCCGGTTTTTAAATTTTTTCCCTAATTTTCACAATAACAACATAAAAATAATAAAATAATAAACTCACATATTTTTTAGTCATTTGAAAAAAACAACAACAAAAAACACCTCAAATATCAATTTTATAGAGGTTTATTTAGGTATTTATAGTAATTACTAATTAGTAATACAAGTTAATTAAGAATTTTAACTGTTATTAATATAGTATTTATTGATAATATTGATAGGTGTATGTTAATTTACTTATCAATTAAGGACATAGTTATTTTCTGAGTACACGCAAACCCCTATAGACACAAACTAATGTGGCTGCCTTTTGTGGGCCAAGGAGGTTTCTCAGTTTTGTCCAGACGATCCCTAATGAGCTAAAAATGCGTTCTAATCCAGCTGATGAACATCCAACAGAATGTAATTGTACCATGAAGTTCCTAAACTCTTCATTGAATTTTGATCTCTTAGCAGATTGATTCCTTAATGCAATCCACCACTTTCGAGAGTCGAAAGATCTCTAAGACTATGAACTTATAAAAATGTTACGAAATTTTAAGTTTTAGCAGGTTAATATTTTTTTTAATTGCATAATTTGCTTTTGCTTTTTTTTTTTTTTTTTTTTTTTTTTTTTTTTTTTTTTTTTTTTTTTCTCTTCAATAAAACCTGTTTTTTTAAAAAACCGGGTTTTTAAAAAATCTTATTGCCCGGTTTTTTATAAAAAACCGCCCGGCAAAATTCCAGGCTAAAAAACCCGGTCGAACCCTGAGTCTTCCAGATAGAAATGTCGTTGTAGAGGTTTTTTTGTGATGCGACCTTGAATCTTACCTGTTCTTTTCATAGAGCTCATAGTCGCATGGCAAAAAATCTCTACAACGACATTTCTATCCGGAAGAACTGATATTTTGGTTTATTATTATTTATTTTATTTTTTTTAACAATATTTTGAGCATACACAGTTTACAGTTTTAGTTAATTTTTAAAAATTATCAGGTTCAAACATGCTGCTTGTATACATACCATAAGAATTGAACTGAAAGTATCTCATATCTAAAATTTACTTCAATAATAAAGAATAGGATGGAATTACCAGAGTACAAAACGAGATACTGTTCTGTGATGTGCTCAAGTAAAATTCTTCTTTGATTGATAATGTCATTAACATATGATGGAAGCTCTCGGTTATAACAAAAAGTTTTAATAACAAAATTGTGTGCCACGCGAGACCTTGACCTCTCCTTAGAACTTCTACTGTGGTAAGGCCCTTGCTGGTAATTCTATCCTATTCTTTATTATTGATCCTAATCGTGATGTTTTTTTTCCCCCTTTAATTGATAAATTTTACTTCAGATTAAAAAATATATATATATATATATAATAATAATAATAAAACTCTGTGGTGTTAAATCAGGCAGTATAAGCATTTGTACTGATGTGCTCACCTTTGTTTGTGTTTGTACTATTGTTAAGGCTGTGAAAATTTCCGTACTCAAGCATGATGATGCAGTTGATAACAGTCTCATTGCAGTCTGTCATGCTCAAAGTAAATCACTAGAGGGGTGAGGTCAGGCCAACTATCTCCAGATTTTTATCAACTATTATTAAAAAAATTGCTACTGCTAGCATAAATGGTATTGAGTTGGAATATATTACTGTTAAAACTTAAAACACAAGCAGTTGGGGATATATAGGCCTAAATAAAGAAAAAAAAAATCATAAATATTGAACCTAATTTATTTAAAATTTAATTGAGGTGACATAGCATGTACAGTTTCAGACAAATGAAAGGTGGCCATTTAAACATATTGATATTTTGCGCGCCTCAACTTTTATGTGGAAATGATATTGTTGTGTTATATTCTCGTGTTTTGATGCACGCTCAGGTATAGCGTAGCGTTATTTATCAGGTGAGCTGCTTTAGCCAGCAAGCCAAACATGCCTAGTGATGCACGTGAATATGCCGTAATAATATAGTTTTCACATAAGCTTGAGGCGCACAAAAAAGCAGCAAGTTTAAACGGTCATCTATTATATGTCTGAACTTGTACATACATTGGTAAGAATGCAGTGAAGCAGTGCAGCATTATTTTGTGTGTTGGCAGGACTCGGGACAATGCTGCAGCCCAGCTGGTCAACAAGGCCGTATGTACCCAGAGCTGACGCTCGCTATCAATCACTCGTTATCTTGCAGCAGCCCACTCAGCCCTCCAACTATAGCCCTCCACTATTTCACCCTTCATTGTTAAGAAATATCAGAAATAGTCCCTTCTGCAAATCTTGTCCCTATTGACCCATGAGGAAATGTTTTTACATATATTATCTATTTAAAGCAATTCTATATTTTTTTTTCTATGCTTATTTATATACAACATGTTATTATAATATGTATACAGTATTTTATTGTGTGATTTTCCAGCATTTTTTTTTTTTTAACGTGAAGCTAATGTGATATAATTGTACGTATCTGATTTTGTTTGTGCAGTTGTGATATATACTATTTAAAAATAATATAATCAATGTCATTTAGCTATGTTTAGTTGACGTGAAATGAACCAAGATATTTAGGATTAATTATATTGAGTTTTTATTTTCCATGGTACTTAAATGAAAATGTAACGGTTAATAATTATGTCCTCGATCAAAATTATTGTAATCGAAGGTTTATGAGAAGCTGATTTAGTTGTTTGTTTTTACTTCACATTATTTTATGTTTCTAGTTTGTAACATGGGTAAAAAAGAAAACTCATTTTAGTTTGAGTAATGTGCATTATTGATATTTTCATTTAAATAATTTTATTTTCTTTAATTCTTCAAAATTATCAGCATACTCTTTTTTTTTTTTTAAATTAACAAGAGTGATAGCATTATACTCTTAACTGTTTTTGTCAATCATTATTAATTGTTAAATAATTTTAATCCAAAGTAAACCACAGCCATCTTATTATAGTCAATATTAAATTAATTTAAAACATTTCACTTAAATAATATAGGATGGCTGTTTGAGTCTTTAAGTAATAAAATACCCAAGTAAATTAAGGAAATCAGTAAAACGTCAGGGGAGGGGGGAGGAGTTAGAATCTCAATTAAGTCAGATTTTGACTGTGTCTTGTTTTCAAATTTGTGAAATGTAGTTTTGTATTATTGTAATACATCTAATCATGATTAAATTGTCAGTTTATAAATTTTCATTGAAATAATAATATACAAAATTAATAATAATAACCTAATACGCATAGGACTGCCCACTCCTCTCAATTGAAAATGTTGCCTGGTGATTCCCCCATAGTTTTTACATATCTGGGTACCTCTTGGTCCAAACAATCTACCTCAATGCTGAAAAATCAGGAGCAGTTGATGATCAGTTTCATTCAGATCATACTCAAATTACAATGCTTTTTTTCTTTCCATAAACTTTGACAACTGTATGCATACTTGGATGTATGTATTTTATAAATAATTCTAAATATATATATAATAGTGTAGGCTACTTCATTGTTTCAAAAGATTTGTTTATTAATTGACAACTAATCTTCTTTTTATATAACATAAACAAACAAAAGAAATTGATCGTTACTGACTAAACAGTGAACACACAAGCAAATTTGAAGTGGATGCAGTAAATTCTTATGATCTGTTCACAATGATGAGTGAATTCTAGGAACTCTTACGTGAAGATACAACCATCAATGTTATTTGGATTCTTATGTAAAAGTTGTGTGAATTACGCATCATTGATAACAGCCCATTAGGTTATGTGAAATAGCAATCAGTGATGCCACATAAAATTGCTTAATACCCATATACTGTACTGTATCATTTTATATAATCTAAACTTACAAAAAATGAGAGGTGTCTGGTCTTCATATTATATTAAAAACCATGTTTTTACTTGATGTACCTGATGTAATAAAGGCAAAATACTATTTAGGTTCTAGCATACATTTGTAATGGTATTTTAAGTTATTGAGAAATTCTCTTAATGCTCAATGTAAATCAATGTTGAGTTGAATTGCATAATATTTTCATGTAGAGCTAGTAAATAGCAAAGTACAAAAAAAGAAAGAAAAAAATAGTTGTATCTCAAATAGTTTTCCCATGATGAATTCTCAAACCTGGGTTTGGCTGCTCACTTAACACATTGCATTAAATAAAAAATTAAAACTCGATTTCTGAAGGGGGGGGGGGGGGGGGGGGATCTTGTTATCTTTAGCCTATGCTTTTGTTTTTATTATTATTTTTTGTTCACTTATTCTGCAAGCAATTAGATGCCAACATTTGGCGTGTTATCTATTGGAAAAGAGGGGTTAAAAATGTCTAAAATAATAATATTTTATTTAGCATTGGCCACTTGTTATTATTATTTTGTGTGTGCTATTTGGTGTTGTCAGAATTCCATTTTGCATAAAGTGCCATTTAAAGAAAGTGGGCATAGCTATAGTTGAGAATTTACTATGAGTTACCATTAGCAATAGAGTTGTTTCTTCCCCTCCTTTTTTTTTCTTTCCCTTTTCCCCTTCCTCCCCACCCCTTTTTTTTTAACTGGGAGACTAGTAGATCTTTGCTCTACATGAATGTATTAAAATAAGTAAAGTAAGATTTTGTTGTTGTTATTGTTTGAAATCACATTATTTGTGTTCATATTCTGTACAAAGCAAAACTTACAGTGTACAATTCTGTCTTACTCCCAACTATCTTATATGGTTCTGAATCATGGGTATGTCAGAGTAGGCATATGAGTAGGGTGAATGCTGTTGGTATGAGTTTTCTCAGAAGTATGTGTGGTAAAACAAGATTAGATAGGGTAAGGAATACTTGGGTGTTGGAGAAATGTGGAGTAAAAGAAACTGTGACTGAGAAGTATGAGAACAGTGTATTACGGTGGTTTGGTCATGTTGAGAGAATGGGTGATGAAAGAATAGCAAAGCAGGTATTTCATAGTAGAGTGGATGGAAGGAGAGATAGAGGCAGGCCTAAAACATCATGGTCTGAGGTGGTTGGAAGATGTTTGAAAAATAAGAATGTACGCAGTATGAAATGCAAAAGGAAATGTATGAAACAAGGTATGAGACTGGCAGAAGCAAGTGAAGTATGTCAGGATAGGAAGTTGTGGAGGTCTATCACTGGGTCAGGATAAAACATCTGTGTTGTTGGCTTACCCCGAAAGGGATTTATAGCGTCATGATATGTATGTATGTATGTATGTATATTCTGTACGTGATTCACATTTCAGTATTTATGCTAGAACCTAGAACTTGCCAATAAAACTAATCTAATAATTAATTTCTTGTGATAATTAAATATAAAAATTACTCATCTGTTTTTGAGAACCATTATTCCAAATGTAAAACTCATGCTTGTAAATTAGATTCCCCTCCTTTTTTTTTATCCCGTTGTTAAAATAATACACAATTTAGCTTGGGGCTACTCAGCATTTCGGTACTTCTGCAATCTCGGCGGTTGCAATTTTGGAACATCTGCAATCTCGGCACACTTGTACTGGCTAATGTAAGCGTATTAAAAGATGTTTCAAAACAGGAGTGAGGAGAACGCAGATGTTCCAAAATTGAACTTACTTTAAAAAGCTAAAGTAAAAATTTTAAAACTTGATTTTGTTCTATAACGGTTTCTATTTACCTACTGATCAATGCTATTATTTATTTAAAAGTATTAAATATTAATATATTTTACTAGAACTATTTTGTTAGTAACTAAATAAAATTTGCAACTGACATCAATCGACTGCTGCATATTACACTAGTTATAGCCCTTGAGTTATGTGTATCTTATAACCCCCCCCCCCCCTCCCCCCACATATATAAATAAACTGTATAATTACGTACCTGAAAATTATGTTCAAAACCTTCAAGTTTTGAACATGGTATAACTTGTTTTTAACTGATTGAAGACACTTTGTAACTTTACGTTTTGTGTATTGTTCTTTTCTTTTTGGGACACGTTCCAATTTTTCAAGCAAAGTCAACAGTTTTTAAATTAACTATCTAGACTTTTGAAAATTGATGATTATAAAATATTTGATAGAAAAACACATAGATAGATTAGAAAAAAATGGGGAAATGGTCAGGAACGCGATGCAGAGAAAATATTCTAACCCACTCCAAAATTTTTAAAAAATGGGTTAGAATATTTTCTCTACCACTGCGTCACTGTTAGTGTTATGGCTTATACTATCTCCCATTCCCTAGTTTTTCCTAATCTGTCTTATGTGTTTTTCTCTCAAATCTTTTTTTAAAATTATCAACTATCACATGGATGATTTTTTTCCTAATATTTATTAGACTTTTAAAAAGTCATTAAAATTTTACAATGAAAATTTAACTTACTTCCCCGAACATACATACTTTTATTGCATGAATCTGAAAGAGCTACAGCTAGTTTTTAATAATAAATAAAATTAAATAATATAGAAACTTTGCGCTGGTTTTAACATAACGCATTTCAATCACGACACTAAAAATTCTCTGATTAGCAGCCTTGTGCTTGCAATTTTGCGCCACCTTTTTTATATATCTATTTAATTAAAGATTTTCGCGTAATATAGCTTTCAATATAGTGCGTTTTAATTGTAATTATCTATTTTTCTTTTCTTTGATTTGCAATTTAAACCGAAATGTTTTTTTTCTTATATTTATATTATATATCTTATAGTTTGGCGAGATAAATTTTTTTTAAAATTAATTAATTAAAAAAAAAAAAAAAAAAAAAACTAGTTAACTAATTATGCTCTTTCAGAATTTTCAATAATATTTTTTTTAAAGTTAAATTTTTACTTGGCATGTGTGCACGTGTTTGTTGTTACAACGGTGAAGTTAAAATGTGTCACAAAACAAAGACTGCACCAGTGATGAGACCTCAACAAAGGAAGCTAAACGAAGAAATTGTTGTCGTTACGAAGCAAGATTACCCACTTGTTAGAAACCATTGTTATATTTTTTTATTACACGTTATAAATAAAAGCTTTAAAAGAAATTGGAGATCCTAATATTGCCTAAATGATCCTTTTTGGGTTGGGTTTAGTATAATTATAGTAAGTTGCAACGTAAATTAATTTGAGTTTTTTTATTTAAATATAAAGCACGGTCATAAAATTTTACAAATGCATGAGAAGACAGAAAACGTTGTGTAAGGTGTTGGGTTCTTTGCATGTTTTTGTTTACAAAAATTACGTTCATCATCGTAAAATATTTCAATAATTTTCATGAAAATTTTCTCTTTAATTGGTGTCAGCCAATTAGAAGGCACGGTGACCATGACAGTGGTATTTTACCTGTCCTCTAATTGGCTGATGCTTCAGTATAAAATTATCGTGCAGTTTGCTGGCATGCTGATTAAATAAACAAAAAATTAGCAGTTCAATTTATTATTATTATTTTTTAAAAGCTAGTATTTTAATTAAATTATTTAGAATTAGCTTGAGTTTTTAGATAGTTAATTAAGTATTAAGTGTTTTTAAATATCATTGTCTCACGAAGCTGTTATCTCCCTCCCCCCCTCAGTGAGCCACTTCCCCCAAATTGGACTAAAAAATTAACCACTGGACCATATTCTACATCAAGCAAAAGTGATCATTATGTTTTGATAAATAAGTTATGTGTTATGAACTCAAATTAATTATTTATTAATTTGTTTAATTTGTGGTATATTTCCTACATTTTATATATTTTTTTCTTTCTATTAGCCATTCTTGTATATTTATTATGTTTTATATATGTTATTATAACTATAATTTATTTCTAGATATAAAATTGGCATTTAAATAACATGTTTGATAATTTACAATCATATATTTGTGCATATTAGGCTTGTTCATCCCACATTACAAAAGTGCAGTTTCCCTTGCCCCCTATTTCTATAACAATAAATTACTAATTTGCCTTGCGATTGGGGTGTTCATAACTACCCCGGTTACACCATTATATAATACTGTATCACATAAATGATGGAAACTCTACGAGAGTAGCACGACTAGGGTGGTTTTGGACACAGCTTCAATTGTTTTTATCATATGCCAATCGTCAAACTTAAATATTATTTGTTACGATTATTTTTACTCATTTCAAATTGTTGAATTTGTTTTTTCATACACCTTTAAAATACCAACATTATAATGTAATTTTTTAAAAAGATTTTTGCTTAATTGTAATTTTACCTAGTGTCCCCCCCCCCCTCCATAATAACAAATTTTAAAGAAAAAAAAGTTTATTAACACTGCTGTGACAAGAACATAAGTTTAAAATAATTTCAATTCAAAATGTAACTAAAAAAAAAAAAAAAAAAAAAAAAGAAAAAAAGTTTGATATATTATGCACGACCTGATGACTGATGATCTTAAGCCACATTTTAGTAAAACTCAAAAATATTTAAAACTTGGATTTCTCTTCCCCTTTAAGTATCATTGACATGACTTGGAAATTTGATGCGAGTTGGCGCCTGTCAAATTTCTGCGTCAAGTAAGTGTTACTTTATTTAAACACAGCCATAACTTCTTCTTCTTCTTCTTTCTTTCTTTCTTCCTTTCTTCCTTTCTTTTTTTTTTTTTTTTTTTTTTTTTAAGTTCCATTAGCTTTGATTGCCAGTAAGAGCCTAATCACAGTAGAAGTTCTATGGAGAGGTCTATAAAACTTCTTCTGTGGCTAGGTCCTTGCTGGTATTTGTATCCTTCATTTTTTTAAATAATGATCCCAATTGCAATGGTTTTTTCCCTTAAATTAACTCTTACCTTTAAAAACATAAAATTGTGACCAATGTGTCTTATTTACAAAATATCTGACGACAGTTCAGTAGTATTGTCAAAGTAAACTAAAGTCCTCCAATTCTAAAGTATAAAAATTGTGGACCCTTACCTTGCCTCCTGCGCCACTCTAGCACTAACATGTAGGTCCCAATCAACAATCAAAGAACAAGCTGAATTAAATATAATAATAATAAAATTGTTCTGTACAGTATTATTACAACAGTTAAGTCTTTCTCAAATCCAAACAAATCTTACTTGTATATTTTCTTTAATGAAGGACATTTTTGTCTTCTTTTTTTCACTTTAAAAGTGGATAAATGTCATTAAAGCGATACTAAACCCTAAAAATGAGTATTTTTTGTTCTTTTCTAAAACAATTCAATAGTAATCAGTCGTTTATTTGACTTTTCTAGTCCACGGAATAAGCGAGCCCCGCGAGAGTAACGATATAGAGTATACGCCCCTCTTCTGAGAGTAAAAAATGTATACCCCTTGCTCTACCTGCTAAGCTTACCTGAAAAGTTGTACAGATTTTTTACTCACACAGTAAAGGAAATCTCTGGCGTCAGAGATGTTCTCTTTACCCTAGCGGGGCTCGCTTATCCCGTGGGCTAGAAAAGTAAAATAAACGACTGATTTCTATTGAATTATTTTAGAGAAGAATAAAGATGACTTATTTTTAAGGGTAAATATTGCTTTAAATACATTTTTCTGTAAAATCACGTTTGTTGTGATTTGAAAAGCCTTCATTGTTGATAAAAAGACTAACTGTTATGTGTCGAATGTTAATGGTATTTGTGTTGAAATAGTCTATGTCATGTATGTATTGTCTAATGTGAATATATTATTATGTTAAGTGTATGAATTGTAACTGCTGTGAAATATTTGTCATGCAAAGACAGGCTTTTGCACGTCATTTTCAACTAAATGTGGTTGCAAATCTCACTTATCACACTTTCCTTTTACTAGATAAGATGCATTAAAACCCTTGTCAACTTACTTTTTTATCATTTAGAATACTAAACTGATAATTACCATACCTTATCATCCATGAATTAGACACCAACACATTGATTTTGTATTTATTTTAGTTTTTACGGTTATATCACGTATCTGACGTCACAATGTACCGATGGGGTCGTGATAGGGGTAAAGAGCTTGAGGGAGGGGCTTAAATTTATCACGTGACCAGAGAGTTGACTGTGATTGGCGGCGGTACATTGTGACGTCAGATACATGATATAACCGCAAAAATGAAAATAAATACAAAATCAACGTGTTGGTGTCTAATTCATGGATAATAAGGTATGGTAATTATCAATCTAGTATTCTAAATGATAAAAAAAAAGTATGTTGACAAGGGCTTTAACCTAACATAATATAGGGGGTTGGGGAGTAATTTTCATTCTTAGTTTTTGCATAATGTAAGTTTAATTTTATATGTAAACAATTGTGATTGTATATTTTAACATTCAAAATCTGGCACTTTGCATTGTTATGAGAAAACCATACACTGCATTTGAATGATAAAATACATATTATCAAAATCGTGTTTACATTAGTTTTTTTTTTTTTTTTTAATTATCACTCAAAAATTATTTATCAATAATGTTTTACTGAATTTTTTTTTTTTACATCCATGAATAATTTTGGCCTACTAAACTCACAGATACTGTCTTATGTGTGCTGGCAATATTCTCCAAATAATATGCCTCGTGAAGTCTCCAAGTAATGTGTAGATTGCAATAATATTGTAACGCTAAGACTTGTTCACATGACAAATGTTGAAAACAAATATTCTTGATGTTTACTGAGCATGTACAATACTGATGTATGATTTGATGTTTGAGACTCAGGTTCTTGATATCCTGATATGTTCCAGACTATAATAGTCCTTCCTTTAGTATCAATATTGAAATTCAAAATTATATACATACTATACTTTATATATATATATTTTCATGACATATATATTCGTTGCAACAACATTTTCACAACTTTCACACTCTCAACTTAAAATTTCCTTTGAATTTGAGAATATTTTTTTTATTATTGCTCCATTTAGTTTAAGGAAAAAACCATCGCGGTTAGGATCAATGATAAAGAAAAGGATAGAAAAACCAGCAAGGGCCTTACCACAGTAGAAGTTCTATGGAGAGGTCGAGGTCTTGCATGGCACAGTATAATGTTATAAAAGTTTCTTTATAACTTGAGAGCTTATTAACTAAATTAGTAATGTGCTGAAAAGAGGCACCAGTTTTTATTATTTACTACAAAGCCGCATTTTTCTCTTCAATGGACCACTTACAATAAAATGTTTTTAATTGTTGCAACAATTTGCAATTGTTTGCAAGTGTTCCATTATTTGTTCTCTTGAGAAAATGTCTGTATATTATACAATGAAAGTATACACAAGAACCGTGTTTTGTTGCTTTCTTACTACAAATACAATGTTAGCTTATCGATAGGCCGGTCCTATGCCACCTGTGTTGAGAGCCCTTGACTCCAACCATGCAAACCCAGTAATAAAATATTCTGTCATCACAGTTAACGTTCACTAGTATGCTGACGTAGTTGATAGTTTGTGTGTGAAAGTGTTGTTGATGTATCGCTGCCTGGTGTGGCCAGCATACATACGTACGTACATAGGTCCAGTGTCCTCCCTGCCTGCCCCAAGTGACGCTGTGGTTTGTTTGTGTGTTTCTTTCTGTCAGGGAGATCAACAATCATCATCTCCAGCTGACAACCAGGACGGATCTCACACTCGCCTTGCAAAGGTAACAACAACAATATTTTTACTGTGGTTTTATAATCTGGAGTCTTAACAATTATTATTAGAATTTTGGCACGTAAAATTAAAAATGTTCATTAGATAGTTATAAGTTTACATTTTCTTTTTCAAGTAGTTAAGCTAAAAATTGGTGGGAGTGCTATTTTTTATGCCATCTGTTCTGTGACCGCAGTAATTTTTTATTATTATTTTATTTATTAAATACCAAGGTGTACTTATACATATATATTTACATTTCACTCTATAAGTCTACATTTTTGCATATTGACTTAATGATAGGGTCCGAGATGGACAATGAAGTAAGTAGTACCTAGTACATAGGCCACCACATAATACACATACACATTTATCATTACACCCGTGATGTTCTTTAATCTGACAGATTACATGGTGGAAACCATGCACCGCATAACGGGTAATAACATGCCTGTCTGTACAGTTGGGAGGGGGGGGGGGGGGGATAAAATGTAAAATTCTAATGAAATTCTGTGAAATTTATGTGATATTTAATCCCACAAAAAATTTCAGCCCTCATTGCTTCATATTTAGTTAATATTAGTATTATCTCTTATAATTTGAAATAGTTCTCTCTTTTATACCTTACCTCAAGATTCAAAGTGATATTTACTTTTATTAAGCAAGGTGTACATTGTGTGTTTTATGTCACTAGAAGTCACTAATATTGTTCGTAAACCTTGTTTCCTTGCACCAAATTATGTGCATTACATTTGAAGAAACAATGAGGAAGTCTACACGAAGTTAACCCCTATGTTTGAATACGTCATTAGAAAGAGAAAAAGTAGTAGATAAACTTGGCATAGGCAATTACCTGGAAAATTGACGTTTTATTTAATAAAAGAAGAAATAAAAAATTTCAATTCCCAACCCTTTGCCGACTATGACGTCATTTGTTTACATTCGATTTTCAATTGTCTTCTGAATTTCAAACAATCACATTGTTGAAAGGCGGCCGTTGGCCGTTAAATTTTTTGAATTTGTAGCAGTTGCATGAAATCAAGAAGACAATTGAAAATCGGATGTAAACAAATTATGTCATAGTCGGCAAAGGGTTGGGAATTGAAATTTTTTATTTCTTCTTTTATTAAAAATAACGTCAATTTTGAAGGTAATTGCATATGCCAAGTTTATCTACTACTTTTTCTCTTTCAAATGACGTATTCAAACCTAGGGGTTAACTTTGTGTAGACTTCCTCATTTGTACATACATGTGGTGGTCATTGGTTACAGGCGGTGGATCTGTCAAGTTTGGACGCCAGTGAAGATGACAAAATAAGAGCTATGATGACACAGTCCACCTATGACTATGACCCTTCAAAGTAAGTAACAATTTGTACCAGTGTAGGACTTCAATTTGTGTTGACAATGTTGTGATAAATCATGCTTGAAAGACAAAACATAACTCATGCTACGGCTTTAAATTTTTTGTCAACAATGGCTTTTTTTAATAGTAATCATAAGTCATTGTGTTATTAAACCTCCCGAAAACACAATCTCAAAATGTTGATTATTAACGTGCTGAGAGCAAAAGTCGTTACAGCGACCTTGAACCTACGTCACAGCTAAAACTTGTTCTCACGCTAGCTTGGCTTGAGTGGAAGTTACTCTTATTATTTTGCTGGAAACTTGGTGTAATATTTTCGTATATAAAATATGTTTTTTCATCTACACATACATATCGATCTTGTTGTGAAAAAAAGGTCTTATCTCGTATTTTGTCAGTGGAAGCAAATGGTCTATCTCGTACGTTATGGAGATGGCGCTCAAGATAGACCTTTTGCTTCCACTGACAAAAAATGAGATATACCTTTTGCTTCACCTGACAAAATACAAGATAGACGATTTTTTTCGCAACAAAATCGATATTCATAACTCAAGCTCACATATCAAGCTATTGACCTAATATAGCATAAATTATTTTGTAATTAATAAACTTAGCTTAACTTGTGCTAGTATAATTGTTTATTATTTGTTTTAATCGGTGAAAATAAAACATTCAAATCTCTCTATCTGTCTATTTTCTTGAATCTTGTATTGAGTGTTGTTTAATTGTTGTGACTGTAAGTCGTCACATTGAACTTACTTTGCTTGTGTTTGTTTGACTTCACAGCTACATGCGTATCAAAGGTGCCAGTCAAATGGGGGAGGTTCCTGCTAACTACAGATGTCACAAGTGTCACAAAATGGGACATTGGATTAAAAACTGTCCTCTCATACAAGCAGGAGGGGTGAGCATTTTTTTTTTATTTTTTTTTTATTTCATTGTCTTTATTAAACATTGTATTTATGTAAAATAAATAATAATAATAAAAATAATAATAATAAATAAAAAATAAAGAATAGAAAGAAAACAACTGATTATCACAGTGATTAAATTGGAACAATGCAACAAAGGCAATATACAATTTATTTGTGTAACAGTTAACATTGTTTACTGTTAACATAGGCCTACTATAGGTAGTGTTGGTGTAAATCTTACCTTCTCTACATTAATCCACATTCATGCAGCGGTTACCTATTTATTTCATTTAAAATTTCATTGCTTTCCCCTTTTTCTACTGATTTTTTAATATACTGATAAAATAATTGTATTTCAAAACACAGCATCTTGAGATAAAACAAAAGATTGACTATAAAAGAGGAGGGGGAGTGGGGAGATCATTGATTGTGCAACCAAAGTTATTTTATTTCTTTCTTTTTTATTTGCTCAGAAAAACATGTGTTTCAAATTTTTTTATCTAAAAAATAATTAAAATAAAGTTGCGCATAAAGTTATAAAATATATTTTTATGTAAAAATATATAATATGAAGCCAGCTTAGTTTGCTACGTAAGTGATTGAGACATGATATTGTTGTGTTGCAGGAGCCTCTAGAGATCAAGAAGAGTACTGGTATTCCTCGCAGCTTCATGGTCCCTGTGTCAGGACCTCTCGTACCTGGCGCCATGATAACACCCACTGGGGACTTTGCAGTGCCTGCTATTGACCAGTAAGTCAGCTTACCGTAGCTAATGACACTTTAAGTATATGCAGATTAAAGTCAATGTGATTATACTACCTTGCATAGATATTGACGTGATGTGTTTCATGACTGACATGCTTCAATGTTTGTGTTACAGTGAGGCATACAAGGAGCAGAAAAAAGAACGTCCTCCATTCCAAGCTGAAGGTCCTGTGGCTGAGCCCAAGCCTGAGCTACCTGAGGACTTGGTGTGCAGTGTGTGTAAGGACCTGCTAACTGATGCAGTCATGATACCTTGCTGTGGAACTTCTTTCTGTGATGAATGTAAGTCTAGTAACAAACATAGCTCACATATCTCTTAAGACAATCAATTTCATCTTATGTATTATACACATGACTCATAAATCATACATGCGTTACAAAGTCGGAACAGTAATGCTGTTCGTAAACCCTGTTCTCTGCACCTAAAATGACGATCGCCTATGGTTATTCAAATGGAATGCGCATTTTTTGGTGCAAGAAAACAGGGTTTACGAACAGCATTAGTGTAAACAAATGGAGCCGTTCACATTGTTTTTGAAAATTACATGTGAATGGCTCCATTTGTTTACATTAATGATGTTTGTAAACCATGTTTCCTTGCACCAAAAAAATGCGTGATTCTATTTTAAAAGCATTGGGTGATCCAACTTTGTTTATCCGTCAACGTGCGTCAAAAAAAAAAAAAAAAAAAAAAAAGAGTTTACAAACAAGTTTAGTGAGTACAGTATCTATATCTTGTCAAGTGCAAATTTAACTTGATTTTTTGCAATGACAAACTTTCGTGTTTTGTTTCATTTTGCTTAACTTACTTGGATAGGTCACCTACAAGCCTAACTACTATGTGGCTATGTTTGCAGGTATCCGTGGTGTCCTACTTGACTCTGACGAACACGAATGTCCAGATTGCAAGGAGCAAGACGTATCTCCAGACACACTAATACCAAACAGATTTCTACGTAATGCCGTCAATAACTTCAGGAATGAGACTGGATATAACAAACAGCCTATCAAGATAGTTGTTGTGCCAGCACAGCCTCCTGTGCCAGTACAGCCTGTGGTTACACCAGCTGTACCTGCACAAATTGTCATCAAGCCTGAGCCTGCTCCTACGCCTGCACCTACGCCTGCACCTGCCGCAGCTCAGCCTAAACCTGTCGCAACTAAGCAAGGTTAGAATTAGTCGTGAGCTTTCAGTGATCAAAACCTACCTATTACTTTATACCAACTGTTCTGTTAAGCTGAATCAATAGTTAAAGCCCTTGTCAACTTACTTTTTTATTATTTAGAATACTAGACTGATAATTACCATACCTTATTATCCATGAATTAGACACCAACACATTGATTTTGTATTTATTTTCATTTTAGCGGTTATTTCATGCATCTGACGTCACAATGTACCGATGGGGTCGTGATAGGGGTAAAGAACTTAAGGGAGGGGCTTAAATGTATCACGTGACTAGAGCAGTGACTGTGATTGGCAGCGGTACATTGTGACGTCAGATACGTGAAATAACTGTCAAAAAGAAAATCAATGAAAATAAATACAAAATCAACATGTTGGTGTCTAATTCATGGATAATAAGATATGGTAATTATCGATCTAGTATTCTAAATGATAAAAAGTAAGTTGACAAGGGCTTTACTTTAATTAACAGTAAACATGCACAAGGTTGTCTAGCACATTTAATTTTAGTTAGAAACTTAATAAATAAAATGAAAATTAATGATAAAAAAACACTTACAATTAGATTAGGAAAAATTGGGGAATGGGAGATTGTAATCAGCATTTTAGATTGGTATGGAAGCTGTGGCAGAGAAAAGAATTTTTTACCCAGGACAAAAAATATGAATGCAAACAGCATTAATTAAGCTGCTTGTGTTGCTCTGTAGGAAGCAAGCTTCATAAAAAGAGGAATTTTGACTTCCAAGTTTTATCTCCCATTCCCCAAGTTTTCCTAATCTATCTAACAGCCAGTGTTTTTATCCAATCTTTTTACTATCAATTGATGCATGGTCGATTTTTCCTTAATACTTACCATGGTGTAGTAGTTTTCTAAAACAGTAAATACAAGGATCCAAGGGTTGGATAATAGGGATAATTTTGCTCTCCTTACCCCACTTCCTGAAATGCACTCCAAAAAACTCAAAATTTAATAATCAAGGGTTTGCCGCTGTGTTGTATTTTCTTGTATTTCAGTCAAGGTTCACCATGATTACTGACTTTTCTTGTGCAATGTTTTAGCTGAGAGTGAGACCACAACATCTCACATCCCTGTGCTGGGCGCCGTGGTGACCTCACAAGCTCCCCCTGGCTCCAGTCCCACGTACTCCTCACACCCCTCAGTGCATCCCAAGCGAGAAAGAGAAAGAGAGGCGAGGCCACCTCCTCCTCACCTGGCCAGAGCAGTCAAGGACTTCCCTCCAAGGTAAATACAGATTTCTCATGCAAGAGTGAACTATTGTCATTGTGTGTGTGCGTGTGCTATAATGTTGTTTACTTGCAGAGCTGAAGAGAGAGCAGACACCCCTACACATGATGAGCCCGCCCCTGGTCCCCCACGGCTACCAGACTTGACCCTCCCTCCCCCTAACTTCGCCCCCCAGCCCCAGCCCCCACCCGCCCCTCCTGGCGTCGAGGAGAGCTACATGGTGTCTGGTGTTCCCCCCACTAGCATGGCTCCCCATCCCATGGAGTATCGTCCCATTGAGAGTGTGGTAGCACCACTCATGCAGACCACTCAGGCGATGCCACACAGATATCGTGAGTACACTCATGTTCTGATAAAACTTTCACATTTGCTCTCATCCTACAATCATAATACATAGAAAATATTATATCAACTTCAGACAAAAAGGTTTTTATTTCACTTTAACAAGTAGGAGAATTTAATTTTTTCTAAGTTACAAATTTTGTATTGTTGCTAGCTTTTTTTCCATTTCTTTATTATTATTATTATTATTATTTTTTTTTTCCTAAAGAGGTGGTTTTTCAAGTAACATTATTTGGCTCCTTTAAAAGAGCTCATTGAAAGATAGCTGTGACAAGATATTTTAAAAATGTAGTCGTTGAAATGTTCTATTCTCAAAAATAAGCTGAATAATAAGTTTTCTGATTATCGATTCTAAATACTGTTGCATGGACATTTGCTGTAGAATTTGCAAGATAAAGTCAGCCGTGCAAGAAGAACAAAATGCATAATATATATATATATATTTAAATTTGCGATGTTCAAAATAGATCGCGATTTTATCATAAGATATTAAAGTATTATTTTGTATTTGTGAAGCTGTAATAAAACGCAGAACTTGATCTTTTATTTAACAATATTTAGTTATCCCTTGATTGTATTCTTAAAGGCGTAGAACACATTGAACAAAAAAGTTGTGCAATATCCTAATAAACCTGAAGATCAACATTGATTTGGCCGAAGTCATTGATTTCTAATTTATTTTCCATTCACAAAATGGTGCGAGCGGTCATTGACGTCACAGCTCGCTTGTTTTACGCGCGCGTGGACCACGCGAGCTGTGATGTCATTGACCGCTCGTGCCATTTTGTTAATAGAAAATAAATTAGAAATCAATGACTCCGTACAAATCAACGTTGATTTACAGGCTTGTTAGGATATTGCACAGCTTAATTGTTCAAGGTGTTCTACGCCTTTAAGTATTATTCACATGATGCGTAAGTTTGACGTGCGCCAATGTGCGGTACAAAGTTGGAACAAATGGAGCCGTTCACATTGGTTTTGAAAATTACATGTGAACGGTTTCATTTGTTTACATTGTTCCAATTTTGTTTATCTGTCGACGTCAAATTTACTTGTCATGTGAATAATACTTTACTCAGTCAGTTTTGTTCTAGATTGTAGACAGATCGAGTTTTGCTAAAAAGTTTTGCTATAAACAACTCGATTTATTTTTATGTAATCTCGCATTTGGCATTTTGACACACGATTGTATGATGACTTGGGATTTTATTTTTAATAGGTGGTGTTACCAGTGATATAAGTTAATAAATATATGTATTTATTTATTAGTAAAAATTACTTAATAGTGCCATCATTTTTGTCAATTTTTGTTGTTGCTTTGGTGCAAATAAAATGCTAAAAATTGTCTCTAAAGTATAGGGTGGTTGGATTAATGTTAAAGTCAACGCCATAAGTGAGTACTAAATAACATGGGCCGGTATAAGAAAATTGCACATTTTGCCAGTTTAAAAATACTTAGCAATTTTTTTTGAGACAATTGATTCCATTAACAAGTTGAATTAGGTTTTCAAGTATGCGATTAAAATAATGGGTGGGATTCATCAACAAGATAACAGAGTTAACTTTTAAAAAATTCTGATTGTTGTGCATACTTAACAGAGTTTTTCAAAAGATAACTCTGTTATCTTGTTGATGAATCCCACCCAATAATGACAAAAAAATTACTTATTTTCCAAAGAAAATAGCGAAAACCCACGTTTGTCCAATGTTATTCGTTGCTCAACTATGGCATTGAAGTGCATTTATTTTGACGTCATGCACACACACCCTATAGGTAAATAGAGGTGCTGCGTGACCTGCGGTTGTCTAGCGCACAGCACTAAAAAGCCCTGTAAAATGTTTTAAGGGTTGAATGTTTTGAAAATTTTGAAACAAGCTACATATTGTTTAGGCCAATACTTGGAGATGGGTGTCACTTACGTTTTATTTATTGATTTTAGTTGACGTTTTTAGTGTAGTTACTCGAGTTACGCATGTTGTAATTTTAGCATTATTCACTAAAACCTTTCAATCGGCTAACTTGGAAAAAATAATAATAGTTAATAACAAAAAATAAAATAATAAATAAAAAAAATAAAAAAATAAAATAAACAAAATAATTAGTATTTGAGGGGGGAGGAGACGTAATACATTAATAATAATTAGTTGACATTTTATCCCGCCTTGGAAACTTTATTTGCTATTTAAAAAAAGGTTTCACTTTGTTTATTTATATTATATTCGTAAAAAAAAAATAATAATAATAATAATATTGAATTAATTGTGGGAGTTGTATGTTTTGATACAGTATATAACATAGTTATTGAATATCACGTTTTAATCAAATTTATTTTTCTAAAATCTCTATTATTATTATTATCATTTCACCTTTGCTATTTAATATGTAAAAAAAAAAAAAAAAAAAAAAAAAAAAAAAAAAAAAAAAAAAAGTATATCCTGCTTATAATAACTAGCGAATATATCGCCGCTGTGCCGTGAAAATTGAACAAGTTACATTTTGTATCATGAGCTAAATGAGACAAGACAATTTTATTCCTCTAAAGCAAAAGGTGTAAGAGTCAAATAATAATATTACGTAAATTTCTATAGACTTTTTCGTGCGGAACAAACTAAAATAAAAGATAAAATTTCATGATTTTATCAATATCGGTGTCAATATGTCGTTGTTTTATTTGTAAAAAATTGAAATTGCCTTTAAACACGTCAAAAAAAATCGCTACACTGTCTTGTTCCACGCCGCCTTTGATTTGCTAGTTTGTTTTTACCTGTAAGCTCCATTTGCACGGCACAACAACGATATATTGTGGAAGCTTGAATGTCAGAGAGAGGGGGAAGATATTGACAATGTATGTTTTGTGTTTCAGCTGTGATGCCAGGCGATGTGCCATCTCAATACGTCTCCAGGTACGTTCATCACCCCTTGCGCGTTGTCGCCATGTTTGTGGTGTCTAATGCATTGTCCAGTATAGGGGAAACATCATTTCTCCTATTTTTTCACATAAAAAGAGTTTATTTCAACTGAAAGAATTTTTCTCATATTCTTCGAGCTTATTAGGAGCTAGAAATAAGTCTTTGATTGAGGTTTCAAGCTTCTTTTGCTATTATAAAAATGATGTTTTTTCTATGCTGGCCTATGTATTCCTGACCAACAAAATGGCGGCTCTTAAATATGAGTGCAACCAGTCTATAGCACACACTTAGGTTATTTTTAAATCACTAACTATCAGTGACCCAGTTAGGTTCCAATATTGTGGAACATTTTATCGCATTTTCTAAAATATAGTTACATTTTTAATTCATAGATTAATATTTTTAAATTATGTTTATTAGCATTTTTGTTAGAAATAATAAAAACGAGTTGCAATTAAAAATAGCCTCCAAAAAAACTGAAAATGTATTTTTTGTTTCCTTTAAAAATGATCGATTTATTAACACTTTTTAGACAAGGGACAAAGAATAAGTAAAAAAAATAAAAAAATAATAATATTAATAATAAAATAAGCTCTTTAAGAATATGTAATTCCTGATTTCGCCCAATAAAAAGACGAAAATAAATAAATAAAATATTGCTTACTTTGTAAGCCTTATTTAAGGTACTACTTTGGAAGCAATGTTGTGGTAAAATTCAATTTTATATAATTTTTTAGGTTCATAATGAACCAAGGAACAATCCTCCATACTCCAAACAGGTTAGGCTCAAATCGAATCTTCCGTAAATTAGCGTTATAAGTCGTTGGGTAACGCCCCCTTTAACACGTAAAACATACAAAACTTCAAGCTCACCGCGTGCAAATTTTTTTTTGATCAACTTCCAACCAAAAAAATGCTAGCGTGTTCTATAAATCAATTTTTAATGAATTTGACTTTTTAAACGATTTTTACGAGACATTCGCGGAGAAAAAAAAAGCATTGAAAATCGCATATTCAAATTAACATGGTTCAATTTGCGATAATTTTTTTCTTGGTAAATTCGTTCTAGAAAAATCTGAAAAATAATTTTTCATTAAAAGTTAATACGAAAAACAGGCTAGTATTTTTTTTAACCGCTGAAAAAAAAAATCAAAGTGGGTCAAAATCGGGGTTCATTAGCGTAGGGGGTGGGGTATTTTGCGGTACTTTGACGCTCTGTTGTGACGAGAGTTTTTGAGATAGAATTTTTTGGATTTCATTTGTGGGTAAAGCAGCCTGAACTCAATTTAAAATCACAATTAAAAAAAAAAAAAAAAAAAAAAAAAAAAAAACTACTTCCCTTAAGTAGTACCGTAATTAAATTACTTTAAATACTGTCACGGGTTAACCAAAATTAGACACCACTTACTATAAGAAAAACTTGTCTATTCTTAACTTTACATTAGTACCAAATTTAAAACCAGAACCACATTTTAACTCCCTGCAATGGTGCACTTTAATCATGCATTATATATATATATTAATACATTTGATGTGGGTATGACAATGTGAACAAATTACTGAGCGCACATGTTGTTTGCTTGCAGGAACTACAATGCTCGAGGAGGTCATGTGTATGATCATCAGTCCTCAGGCTACCATGTGGGTAAGTCAAAGTTTTAAGAAAATGTCACAGTTGCTAAGGAATAGTTTAGATATGGAATTATATTGGGGAGTAAAACTGCTCCTGCCAATCTACTTACTGTCGCGTTTTTTTTTTTTTTTTTTTTTTTTTTTAAGTAGACATTGTAGAACAGATGAATTAAAATCCCCCCATGCATCCTATCTCTAGCAGTAAAAGTTTGCAGTAAGCCTACGTCCCAATATCATTGTTTCTTTAATTACAGATTGTCGCGGAATATATTTTTCCATATTGCGTACTTTAATTCACTTTCCTTGGATTAACATTATGAACCAATTTTTTTCTTCTTCTAATTCATATAATATAAAATGCATGTTATTTGTTGTTAAAGAGCTCCAGGCCTCAAACAATTGAATCAAAAACGTAAAATTCATGAGATGGGATCATCATTCATACACATATTGTATCCTTCAACCCTTCTGTAGCCTCACGAACTGGGGTTGAAAAACTGTAAAGTAGGCAACTTTAGGACTTCATGACGTCAGCAATTCCGGGTCTACAATAGAAACTGTAGCTCGGGTTGCCAACTTTACAAGTTTTCTTCCCAGTTTGTGAGAGTACTGAAGGGTTAAGGCACAAAATTTGTGTATTTACAATAGTCCTATCTCATGATTTATAATTAAGAGGAAATTTGTTTTTGAGGCCAGAGGCCCTTTAATATTTATTTTCTGACTATGGGAATATGATAACTTTAACAGAAAAGGATAGAAGAAAACAGCAAGGGCGTTACCATATGGAACAGAGTCGCATAGTTCAGTGAAAATATTGCTAGCACAGAGATAAAAAAAACTAAAACATATTAGATAGCTTTGAACATTAAGCTCTAAAAGAAACGTAGTATGCTACGACGTCGTCAGTCTTTGCAGACTCTGAGAAAAAGTATGGGAATGTGATCGACATTTGAGTTAACATGCGGTGTGTTTGTGAACAGGTGGTCGTGGCGTAGGGTTCCGAGGTCGTCGTGGAGGCCCCCCAGGCCCCGCACCCCCCCGAGGTATGATGGCAGCAGAGCCACCCCAAGTATCAACCTACCCTCACCCCAATTTCCCTCCAAGTCTGTGTGAAGAACAGGCTACACCACTGCACGGTGGAGGTATGGCACCGTGTCGCTTCTCTCTCTCTCTCTCTATCTGTCTGTCTGTGCTTTGGCTTCTCCAGGGACTGTACTCTAATTACATCCTAGCATATATTTTTAAATACCTAATTGGACAGAAATCAAAATTTATCATTAAAAGTAGTTTATTTTATTTTGTGAACTTTTCACTTTTTGTGACAGTAAAATATAGTCATATCATCATTGATAAAGCACTTGATGTTCAAATTTTATTTCTATTCTACAAATGAGGAGGGGGAAAAATCAGTCAGGGGATAATTTTATTTCATATTCTAAAAGAGGGCATTGTCCTGAATTAATAGATACGCGAATAGCTAATTTTTGAGTTTATTAAGTATTTTTTTTTATTAGTTATTGAAAATGTAAAAATGATATCACGGTCGGTAACTTCTGAATGTGGGCATAGGAAAAAGTTGCTGACTGACGTCATTTTGAGACTTTGAAAAAATAATTAAAAATACATAATAAACTAACAATTAAGAAATTTGCATACCCTGTCAAATCAGGAAGCTATCCTCTTTTAGAAATTGCAAAGAAAAAAAATATAAAAAATTTACTAGTTTTTTTTTTTTTTTTTTTTTTTTTTTTTTTTTTTTAATCTTTCTTATTTTTAATTATAAAATAAACATATGGCGGGATGTAAATGTCAATGTTGGTATGCATTGAATGAACTTAAAATACTGGAGGATGTTTATGTTTTGTGTTGCTTGATCATGTATGTTGTGTTATTGAATGTACAATTGTGCGAGGAAGTGCATGTGTGTAGCATACGTGTGCCGCTCCTTTGTCTTTATATGTTTATTTCACGTGCGTTTGTGTCATATATTACGTCTTACGATCACACATTTTTACTGCGCATTTAGTTGATAATTATTTTTATTTTATTTTTTAAACTTTTTTTTTTTTTTTTTTTTTTTACTATTTTTATTGTAAGACGATAAAGTGATATTTTTCATATCAATCTTCTCGCATCAAGATGAAGCTTGTATACTTTACAAATTTCCAAAATGTTATTACTGATCTACACTTTACAAATTTGTGGCTACCTTGCGAATACACACGTCTGTTTTATATAGCAGAAGCTCCAGGTAGCCGCGACTTTGTAAAGTGTAGATCAATCATTCTTTGGAAATTTGTAAATTGTAGATGCTTTATTTTGTTGTGAAAAGAACGACATACTGTTGAAACTACATAAAATTGCATAAAATTACCATTTTATAAGCAGTAGAAGTGGGCTTTTATCGCCTCATGTCGTAACTTAAAAAGGGAAGGAGGAAAAAAAAAAAAAAAAGACGCAAGCAATTTTGATTGAAGCACGTTATATAGAAAAATGTGATTACACAAAATGCTATAACTTATAAAAACAATTACCAAATGTGAGATATTGACAGTAGAACTATTTTTGGCTGTTTATTAGTTTTAGTATTGATCAATATTATTAATTAATAAGATACAATAATTATTTCCATTGAGTAAATTAAAAAATTGGGTCAAATAGTTTGTCTATATATATAATGTGCTTTAAATTTAATTGCTTTGCATGTATGTTTGTTTTTAAATTGGGGTTTTATGAATCTATTAATTAATAGATTTATTTTGTTCTCCATTGATGGGAGAAATAGTTGTGCTATATTTATGCCATATAAAAAGCTTCAAGTTCTCTTGATTGATTTCTCATTGCCACATTGATCAGTGTTTGTGCTTAACAGCCTGTATGAATGTCTGAGAGAAATTATTAAGTAAATGTTTATTAACCCAAGAAAATTATAATGAAAACTTAAAGGCGTAGAACACCTTGAACAAAAAAGTTGTGTAATATCCTAACAAACCTGAAAATCAAAGTTGATTTGGCCGGAGTCATTGATTTCTAATTTATTTTCCATTCACAAAATGCCACTGGCGGTCACTGACGTCACAGCTCGCCTGGTCCACGCGCGCGTAAACCGGGCAAACTGTGACGTCAGTGACCGCCAGTGGCATTTTGTGAATGGAAAATAAATTAGAAATCAATGACTCCGGCGAAATCAACGTTGATTTTTAGTTTTTTTAGAATATTACGCAACTTTCTTGTTCAAGGTGTTCTAAGCCTTTAAATTTTCCAGCCTATAAAGTAGTGTAGAGTCTTGCCTATTTAGCAGTAAATTTGTTTCAGTCCCTTGAACACACAGCTTTGCTTTTAGAGCTGTAGTATTGAATATGATAGGCAAAGATTGATGCTATAATTTTAAAATATAAATCATGTTCTCTTTGTTTGAAATAACAATCAATGAAGTAAATACGTAAATAAAGTAAATAAATAGTTGTCTAGACAGACTTATTGTAGTCTACCTATAACCTATAGTAAAGGGCAAGGTTTAGGCTAGTCAATGGAGTGCCCACTCTTACACCTAACGCTAACTCACGAGTAATAATATAATACGTAATGAACAAACAAAGAAATGTGTAAAGTATACAATATTAACAAAAGTGTATTGTTCTGTCATGCTTTAAGTACGGGAACATCTCAAGATTTTCTTCAGATAATACCAAGCAATAAATAAATAAATAAATAAATCAATAAATAAATCAATAAATAAAAATCTTAATATTAGGGCGTTTTCCTAAATAGGAAAACAGTAGGGCGTTTGCCCCAAAAATGCAAAAACCCTATTTATTAGGCAATATTTGATTGCAGTTTTTTTCTCCTTCAAAACATAGAAGTGAGTGGTTGTCACTTTCTTTGTGTGTGAGGTTACTTATGTATTTGTGTGAACTTTTGCTTTGAATGTTGGTTGCAATTTCTTACCTTGCCCCTGCAGTATTCCTCTCCTATCACGTACCACCTAATAACAATAACAAATCCAGTTCCTACGTACAGTATTGCTAATATGTCAAGTATTGATCATAATATTGATCATGTAGGCATTGCTAATGTGTCAACTATTGATCATAATATTGATAATGTAGGTGCCTCTGGGTGCAATTTATCAAAGCATTTAAGTCACTTAAAGGCATTAAATGTACTTAAGTGGTAGGGAGGAAGGTAGAGGGTGTTCTGTGTCACCAGAACAGGGGTAATTATTCAGTTATATCAGTTTGGGATTTTGCCTTTTTAATTCATAACTAGGGTTGGGTTGAATCCTTGTGGGTCAGTTAGTACAATAAATAGACGAAGTCATTTTTAAAGTAGAGTTAAGTGGGCTGAGCTGACCCAAAGGGGTCACACACACACAGGATCACTTTATGTTTGAAATGCCAATATTTGTCAGAGAGGGTCCAAATATCACTTACAACAAATCTGACCTTGTCCACAACTGACTATGTTAGGCACATTGTGATATGTGTTTTATTATCCCCTGAAAGTCCTTCAATTTAAGGAGAATAACATTGCGGTTAGGATCAATAATAAAGAATAGGATAGAATTACCAGCGCTGGCCTTACTTAGCACAGTAGAAGTTGTATGGAGAGGTTGAGGTCTCATGTGGCACAGTATTTTGTTATAAAAAAGTTTGTTTTATAACTGAGAGCTTTCATCATGTGTTAATGACATTATCAATCAAAGATAACAATGTCATTAACACATGACGAAAGCTCTCAGTTATAAAAAAAACTTTTTATAACAAAATACTGTGCCACGTGAGACCTCTACCTCTCCATAGAACTTCTACTGTGGTAAGGCCCTTGCTGGTAATTCTATCCTATTCTTTATTAATGATCCTGAAAGTTTCTTTATTAAAACCCCTATTAACACGGGAAAGGAGAATTAAAATGTTTTAGTAACCTCTTGTGGTACGTAGTAGTTACGTAGATTACTAACTAGTATGTTTTACGACACTGGTATAAAATTGTAATTAATTTATTTGCCTTATGATATGTATTAATGTGTAGACTTTCATTAAAGGCATAGAACATCTTGAACAAAAAATGTGTCTAATATCCTAACTTACGTTTGATTTACTGTTGATTTGGTCTGAGTCTCTAATCTCACAAAATGGCAGCTGTGGGTTTGTGATGTCACAGCTCATTAGTACTTGCGGAAACAGGCTAGCTGTGACGTCATAAACCCGCACCTGCCATTTTGTGAATGGAAAATAAATCAGAAATCAATGGCTCTGGCTAATCAACGTTGATATTTAGTTATGTTAGTATATTATCAAGTTTTTTGTTCAAGGTGTTCTACGCCTTTAACACATTAGTCTACTAGTTCCAAAAACCACTTCATCCATTTGCAACAAAGGTGATATCATACCTGATAGTGATAATGAACTCACCTTTATTGAAAATGGAAGAAGTAGGTTTTGGAACTAGAAAGACTCATATTATGTCCCCATATAAATACATGGTATTTCCATAAGACAGTATAGTTAAATGTTATATCACAATGTCTGCACAGTAGACTAGATAGATGTTATTGATGTTACGTAGACATTACTGAGTTGTGTGGAGTCTGAGAACTGGTGTGATGGAGGAGTTTGCTTGTGATTTCAGGACCACGTGGGTATCGTGAGAGAGAACATCCTCCTCTGCACAACGGCAAGTCAGACAAGTAAGTTGTCTTTCCACTGCAAACATTGTGCTGGCAAAAATACTGAAGTTTGTTGTTTATTCTGTCTCGCTTGCAATTTAGTTTCACCCCCCCCCCCCCCCCCCCAAAAAAAAAAAAAAAAAAAAAACTAACATGATATTAAATTATTAAAACTTTTGTTTATGAATTGACTATTAGATCAACAAAACTATATTTTCTCCCAGTTACCCCCCCCCCCTCCTTTACTGTTCAGCTGTACACTTAACTAAGATTGCTTTTTTTTTTCTTCACTTCATTTAATCTCTGTGGCATAATATCTGTAATTCAAATTCAAAATTTCTTTATTTCTCTCTTTCCTTCAATCGTATACAATATACATCGTATTCGTCAAGGTTAATTAACAGACAGAAAAGGTCAAAACACTTACATACTATATGCATAATTGGTGCTATATACTTTTACATTCATATTTATATTACTATTAAAATAATATTGAAACTTTGGCATGAATATTTGAAGTGTAAAAAACTTTCATCATGGTCGTATGTACAGTACATACTGACATGAAAATTTGTGCATATATTTCTAGTCATTAGTGTTTGCAAAGTTACTTCAACATTTGTGACAAAGTGAAACTGAACTCGTGTTTGCTTTGCAGTATTGATGCACTAGAGGAGTTTAATCGAATTCTACGTGAGAGAGATCGTAAACTGCTAAGAACACGACGCACCAGATCTTACTCTCGTTCTCCACCACGTAGAGGGTCACCTAGGGGGTCGTACAGTCCCCGCTCTCCCAGGTACGTACTTGCTCTATTACATCAGCTCTCAACGCAACCAGATAATTGTCTTTGTCTTTATTATCACATATGGGAAGTTTTTTTTTTTTTTTTTTTTTTTTTTTTTTTTTTTTTTTTTTTTTATCTACCGGAAACTTTTTAGCACATGGTTTTTAAATAAATTCTAGCACTCACATTGTTAATATAAAAATGCTCATTCCTTTCTCTTTCTGAAGTAAAGGAGAGGGTTATTTGACCCAAAAGAAAATGATTGTAATTTTTTTTTTAACTGACACTCTAATTAAATTCAAACTTAAGTAACTACTGAAATATTTTATGGTTTGATTTGGGTTTTGTTATTTTGTGGAGTGTTTTTTCATTGCAATTGTGTGGGGGCATTTTTGTTTCTTTTGTTTTTTTTTCATGCACTTTTGGGAAGCTTACATTTTTGTGGAAATTTGCCGCCCCCCCCCCCCCCCTCCCCCCTCCGTATCTTTAAATTAGGTAGGCAAGTATACATATTTGATATAGGTCCCCCAGATCCAGAACTCCAAGGTCAAGAACACGCTCAAGGTCAAGGTCGCGACCTCTGAGATCACCTCCGCCAAGGTCACCAAGGTCGAGGACAAGAAGTAGATCTCGCTCCAGATCTTTCTCTCTCAGCAGGTATATAACTTGAACATGTGGTTAGATTAGTGAATATTACTGAACTGATAATTAGGCAGAGTAACCTGGCATATCCTTGCGTGTGAGTGGTCGCCATCTTTGTGGTGGTAAATACATTGTTCAGTATAGGAGAAGAAATATATTTTTCCCTTAATGTTTAAATGTTTAGTAGTTTTTTTTTACCTCTGAAGTAACTATTTAACCCCAGAAAGTTTTTTTTTTTTTTTTTTTTTTTTTTTTTTTAATTGGTCACCACAGTTTTTATTTAAAATCAAAACTTACCCTGGTCTCTATGTAAGTAGTTATCGTCATATGATGAGTGACATTGGTCTGTCTATATTTCGTGCATGCCATGGTCAAACCTCCTTACCTGTATGTTATAAGTATAGGTGTAAGGAGGTTCGACCAGTGGCGTAACTACCAGGGGAGAAGAGGGGGAAGTTCCCCTGGGCCCGTCGACTTCTGAGGGCCCGTCGGCTTCTGGGGGGGCCCGTAGATGCTTGGCGCCAAAAAAAAAATAATAATAATAAATAAAAAAAAATTGATAATTTTAAATTTTATGTTGAAAAACAGTATTTGAAAGTTAAAGTGGACCAATCAAATAATATGCATTTTGTGACAGAGGGGATTTATATTAACTACATTTTTTAACTGTCACCACCTTCTAATTAAATTTTCTATATATGTCTTCTTGAAATATCGTATGTATTTTTTCTATTTATAGCAAAAATGAATTATTGACAAAAATTAAAATCATGTATGATAGGCCATATTAACGATTTTTTTTTCTTTTTTCATGTTTGTGACACTTTTTAATTTTCATTATAAAAAGTAGCTTAAAATTTCAGTGCCACGCCCCCTTTTTCAAAAATTTTCGGCTGCGGCGCGCATCCCCCCTCCTCCCCGACACTGTCTGCCTTTCGGGGGGCCCGTGTCAGATTTTTCCCCCTGGCCAAATTTTTGAAGTTACGCCACTGGGTTCGACCATGGCATGCGCGATTTATGAGTAGTCAATCTTATATATTCTCTGCACTGATTTAGGCAAATTTCTAATATGCAATTTTAACAACTATTACCCTAAGTTACCTTTCGCAAACTTTAATTTAAATTTAGATAACTTGGTACACGTCGTACACGTAAAGTATGCCTAGTATTCCGTACTTAATTTTTTCCTGAATCAATGCAGTAGTTTTCTCATAAATCGTCAAAGAAAAACAAACATATTTCACCCCACAGGTGTAGTGTTATATAAGGTGTCCCAGGCCTTTCTCTGGTGCTTCTGATTTAGATATTGGTTGTCTAACCTTGGTATTGTACTGAGCAAGAGGACCAGGCTAGGCTTGCAAGTGTGGGGTTGATGTGCTTGAGTGTGTGTGGTGGTACATGTGCAGGTCCCCCACCCCCAGAGAGTTCTCTCCTCGCAGGCAGAAGCAACCCCTCGTGCCGTCACCAAGATCGCACTACAGACATCACTCCAGGTCTCCTCCACCTCCACCACAGCAAAGGTAAGAACTTGTCCCTTGTATCTGTCATTGATGACGATTTCTAAACTAGAGCATGTTTCTTAAAAATAAATACATTACAGGAACTACCTTCTGCAGTGCACATTTCATTGTTGCATATAACTAGCTGTTATTTTTTTCTTTTAATTCAAAATTGAAACTAGCTTCAAGTTTTTAAGTATCATTACTTTAGTTTTTTTATTATAATTATTTATGTAATTTTGAAACGTGATATTTTGCATATCCAACTGACTTGAGACAGCGTTGCCAGGTTATATTATGTTTGTTAAGTGATTATTTTCACCTCTCCAGGAGGGGGAAAAATTGTCAAAATTCGTGAAAAATAAATCTTTTAAAATATTAAAATAAAACCTTCATCCTTAAATAGTTCTCTATAAGGAATATAAAAGAAGAAAAGTTTTTTTTTTTTTTTTTTTTTTTTTTTTTTTTTTTTTTTTTTTTGTGCTTGGTGCTTAAACTTGACAAGGAAAATTGTTAAAACATTCGCAAGCTAGCCTGAAAACATTTTTTACTTTTGTTTTGAAAGCTTGTAAGTTTGACTGTTTTGATTGTCAACACTGCTGGTTCATGGAGCTTTGGCTTGGGGTTGAATTTATGTGTCATTTTGAAACACTGACTTTGACCACCATTGTTTTTACTTTCAGATGTAGCTAAGCGATTTTTGTCCCAAACTCTTAAATCCCTTGTCAACTTTCTTTTTTATCATTTAGAATACTAGATTGATAATTACCATACCTTATTATCCATGATATAGACACCACTATGTTGATTTTGTATTTATTTTCATTTTAACAGTTACTTCACGCATCCAACGTCACAATGTACCAATGGGGCAGTGGTAGAGGTAAAGAACTTGAGGGAGGGGCTTAAATTTATCATGTGACCAGAGTAGTGACTGTGATTGGCGGTGGCACATTGTGACGTCAGATGCATGAAACAACCGTCAAAATGAAAATAAATACAAAATCAACGTGTTGGTGTCTAATTCATGGATAATTAGGTATGGTAATAATTAACCTAGTATTTTAAATGATAAAAAAGCAAGTTGACATGGGCTGCAACATTTAATTATTATATATATAAATTAACACAGTGAACTTGATTTTATCAAACGATTTTCAACTTACAACATGTGAGTAAAATTCCAAATTGTTATATTGTGGTTCAGGTTCACATATAAACAGCCAGAGACACGAAGTACTGACTATGAACCAGGGTACGACGGTGACTATTACTCACGAGGAACGCACCGTCACGCTGCACGTAAAGATGATCGTGATTTCTTCCCTCAAACTTCCACTGAAACTTACAGGTAAAGTCAGGACCTCACACAGAAATTATTTAACTTGAGCAATGGGTGAGAGGGAGAGGGGGGGGGGGGGGTGTCTTAAAACACAAAGCCACAGCAGCATGTGTGCTAAATTTGAAGTACAGTAATTTGATTTTCTTGATCATTAAAATATGGTTTTTGATTTCCCATGTTATAATTGCAGGTACCAGGGTAACTCAGAGCGCTTCGACCGCAACACCAGAGTTGATAACAAGAGATTTGACAACAGAGAACGTAAGCAAGCACCACTCAGATCACGCTATGATAGTCGTAAAGAAAACACAGAAAGGTTTGACCGCTATGAATCAAGGAGCTATGAGAAAAAATATGATCACTTTGACAACAGAGAGACTTATGATAAAACTACTGAGCAGCCAGAGCCGTACTATGACGAACCTGAAGTTCCTGGTCTGAAGCCTCCGTCATTGCTCGATATTGACCTGAAGATGCCTCCTAGTCTGCTGCAAATAACAAGCAACGTGGAGCATGAACCTAGGGAGAGAACCTTGAGTCGTGAGAGACCCCCCAGTAGAGAGCCAATACACAGAGAAAGGCCTAGTAGTAGAGAGGCTGTGCATAGAGAAAGGCCTAGTAGCAGGGAGGCCGTGCATAGAGATAGGCCTAGTAGCAGGGAGGCCGTGCATAGAGAACCTGTACGAGAGAGAGAACATGTGAGAGACAGACACGAAAGCAGGGAGCCACTTAGGGAACGTTCTGATTATCGTGAGAGACCCAGCAGTCATGATACATTAAGAGAGAGGAGAGACGTTGTGAAGGAACGACGTCATCACAAAGAGTCTCACAGATCTCACACTCCCAAGGAGAAACATGAGAGTAGCTCGGAGGATGAGGAGAAACCAAGCAAGGAGAGCAAAAAAGTGAAAGACAAGAAGAAGAAAAGACGAGAGTCAGAGGATAAGGTAAAGAAGAAGAAGCACAAGGAGAAAGAGAAGACCAGCAAGAGCACTGAAAAGAAGAAGACTCGTAAGGTAACCAGCAAGGTCAAGAAGACAGAGGTTAAGGTCACGGAGCCAGAGGCTGCTAATGTACCTGAGCTTGAGGTGAAGGTCAGTGAAGAGGCCAAGGTTAACGTGGAGGTGACTCAGCCCCCTGCAGTGCAGGTCAAGGTCGAGGCAGACTCACAGGCAGTGGTGCCTGCAGTGACGCCTGCAGCTACTCCTGCAGTGGTGCCTGAGGAGACTGCACAGTTAGCGGAGCCAGACTCTAGCATACCTGAGCCAGAGAAACCTCAAGTCAAGCAGGAGCCACCGCCAGGTCAGTGCAACAACAAATGAAAAGTTGACAGTTAGACGTAAAGTTCTGATTTATGTATGTTTATTATTGAGGAGATAAATTAACGGTGAACCTCAGACCTAGAATGCCCCCTTTTTTCAAAAACTTATCGCAAAATATTTTAAAAATTATTTTTGGATAGATCTCATCTTTACAAAATAGAAGTTCAAGTATAATTTCTTCATAATTCCCATACATTTCTCACAATTAATTTTTAACCATTTTTATTTTGCCGCGAAATTCAAAATCAATGTTATTCAAATGGGCAAACTAACGCTTAATTTTCTTGAACCAGATATAATTTTGAAATTTAAAACAAAAAGTAATCGATAGAGCTTGGACATATCTATAACGTCAGAAAGTTTCAAAAAAAGTTGGCAAACCAAATTTTTTTTAAATTGAAAAAACAAAAACACAATGCTAATCATATGCAAATTTTAATCCTAATTATCTCGAGTCACAAATATTGTTTGAATATTCTGTTAACTGGAGCTCGTAGATCATGACATTTTTTTAACCTCCTTAAAGTTTTTAAAAAAAGTTATCGAACCAATTTTGAGATATTTTGCTTTTGCTAGGTCTGAGGTTAATCCTTAAGATAGTTTCTAAAGCTTATTTTAACTAGTATAACTTGTTTCCCTCTCTTTGATATACATATATATAGCAGGATTTTTCTATTACTTGTCATTGTTAAGAGTTGGTTAAACAGTATGTAAAATGATGTAATTGTGATTAACGGTGACGTGTGATGTTTGCAGTGATGCCCAGTGTCCAGACTGAAGTAATTGTGAAGGAGGAGGTGCCATACGTAGCACCAGTTGTCATCAAAGAACCAGAGATGTTGGTGCCTTTGCCTGAACCCTCGCGCTGGGAGAGAGAAGAACCAGAACCCTCCAAGTAAGTAAAGTCAAGTATGTACCTCGGGGCAACACATTGGCAGTGAATTTTATATTTCACGTCACAAAAATTAGAAATATTTGGTTACAGTGCTTTGATATCGATTTCATTTCTTTGCAAGTATTTTTAATGTGTTGCGTTTTTTTTTTTTTTTTTTTTTTTTTTTTTGAGATAAAAATGTATGGATTATAGTAACAAAATTTCCCTCTGTAAGTGTAGAATAAGTACTTTTGCCTATAAATTTAAATTTACTGTTTGAAATTGTAGCAAGCAGATGTGGTGTAAATACAGTAACAATAAAAGTATACATCTTTATTTCAATAACTGTTGTGTTGTGAGAGTAATAAATAACCAGATGTGACGTGATGTGTGGCAGGTGGGAGAAGAGTGAGGAGGGCGAGACATCACGTGACTCAACACCAACTGCCAGTGTAGCTACTGTGAGCACCGACAAGCCTCAGGTCACCTCAGAGGTGCTGAAGAGAGCAGAGAATGCCATCTTCAAGAAAGCAATCAATGCAATCAGACCAGAGCGTAAGGAACGTCGCTCTGAGAGGAAACCTGAGAAGAAGGAGGAGAAACCGTCTAATGTGAAACCTGCCCCTGTGGAGCTCCCTCCTGATATCAAACCTTTGCTTCAGGTAATTAATACACAATGTTGTCACATGTTTCTCAAATATCATCATTTGATAGTAAAACACATATATAGATTAGGAAAAATTGGGGGAATGGGAGAGAGTATGAGATTACACCAACAAGGATGCTGTGGTAGAGAAAATATTCTCACCCGGGCCAAAAGAAAATTTATAAGCATATGTAACTGGCTCATATTGCTCTGTAGAGAAAGGGAGCTTCTTAAAAAAAGAAGAATTGGCTTCCTCATTGGTTTAGGCGGCGTGAGCATTGCATTCACATCATGCATTGCATAGTTGAGTTTTCCTTATTATTTATTTTCTTGTCAAATATCGCTTATTTATATTGTATTATGTGTGCAGGTAGTGACAAACATTGTGGCGGAGACGGTGGTCTCTGAGACCCCAAGTCAGGCTGCAAGCCAGGCGACAGGCAGCGAGGAAGTGGAAGCACGTCGTAGTGTCAAGGACCGCCTTGGAGTGAAGGTGGAGAACAAGACTCGAGACAAGGAACGTAGCAAGGAGCGTCACAGAGTGCATGCCAGAGTTGAGAAGCCAGTGTCACCTGTGCGAACTAGCAGCTCACATCAGGTAACATAAATATTTGATGTAGTTTGTGTGTATCTGCGTAACGTGTTGTGTTTGAAAGTAATTTCTGGATGCTCTGTAATTTAAACACAAAGAATTAGAATGGAGCAAAATAAATAAATCTGAAAGAGCGCTAGCTAAACATGAAGTTATATAGAATTTTTTTTTAGCATCATAGAAAAGTCATAGTTTTCATTCATTCATTCATTCATTCATTCATTCATTCATTCATTCATTCATTCATTCATTCATTCATTCATTCATTCATTCATTCATTCATTCATTCATTCATTCATTCATTCATTCATTCATTCATTCATTCATTCATTCATTCATTCATTCATTCATTATTTTTTCCCTTCTTATTTTGAATAATTTTATTAATCTTTATTGAGTGGTGATTAAAAAAAAAGAGAGGCTTCCAATTAAATATGATGGTTGTGTAACTGTAATAGTTTATAGTAACTGTGATTACTGTGATCTAAATTTTAAAATGCTTTTTCAAATTTGTAACTAAAAAAAAAAAAAAAAAAAGAAAAGAAAAGAAAAGAAAAGAAAACTAATAATAATGTGATTATAATAAATACGTTTATGGCATATTAAACTTATAGAAGTCCCCCCCCCCCCTCTCTATAAATTATTCATGTTCCTTATATTTGATTTAATCAATCAGTAATATTATTTAATATCTTGTTGCTTGGCTTTACAGAAATATTTTCACAGATATTATCATAGAAGTTATTATCCTTTGAGATTTCAAAGGTTTCGTCAAGTTAACTGGGTAAATGTAGTTAAGACTTTGCACTGTGTGTTTGTGTGCGCCCCTTACACAATTAACTAGCTGGCACCGTCAAGTGGGCTGACTTAGGCTAAATTTTCAACAATTATTTACCCTAACTCAAGATGTATATTATAATAGAAGTTGGGGTATTTGCCCTTTTACTGTCGTCAGAACTTAGTTACCTTTGTAAAACTTTGAATTTTGACATACGTCATACAAGGTGACTGTCAACAGTCCCACGTAGTGTCTCAGGTACAATACATTATTACCTGGAAGAGGAGGAGGGACAAAAAAATTTCCCCTCTTTCGGTTGCTTTTTAATTTCCCCTCTTGTTTAATTATTAATTGATACCTATCTTGTTTTTTTATTGTACGAGTCTTGTTGTTATTTTTTAAATAGTTTTATTCAAACTAATTTTTACTCTGTTAAATTGATAAAAACTAAATATCGTGGTTATATGTGATAAAATTGTAAGGAAAGTATTGATTTATAAAGAACTGGTTAGAGACTTGCTTTTTAATTTCCCCTCTTGTTTTGATTCACCTTGTATAATATGACGTTTCATCCCTTATGCTACCTAGGTAAACTACTGTACACCACCTTCTATATAAAATATACATCTTGCTCTAACTAAAGCTTTATAAACGTAAAACAAAAACTAAAAAAAAAAAAAAAAAAAAAAAAGTTCAACAAGTTTTTTTTTTTTTTTTTTTTTTTTTTTTTTTTTTTCAAGACTATGAGCTTTAGTTAATAAATTTTGAAATTTTAGCCAAAGTCACCTCAGTTAACGGTATTTTCTTTTCCTTTCACAAAACTACTTAATAACGCAATGAAAAAGATTTGATGGAAAAACATAGGTATAGAAATAGATTAGGAAATTATGCTGTACTCAATATAATAAAAACATATATGTGATATAACGACAAACAATGTTAGTGAACCTAGTGTGTGCAAGTGGGCAAATCCAGGCTTTTAATCTCTGAATTGTGTGTTGTAAAATACTTGCTGGGTTGTTCAATACATTTTAAAAATCACTAGCACTATTTGTTCTGTCCAGTAAGCAATTGATGTTAAATATACAATTAAAAATATAATTACTAAATATTTTTAACTGTTGTTTCAAAAGAGACATTATTATCAAACAATTCAGGGGATAGACTTATTTAATTAATTTTATAGTAATTATTTTGCTCTTCGGTATCCCTTGTTGTCACAGGGATAGGCAATACTGGTGACAAAGTGAAGTAAACATTTTTTTTTTAAATAGAGAGCAATAGTGATGGTGAAATAAAAATAAACATTTAAATTGGTTGTGAGTAATCTTTGTGATATTTGACGTACGTTTTGTTTGCAGAGTGGTTCGCGACGCAGAGAGAGGTCACGTGAGCGACAGAGCACGGCACATGGGCCGACCATGGAGGTGAACATTGAGCGACGTGTCGTGGTGGAGCCGTTGACAGTGAGCGACACTTCTCGTCGTGTGGTGCTCACTGGTAAGCGCAAGACAGAGCCTCCCACAGTCCTCATAGAGGTAGAAACAAAGAAACCCAAGGTGGAAAAAGAAAAGAGCAGCAAGCACCGCAAGAAAAGCACAGACTCCAAGAAAAAGAAAGAAAAACGTCATCACAAGAAACACAAGAAAACAGTTAAGGAGCCTGTACGGAGAAAGTCCACATTGGACGAAGCTACCTTTGAGCCAGACTATGATGCCTCAACAGCCAATGAGAGTGAACCTGATAAAGAAGTAGCCAATGGCAATGAAGAAAAATCTAAGAGAGTTAAAAGAAAAGAGAGCTCTAGTGAGGCAAGTGAGAGTAGCTCCGAGGAAAGCTCTTCCTCTGAGAGCTCCTCTGATAGCTCTGGTGAATCACGTAAACGTAGTAAACATAAGAAAAAGAAGAAGAGCTCGAAGCGACGTAAGAGAAAGAGCAGCAGTAGTGGAAGTGAGTCTAGCTCTGAGAGTGAGAGAGAGAAGAGGAGCAAGAAGAAGAAACATAAGAC
This sequence comes from Ecdyonurus torrentis, assembly GCA_949318235.1. Lineage (NCBI taxonomy): Eukaryota > Metazoa > Arthropoda > Insecta > Ephemeroptera > Heptageniidae > Ecdyonurus > Ecdyonurus torrentis. The sequence continues at coordinate 1,714,158 of OX439130.1, forward strand.
CAAGAAGAAGAAGAAGCATCACAAGTAAGTAAAATAAAGTGAACTGTGTATGTAGAAAGTGAAAGAGGTTTATCATGGTCTTGTGCTCACGTCAGCTGCCATCTTGCTGGGGATAAATACATTGGACAGCATACGACAACACCCAACTATTTTCATATTATTTCAAAAGTTGAAGAGTAGTTCTTAATTTTTTTTATATAGAAAATATAAAATCTTAGTGGTTGTGATAATAATAATGTAAGGACAGTTATTTCATTCATTTATTATTATTTTTATTCCACAAAGACTTGTGCTGATTTGGGGGGGAGGGGGTGTACCCTGTCCTGCTCTACGTGAGCCTTCCCTAGTGTTTAACTTTGCTTAGTAGTTTGTTTTATTAATCTTAATTATAATTTGGCTATGAAAGCCAACAACTTTAAGAAAATACAGAGTGAAACTCTGATATGGCAACGTTTTGCCCATTTATTGTTTTTAATTTGTACATTTTTTGTTATAAGCTCTACAAAATATTAGAGTGTAGATATAGGGTCTCAGTTTTGAAAGTCATCTTATTAATTTGTCTTCCTATGCTGATCAATGCATTTGTCACGTACAGAATGAGCAGATGTGTGTGTGAGGTGATTTGTTTTACTAGTACTTTTCAAGTAAAAATCTTGATCAAATTTAGTGAGTGAGTGAGTGACTAAGAAGTTCCAGAGAGATCTCTTATCTGATGTGTTTTTTTTTGTCTACACTAAAACTTTAAGTGTCATTTCAGTCCTGGTGAGGACACATTACTAGTTAGCACGATGCATGGTGGGTCAAATTGTACGTGGGATTTCAGGTACATAATTAGGAAGAACCTATTTCTTTATGTTTCATTTTAATTTTTAGGTGTCATACACATGTGTCATAATGTGTTATACAGATTTGAAGTCTATTAAAAAAGATACAAACCTCAAAAAAAAAAAAAAAAAAAAAAAAAAAAAAAAAAATACGAGTTGGGTTTATTATTATACTTTACATACACGCATATTAAGGTAGAGACGGGTAAAAATATCGTGTTTTTATTGTGACAGTGATAGTAAAGTAGCTCTCTGATTGGCTGTAGGGTTGCCACTAGCCAATCAGAGGGCTAGTTTACTATCGCTGTCACACTAAAAACGTGATATTTTCACCACTGTCTCTACCTTTATGTCCCTTAAAGTATTATTCACATGTCGCGTAAATTTGACGCGTGTCAACGTGCGTCGACGCGCGTAACAAAGTTGGAACAATGTAAACAAATGGAGCCGTTCACATGGTTTTTGAAATTTTCATGTGAACGGCTCCAGTTGTTTACATTGTTCCAGGCTTTTTTACGCGCGTCGACGCACGTTGACGCGCGTCAAATTTACGCGTCATGTGAATAATGCTTAACTCTTCAGTACTCTCACAAACATGGGATAAAACTTATAAAGTAGGCAACCCGCTACAATTTCTATTGTAGACCTGGAATTGATGATGTAATGAATTTCTAATGTTGCCTACTTTACAGTTTTTTAACCCCAGTTTATGAGGCTACAGAAGGGTTGCGAGACATAATATGATGGTCCCATTTCATGTTTTTGATCAAATTTTTTGAAACTTAAGCCCCTGTAACATCACAAAAAAAAAAAAAAAAAAAAAAAAAAAAAAAAGTATATACATCTTTTGGTATGCATTCCTAGCATAAACTTCACAAGAATGCAATGCAAAATTGTAATGCTAATTATCTACTTAATAAGTAACCCCTAGGTAGTGAGGCTGCTGGGGAGTTACAGAATGTAACATGTGTATGTATGATGATCCTATCTCATCATCATTAAACAGTGAAGAGTTTTTTTTTTTTTTTTTTTTTTAAACAATATGATATAAAATGAACATTATATTTGTGTAAATAATGTTATTTTTAATTCAGATGATATAAATACATTGACTTTGCTAGCTTAATTAAGTTGTGACCCAGTGTCAAATATGTAAGAGAACATTTCTAGTTGTCCACTCTTACCTGGCACTTGTATCTCTGTTATCAACACAAGATTTATCTCAAGATTTTTGTTATATAAATGCAAACATGTAGCTTGTGTTCCTTCTTTCAATTTTTACTGACAGTGTACATTCAAGTCCCTCGTAAATGTAACATCAAAGACGATGCCGCTTTTAAGGGAAAAGGGTAGAAATGCGTAGTCAGGTAAGAGCAGCGTTGCCACCTGCTCTTTTCTTGCTTTTGCTAAGTGAGAAAGTGATTGACATCTCACTTCATTATTTTTACTCTTCTTTGTATTCGCGAGCATGAAAACAACATAACAAATCTAAATAACTTAAGTGAAAAAAGCTTTTAAGACACAATAGCAAAATATTTCGTGTTTTTTACAAATAATATGCAGGTTTTGTTATCTGAAGTGCGATGTCAATCACTTTCTCACTTAGCAAAAGCAAGAAAAGAGCAGGTGGCAACGCTGCTCTTACCTGACTACGCATTTCTACCCTTTTTCTTAAAAAGCGGCATCGTCTTTGATGTTACATTTACGAGGGACTTAAGTGTACAAGTTTCCTCAAGTTGCTGAAGTATTTAAGCTTGTTTTCTTTTACTGTGTGTTTGGCTTAGCTCAAGCTTGCTTTCTGACTGTGCTAGCAAAGTAGTTTTATAACGTCATAAGATTATATATGTATATATTTTTTATATTTAGAGCCTCATAGCAGACATTCTTAAATTAGAATCATATTCTAGCATGAAAGTGAAAATGGCTACACTTATCTGTGGCATTAATGTTGCATTAAAGAAATTGACACTTTTCAAACAAAGAGGTTTAAAACTGAGTGTGAAGTACAGTCAACTGGGGTGACTTTGAACACCCAATTATCTTTGTGTTAGGGCCTCATTTTAGAAATTTGAAGAATCTTACTATTGTTCAAATTTGTTTTTGATCTTAATGATATGTTTCAAAATTTTGAAATGAGTGCCCTAAGTAGAGATAAATGAGTTTTCAAAGTCACCCCGTTTGACTGTACTTTAGAAATTTCCAAGTATTCTAGCTACTTCATTTTTTTTTTTTTTTTTTCTTTCATTGTTGAGATTATCATTTCAAGTCAATGCAAAAATCTGCAGGTGTTGTGTTGTGAGCATTCAGTATTAGCACTTACCCCCTTTCATTTGAAAGTAACATCTGTTTTCATGTAACATTTATGCCAGGGACAAGCAAAATCTACCAAATCAAAATATTTACTTTGAAAATAAAATATGAATTTTAGTTATAGAGGAATCCAGTTGTTATTGTATTAACTAAGGCAGTAAAACTCGTCTTTGATACAATTAAAAAAAAAAAAATGGTCTTTTTATTTTAAAAATCAAAATTTCATAGTATACCTATATAAAAAATAAATGTTTGTTAAATTGAAGTGAAGTGTGTTTGTTTGCATTGCTGCAAACATTTCAAGATATATTCTATAGACTTATACTTAGAGTGATTTTGTGTGACCTCTACAATATGTATCGTGCTAACAGTTAGTCTAGCTACCTATGTGTATGTTTTGTTGACAGTAAACTATGTGTATGTCCTGATATATTGTATTTTATTGTTCTGGTTCAAACAATAAAGTTTTAACATGTCTAATAAGTGCTATTTTTTTATTTATATATTTTTTTTCTATACCATGACCTATTACATTTAAGTAACTACTATGTTTAAAAAATTGAGATATATTAAGGAAAATAAACCATCACTGTTAGGTATGATAAATTTGAAAGAAAAGGATAGGAGAAATCAGCAAGAGTCTTAAGGGAGTAGGGTACCGACCTTATATCTTAAAAACTAGAAGTGTTTTGGGTCTAAATTTGGTGTCATTGTGTAGCTAAGAGTCACATATAGCCGTGATAAAAATTTCATGATGTTTGACCCTGGTTTGACCGTCAAAAAAAAAAAATATATATATATATATATTGAAATTAACATTGGTCTTAATGGGCTTCAAATTTCAAAAAAATCATATAAAATTAATTTGCATATATTTGAAATTGTTTTAAAGCTGAAGTATCATTGTGCAAAATTTCAGATTTTTTTGACGAGAAAAGTTTGAGTCTAATGGCTGACGTCAGTACCCATACTACTCCCTTAAGCTTAGGACAGCGGTCCTTCTTATCACTTTTCTTATCGCATCAATAAGAGTTTGGACTGTGCTACCTTAATGGACGCTATCCCAGGGGTGGAGCCTAAAGTCTGATAAGAAACAACCCATGTCTTGAGCTTTACCATAGTGAAGAGAGTCCCATAGTTTGGTGAAGATCTTGCTAGCACAACTATTAAAAAAACACAACACATATGAAATATTTCAGCGAAAAGCTCCAAGAGAGATGATGCCTTCATCAGTCCTTACAGACTCTGAGAGAAACTATGAATGATCATCTCTCTTGGAGCTTATTGACGAAATATTTATTTAGTTTTTTTTTTTTATAGCAAAATTTTCACCAAAAAAAACACCTACCTTTTTATTTCAAAGTTATTTAAAAGTTGTAGAAATTTCTGTATTTTTCTTGCAAATTGTGAAGTTTCGATGTTTTTTTCTCACGTACTGTATTTATAGAATGATAGTGGAGATCTTCTCACTCTTACAATTTACACAACAGTTATATATGAACTAAATTGAAATTTAAAAATAATATATTTCCTACAGCCTAGAGAAGCAATATATACAGACTATAACATAGGTTAATTCATAGGTCTCAGTTTAGTTAATTGCACATTAAGTCAGATTTAAGTTAAGTATAATTAAGTTAATTTGAAGTTGATATTAACTAATGTAATTATTACAAAAAATATCACTTCAGATATATTGACAAAGAAATGTAAATAATGTACTTTTATGTGCATATTTTATTTAATATAAAATATTGTCTCTTTCTATTATACCAATGTAGAAAATAAATATAATCAAGTATAATTAATTTTTATGATTTATTACATATTATTAATATATTAATATAATTATATATAAAAAAAGTGTTTAAGTATTTTTTATACTGAGTTAAACCATTTTATAAAAATTAAAAACTATAAATTGTGGATTATTTAAAAAACATTTATTTATAAGTAAAAAAAAACAAAAACATTAACATTATGAATTTTGTGTCTATACTAATTTAAAATTGTAACTGACTGTACTGTTAAACAGTTGGGTTAAATTGAGAGGTTCTGTAGCCTGATTTCGCCCAATAAAAAGCCGTTAATTAATTAATTATTATTATTTAAATGTTATTAAAGGCGTAGAACACCTTGAAAAAAAAACTTGCCTAATATCCTAACATACCTAAATAAGTATCAAAATTAATTTGGCTTGAGTCATTGATTTCTAATTTATTTTCCCTTCACAAAATGTCAGCTGCGGGTTTATGATATGTCACTGGTCCTCGCACGAGGAAACAATTAGCGAGCTGTGACGTCATAAACCCGCATCTGCTATTTTGTGAATGGAAAATAAATTAGAAATCAATGACTCATCAGGCCAAATTAAAGCGACACACAACCCTAAAAATAAGTATTTTTTGTTCTTTCCTAAAACAATTCAATAGTAATCAGTCGTTTATTTGACTTTTCTAGTCCGCGGGATAAGCGAGCCCCGCGAGGGTAACGATATAGAGTACACGCCCCTCTACTATGAGTGTAAAAATTTTGTACCCCCTGCTGTACCTGGTACGCTTACCTGAGAAGGTGTACAGATTTTTTACTCACACAGTAAAGGAAATCTCTGACGTCAGAGATTTCTTCTTTACCCTCGCGGGGCTTGCTTATTCCGCGGGCTGGAAAATGCAAATAAACGACTAATTTCTATTGAATTACTTTAGAATAGAACAAAAAATACTTATTTTTAGGGTTGTGTATCACTTTAACGTTGATATTTATAGGTATGTTAGGATATTAGGCAATTTTTTTTTGTTCAAGAAGTTCTACACCTTTAAGGTGAAAAATTAAAAAAAAATGTGATCTATTATCAATGCCCCTAAACTCTGGCAGTTTTGTACACCAAGGCAAAGGTAAGGTATATATTACTCAAGACTAGTAGAGTTCCTCACGATGTCTGCATTCAACCAGCACACGTGCTAGATTTATGGACAGTTACGTTGCAGCTCTACTAGAAAAGGAAAGGACTTCGGTAGGCGGGTGACAGAGTGGCGATATTGCCTGACTTCCCTGCAACAAAGATAGAAATTTGGTTACTGTAAATTTTAAAATATTTATTTACTTTCAAATATTATTATTTTAATTCACTTTAGCTCCTGAGTTAAATGTATATCATGTATACTTGGTTTTTTATAACATTATATAATTATTAATTATACATGTAATCTGATATATATTATTGGATATTATTATTAAATTAATTATTGTACATTTCAAATTTTTTTTTTTAAACTAACAACACTTCTAAAAAAAACAATTTTTTGTGTTCAAGAGATTTAAATGGCTGCAAAAGTGATTTCTATGCTTGCAATTTCTTAATTAAAGCTGTTAATTATTTATTGATTTTAAATTGATTCAATAAAATACGAGTTATTTTTAGGTCTATTTTTATGAAACTTTAAATGTTCTTTTGCAAATAAAGTCAAACCTTTTTGAAACATATTTGCAATCCTTTTAAATGTAATTTTCTTCCTTAGTTTGAGACCTAAAGCAAAATTAGCCCCATGTCTGTGTTGTCCTAATTAAGAGCTTTTAAAAAATGTGCGATTTATTAAGATTTGCGACCTTAAGTTTCAAGGTCACAAAAACAAGCAAGGCAGTAACCTTCCTTCTTTTCACAAACTCCGATACTTTTAGTCAAGAAATTGAATAAAATGCATATTGATCGAAAGCCCTTGGTCTACTGATTATAGATCTGAAGTCAATTTTTAGAAACACCCTTCATTAAAAAAGTTACGAACAAAAAACAACTTTGGTGAAAATATCATAATGTTGAGTTTAATATGTTTTCTAACTAATTTGGGTCTGTAGAACAGGAATCTGGTGTTTGTTTTTAAGATCAACCCTTATTTCACAAGTTAACAGGGTATGAAATTTGTCAGTTTGAAGTATCCTGCAAGGTATACAACTTGTCGTGCATCACTGTACAAAAAGTGGCCTAAATTACAGGGGCCAAAGAAAGTAATTCTTATAACGTCAAATTACATTGCTTGCTCGAGTATTATATTAATTTTTAATTAAATAAATTATCATAAAGTAAAGATATTTCATCACTAACAGTTAATTGTACTTTTATTATTTAGTATTTATAGTACTTTTTATTTATTAACCCATTAATGCCCATAACTCGCAGGGCAAAATTTCACTTTGAACCACTTCCCGCCCGGCATACGCGGCGCGCTCTGCCGATAAAAATTGGTACTATACTTTAAATCCTTGGCTACCGCGCCGTTTTTGAATGGCTTTGCTGGGACTTTTCGTTCTTTCGCAAAAAATTTTTAATTGAAGCAAAGTAGTGGGTCGTTAACGACCCCGTGGGCATTAATGGGTTTTAAACACAATGCGTGTACAACATACATCTAAACATTCAACTCATAAACATTACATATATAATAATATTTAAACATATCTTATTGCATTTCATTAAAAAATCTAAAAAGAATACCAGTGAACAAACTACATGTAAATATAGGTATTATTATCCGAGTGGATCTAAAATACTTTAGTACCTTTCTTACAAAACTGCATTATATTAAGGGGGTAGGTGACCGACTGATATCCCGCAAACTAGGACGGTTGCGAATAATAATATTAACACAAAGTAAAGAAGAAATGTTACTTGACAATTTAGTTATGTCAAACATGTGAAAACACGATCAAATATTTAAGATATTACACTATAAAGATAACATGTAAATATGGAAATTTAAATTTGAGCGGGAAATTTTAGTCAAATTAGAAACTTTTTTACAATTAAAAATATCATTAAAATTTTTTTTGGTATAAAAAATTGTATTTTAAATTTAATTGATTTTATTTGAAAATTATAGTGTTTGTTTTGTTGGAATTAAATCATGTACCAAAAATTATTGGGAAAATATAGTTGTTCTTTTAGCAATTTCCGGTGCAAGTCGGTCCCCCACCGCCTTAAATAAATAAATAAGTTAGTAAATAAATAAATAAAATGTTAGTTATAAACTCTTTAAATTTTAAATTCTCTAACAATATTAATATTTCATTTCAGGTTGTAAAATCATAAAAATAAATATTATTAATAATAAAAAGATTTGGCTTTTGTGTTACACCATGTTATATAAGCAGTAAACTGACATTGAAAAGGAATTTGGCTCGACCGGGACTCGAACCCGGATCTTTGGTTTCCCAGACCACTGTGTTAACCATTACGCTATATACCGAGACTCCTTCCTCTCCAACATCATTCACTGCTCTTATATAGTAATAATATTTAATAATAATTAGGTATTATTAAAAAACAAAACATTTTTGATACAAATTTTTTATTTAATAAATAACAAATAAATACAAATAAATTAAAATAAATAAATATGTGAAAGTGTTGCACAATATAATAATGTTACACTTTTATTAAAACTTACTAGAGGGGTTTATTAATTAATACATAAATGGTTGGGAACATCAAATTATATAAACAAAAAATAAATTTAACTTACTATTATTTACAAATTAATTTTAGATTAATAAAATAAACATTTTATAACGATATCTAAGTCACTTTTGTCACTGCAGATCACAATAACAAAATGTCAAAGCAGAACTAAATTTAATCACAGATTGTTCATATTGCAAGCAGGTTTCATTGCTCTGCTCTCGTGTTCTCACATTATTGCAGTTTTAACTAAATGAGAAATATAATAAGTACAAACCTTGCAGATACCTATTTAATATAGATAATTATTAATTGATACCTATCTTGTTTTTTTTATTGTACGAGTCTTGTTGTTATTTTTAAATAGTTTTATTCAAACTAATTTTTACTCTGTTAATACGATAAATTGATAAAAACTAAATGTTGTGGCTAGATGCGATAAAATTATAAGGAAAGTATTGACTTATAATGAAGCAACTATTTAGAGACTGGCTGTAAGCAATATCACTCACATCTGCTTCTGTTTGTATGTACAGCTCTGGCCAAAAGTTTAAGAACGGGGCAGCGGCGGCCGCAGCGTTTTCCCATAAAGATAACATAGCGTTGTTTCGGTTTGCCTATACAAATCGTTCTCAAACTTTTGGCCAGAGCTGTACACTCGTGGAAACCATAATGTTAACATCAAAGACGATGCAGCTTTCTAAAGAAAAGGGTAGAAAATACATTGTCTGGTAAAAGCAGTGTTGCCAAATTCTCTGAAAATCATGAATTAAATCTTTAGAAAGCGGCATCGTCTTTGATGTTAACATTATGGTTTCTGCGAGTGTACTACACGTCATGTACTTCAAAATTACTCGGATGTGATCAAAATTGCTTAATGTCTGCTTCAAAACAGTTACATACACACTAGCCAATAGACGAAGGACCTTACCATAGTGAAGTGAGATATTTGTACGTTCTTCACTGTGATGAGGCCCTCGCTGATTTTTTTTTTTTTTGTTTCTTTCATTGTAATTTTATTATATTGATACTAGTCAATAATATAATTGATCAATATGGTAAATTACTGTTTATGTAATTAAACTTTCTTAGCAATCTCTCAGCAATGTGAAACATATTCTGTCAATTGTTAAATTGCTAGAAGTATCTGACTCAGTTATTTCTACATTGTTGAAAAACACAAATAACATTCAATATTGACCACTTGCAATGAACTATTGTTAATTGGTGCAACGTGAACGTGAAAAAGATCTTTCCATACGAAATGCATGAAGAATATTTTCGATTATTTTTAAAAGTTTGTTTATTGCAAGTGATCCATTCAATCATTGATCCTTCAACAAGGAAAATAATTATTACATGAAGTGAGAGTACTTGACCAATAGATAGTATACTTTAATAAAGTACATAGCAATAAAATGGATGCCTTTAAAATACAATTTACATAGAAAAATAATTTCAGGAGCTGGCATCATGATTGAAATACATATTTATTTTTAGCACAGAAGTTTTCAGCAATGAACTAATAATCTTACTCAATTATTTGGATCATTGATTTCAAGAGAGGTCTCAAAACAAATCATTAATTAACTTATTGCGGCCAATGACACTAAAATAAAATGATAGAAATAGTACGAGAGAAATTAGAACTCTGGGTATTGAAAATTAATCATTAATTAATTTGTGATTTAATTTATTTGCTTCACATTGATTTCTAAGATCTCTCGTACTATTTCTATTTTTTTACACGAAGAAAAAAAAAATTAGATTCTGAAGTTAATTTCCAAAAGTCAATGTTGAAAATAAACAGTTTAAAATAGAAAGTCATGGGAAAATGAGCTGCTACCTAATGGGGATTTTTTTTTTTATACCATATGTACAGTGTCAGACAGATGAAAGGTCACCATTTAAACATGTTGCTTTTTTGTGCGCCACAAATTTAATATGGAAACAATATTGGATATTGTAACATTGTATTCCAGTCTTTCGATGCTCACTTAAGTGTAGTGTTATCTATCAGGTGAGCTGCTTTAACCAGCAAGCTAAACACTGCTCAGGTATAGCGTTATCTATCAGGTGAGCTGCTTTAGCCAGCAAGCCAAACACTGCTCAGGTGTAGTGTTATCTATCAGGTGTTTGGCTAGCCAGCAAGCCAAACACTGCTCAGGTGTAGCGTTATCTATCAGGTGAGCTGCTTTAGCCAGCAAGCCAAACACTGCTCAGGTGTAGCGTTATCTATCAGGTGAGCTGCTTTAGCCAGCAAGCCAAACACTGCTCAGGTGTAGTGTTATCTATCAGGTGAGCTGCTTAAACCAGCAAGCTAAACACTGCTCAGGTATAGCGTTATCTATCAGGTGAGCTGCTTTAGCCAGCAAGCCAAACATGCCTCAAACTGCAGGAGGATATGATGTATTAATATAGTTTTCACATAAAGTTTGAGGTGAGCAAAAAAGCAGCAAGTTTAAATGGTAACCTTTCATTTGTCTGAACCTGTACATTACAATTGTTGTGTTTTTATTTTGTACATTCAGACTTCACTTGTAATAAACTTTTTACATTACAGTACATGCAGTACTTGTACTCACTGTGAATGGCTTACTATGGGTCACACTTGGCCAATACTCAACTAATTACTGAACTTTGCTCATAGGTGTTGGTATCTCCAGACTGGGCCAACCAGTGGTCGTCTCAGTCTTGAAAGCTGCATGAACATTTTCCTCCACAAAGACAGGTTGCGAGGGAGCTGACGTTGTACTGCTACCCTGTTTGTTTTTATGTTGTTTTCTACGATTACCCATATTTACCACTAAAGGTCGCTGCTTGTTTCGATTTCGATTACGATTTCTATTTCCTAGATTGAGCACCATGGCTACATTAGGTCTTCTATTTACTCTATTTACCCCAGGTGCCTTTGTCGTTTGTCTGTTAGGTTTCCGAGTTCCTTGTTGCTGGGCGCCAGGTCGCTTGCTACTTGCACGTATGAAGATTGGCTGAGGGGTGGTGTTTCTATTGGTCAACGCAACTGGTCTTCTGTTCCTAGGTGGTATTAACAGTGGTTTTACATTGCTAGGTAGGATAATAGGTTTGTTAATATTATTGAAACCTCCAGGCAGACCCATGGGCTTTACGTGCACTTGGTTAGACAAAACTATAGGCTTCATAAACATCGTAGTTCTTCTATTTGGTCTAGGGGTTGGTTTATTTCCTTGGTTACCCGGGCGATTGCCAGGTCTAGCTGTTGGTTTATTTCCTTGGTTTCCAGGGCGATTGCCAGGTCTAGGTCGCCGGGTTGGCTTAGGTTTAGGTTTGACCACCTCGACAGGATCGTCCTGGAAGGTGGAGAGAGGAGGTTTTGGCATATCTGGTAGCTCTGTCGACACCCTGAAATCATGGCAAATATTTGAATATTCTGACACTGAAAAACTTATTTCATCATCCTTAAAGCTTAAATTATTTTTTACTTAGCTTTATCTAATAATTGATTTAAGGAAAAAACCATTGCGGTTAGGATAAATGATAAAGAAAAGGATAGAAAAGCCAGCAAGGGCCTTACCACAGTAGAAGTTCTATGGAGAGGTCGAGGTCTTGCATGGCACAGTATAATGTTATAAAAGTTTCTTTATAACTTGAGAGCTTTCGTCATATGATAATGACATTATCAATCTCTTTTGATTGATAATGTCATTATCATATGACGAAAGCTCTCAGTTATAAAGAAACTTTTATAACATTATACTGTGCCATGCAAGACCTCAACCTCTCCATACAACTTCTACTGTGGTAAGGCCCTTGCTGGTTTTTCTATCCTTTTCTTTATCATTTATCTAATAATTGGGGGAGGAAGACTGGTAAACATGATTTACAATATAAAAATTGACTAAAATAATTGTGTGGAGTAGACATTATTGTCATTAAATATCATTTTTATTCTCTTCTTGTAATCTTTAAAACAAACAAGCCATCAAGATTTTCACCAAGCTACGGACCTCAATGTGGTAAGGCGCTTGTTGGTTTCTCCTATCCCATTCTTTGATTATCAATTCAAACGTTTTAACCTTTCCTAATAATTAATTACAATTTACATTACGTAAACAAGTTTAAATTTTATTCACTCGCAAATTTCATTCTTAGTCATGTATTTGTATGCTCTATTTTATGTCACTGTACCAAACTATAGATAGGGAGATTATAGATTAGCAGCCCACCTGAGCTTGTCTGAGGTGTCGACCCAGAAGTTAAGATTGACGTGTGGTATTTTCTTGGTGTTGGAACATTTGATGTAGCCATTGCTGAAACACACAAGCATACAATTCAGCTTACTGCTTCACACATCAATCATAATTAGCATGTCTATAATGATGCAAATTAAGTGATAAAAATATTCATCAATCATTTCAGATACCACATTTTCATCAGTTATCATAGGGAACATAATTGTACCGTCATTTTACTAAAAAATTAAATTCCAATAGGAGTATGGAAATAACATGTACAGTATTTAGATAGAATTTTGCGTCAAGCGTCAACTGAAATCTCCATCTGATTGCATTGAATGGCCATAAGCCAATAGAAATTCATTTTTAAGTAAAATGACTGTAAATGACTGATAAAGGAACAACTGTTACTGTTTTGAGCCTGACAATAAACGATTTTGCTCACATCCACTTCCGTTTAGACGTAGTACTGTGCATGAGTAGTAAGTAGAAACGGAAGCGGATACGACCGAAATTGCTTATAGTCGACCTCAAAACAGCTTTTCCTTTATTAATCAATAGTTGAGTAGAAATCTTGCTTGAAGATGGTCCTATAGTTAAGTGAAAATCTTGCTTGATAGCACAGAGCTAATAAACTCCAAAAGCAACAGTGTATGCATGTGTGCCTTTATAGGTCCTTAGAGAAAGAAAGAGATAATCTGGCTTTGCTGGTGTTTCATGGGTTAGGTAAGGACTGAAGAACGCACACACATCTACTTCAGTGGAGTTTAGTGCTGAAAGCTACCCAATATGTTTGACTTTTCTCTGTGCTAGCAAGATTTTCACCAAACTACAGGCATTTTCTTCACTATAATAAGACCAGAGTTGGCTTCTTTTACTATTTTTTGATTTATTGTGTGTTATTCATTGTCAATGTAATTTTACTATTTTGATGTTTAAACGTCGAAGTGAACAAACTCAAAATGAACGATCTACGTTTGGCGCTTCTACATGTTCTAACAGGAAAACTAGATGGGTGAACTTGGAATATGTAAAGTGTAGATTGGTCACTTTCAACTAAATTTGTGAAGTGCAGTTCATTCACTTTGACAAGTTACTATTAATTTTTATTTATTTTTTTAAAATTATCATATCTGATTTTTCTTAAATAGCTGATAAATTTTTGTATTAATAATAATTGCAGAAATTATTGGGTATTATTATTATTTTTTTTATTTAGCTAGTACATACTCTTATGAAAATCCCTCTTAAGATTTGAGAGTACTTAAGGTGGCATGGTTAACTTACTTTGGCACAGAGGGTGATGCTCTGAGAGGCCAGCGAGGCACAGTCCTTGCTCCCTCCAGGTTGTCACACATCAACCTGGCCAAGGTCACCTTCCTCACCTGAGCCAGCTGCTCGGCAGAGAATGACGTGGCTAAGCCTTGAGTCTCGTACCAGAACCTGTCACCTGAAACATAGACAATCATAAACATCAGACAAGAAAAGTGGTAAAAATACGGAATGACATTTTCAGTTACGTATTAGGTATTTTTCTGTCTGTTAATTAACCTTGACGAATACGATGTATATTGCATACAATTGAAGGAAAGAAAGGAAGGAGAGTAATAAAGAAATTTTGAATTGAATAAACTCAAGGGAAGACAAATTTCCAGTCCAATATATTTACTTCTAAATTACTGTATCACCATATTATGATAATCCATATTATGATCTGCATTAAAAATAAATTAGGTTCTAGTAAAAATACAGATGGTATTTACATATTCTGATAAAACTTATTGTTTCAATATTTATTATTTAATTTTTTTATTCAGTTTAACTATTTTAAGATTGATTTTGTAATTTTACAAATACTGCATAAAAATTAAAATTGATTGTTATTTATTTATTTTATTAATTAAGCACACTTGGTGTACATAAACATACATATTTTCATAACTTTATTAAATACTAAATACCTCATTCCAGTGCATACGACGTTAGACTAATACAGCGATTAGAACAATGCAACAAATGAATAAATATTAAAAGCTTATTTGTACTGTATTAGCTCTTAATGCACCGTAAAAAAAAATCAAAGGAGTATCAAAATATCTAAAATAACACAAACTTAAACAAATAAAAACATGAAAATGTATATTTTTTATTACTACAGCCAATTAAATTTTTTTAATGATTAGTAATGTAAAAAACTTGGTTACTGTTAAAAAAAAAAAAAAAAGAAAAAAAAAAAAAAAAAAAAACTTGTGGCTTTCTGTTAATGATTGTTTGTATCGATCTTGTTGCAAACAAAATGTATGTCTCGTAATTTGTCAGGCAAAGCAAAAGGTCTATCTCATTTTTTGTCAGGCGAAGCAAAAAGTCTATCTCGTTCCCGAACGTTATAGAGATGGCGCTCGAGATAGACCTTTTGCTTATGCTGACAAAAAACAAGATAGACTTTTTGCTTTGCCTGACAAAATACGAGATATACATTTTGTTTGCAACAAGAGTGATATGTTTGTTATTTCCACAAAATATCACGCTCAAAGCACAATAACAGCTGAATAATAATAATAATAATAATAATAATAATAAAGATTTTATTGAGCAAATATATTACAATACAAACATTGCACATAGTCAAAAAAGTTGCTCAACAGGAGATCAAAAAAGGCAAAGCCCATACAAAATTTGATATCCAAAAATAGAAAAGAGAAAGAGATAAATAACTTACCATTCCTGAGATCTGCAAAAGTTTGGCCGATGATACAAGCAAACACAGGGCCCACCAGACCTCCTGGCATTGGCTTCTCAGCGATACCTCCAACGTACAAGTCAATGTCATCTACATGGCTGTAAACAAACAAATGACACTCGTGTCAGCAAATTATTGTTGTTGTTTTCTTTATTTGTTTGTTTTGTTGAATTCAATGTTTATGTATTACTAATGACTGTATTTTTTTTCCTTTTAATTTAAGTTTGACAATAGCAATGCTTGTTGTAACATGTATAATGTTGCTATGAGCTGCCTGGGTCAATAAAAACATATTTCTAAGTTCTAATTTCTAACTGAAAAATATGTGGAGGACAAACGAGCTGTTTTTTTTTTTTTTTTTTTTTTTTTTTTTTTTAATTTTATTATATTACCACAAATGGAAACAAAAACATCGAGAGACTACCCACAGTATATTATACAGTAGTCCATCTCCTATAGCGGGAATGTCAGATCGAATGCGCGCCATAATTCCGACTGGGTGAAGTTGCCAGAACTACACGTAACATTACTTCAAATTACGGCTTCTAGTTCTGCCACCTTCACCCAGTCGGAATTATGGCGCGCATTCGATCTGACATTCCCGCTATAGGAGATGGACTACTGTACCATCTACTGTGGAGACTACCATTACTATTACTGATGAATGATGATTATTATCTTTAGTTTAGTTTTTTTTTTTTTTTTTTTTTTTTTTTTTTTGCATTGGTGTGATTTGCTGTCAAAAAAGAAAAAAAGAAAAAGAAAAATTAAAGTTTAGAATTGTATTGTTGAGAAATGAAAGTGAAGCATGTAGGGTCTCAAACAATTATTTTTATTTTTATTTCAAACAATTCAGTGGTACTTACTTGTAGAGCTGCGGCATGACCTTGGCAAAGCGCGGGATGGCAACATGCTGAAGGTCACTGAAAGACTCCAGTTTACGTAGACCACAAGGTTTACGCCAGGCATTGTACGGAGGCAGTCCGTGGTCACGTCCTCGCTGGATGTTGATAGCAGCCAGGTCTAACCCAGGACCAGTTTCTAAAATACACAAGCAAGTAAATTATATTGATGGACTTAAACATGAGGGGTCTTGGGTTCGATACCCCAAATTTCTATATTCTAGCCTCACACTATTACAATAAAAACATTGCCTTTGATAATGATACTATATCGATAACTTTTATAAAACTGTGTAATTTATAACGCATCAATATGTATCCAAATATCATTATCATGATAGTGACATTATCATAAATACGATAATCAAGGCCAAGACTGTACAGGAGGATGTTACATTTGAGAGAATTGAGGCTGATTGTTACCTAGTGACGCAAAGAGGTTGTCTGTGAGCTCACGGCTGATGTGGTGCTCGTCATTGCGAGATAACTGCTTGCTCATGCCAATCACGAGGCGCTCTGTGGCGCTGGTGCCCAGTAATGTGCCTGCCACTGCCAGCTCATCATGTAGTGACATGTCTGTGTGATAAAAATAAGCTCTGTATTAATAGAGGTTGTCACATACAAGAGAGCTCCCTGTAGTGTTAAAGTGTACATAATGTCCTAGCGTTAAATTATTTATGGTATCACTACAATACTGAGAGAGAGAGAGAGAGAGAGAGAGAGAGAGTATTCTAGCATATATTTGACACATATATATATAATTAACAACTACTTACTGACTGGTAAAACTTGATGTACAGCATTAGATCTCCACAACGAGTCTTGGACCAACGTATGACCAAACCTGAAGGCAGCCGCAGAGAATGCATTTGGTAAGGTAGGGTCAGTATCAGGGTCATAGCCCAGGTGGTCTGCGCTTAACCCAAACACTCCCATTACATCAGGGCCTGAAAATATACGCATACATCAAAGCAAAGAAATTTCTGAGTCAACATTTTAGTAATAATAATAGCCCAAGAATAATAACAATAATAGACATGCAATTATCTGTTGTTGAGTTATTTATCAATGTGACGTGTATACTGACCGAGAACGAGCGGCAAGAACTCGGACATGGTGATGTGCTGCAGTTCGGCAACCACCACACGTCGCGCCTCTTGGAAAATTCTCTCGTCATTCCACTGAGCGTTGATCAAACGTAATTTCTCTGCTACTCGATTATGTTCTCTCAGAAATATGATATGCAGCGCAGTCAGCCCTAGAATATGTACAGTCAAATTAAATGTCCATTTTTAACTGAATTTTACAACATTTTGAAACATTAATCTCTTAATTTTTTATAGAAATAATTTTTAACTATCACAGTAAATTTTTAAATGTAAATGTTTAAGAACTTCATCCTCTTTATTTGACAATGAGAAAGGTGAATTGATTTTTTTTTTTTTTGTTTTTTTTTTTTTAGTTTATGATATTTTTTGAAAGAGCTTTAAAAAATTTTGAGGCTCTATTTTTTCTTAGGACGATTGGAGCTTGCAAAGTATTTTTAATTAATTTTTGAAAATCGGCCTAGAAAGTCTGTGACGCCATCAGCCCACTTTTTTCTTGGCAAATACTAATCGTTCGAGGTTCAGTAACCAGTTTAATGAAATCAGCTCGTCCTCAGGATTAAAAAAAAAAAAAAAAAAAAAATGGCCACTGAACCTTCTACGGTCAATACTTTCTGAAATAAATGCCCAATTGATGACGTCACAGGCTTTTTAGGTCGATTTTCACAAATTAATAAAAAATACTTTCCATGCTCCAATTGTTCTAAGAGAAAATAGCGCCTCAAAATTTTGTTAACGCTCTTTTCAAAAATGTCATAGAAAGTGGGGGTTAAAAAAAATCCACCTTCCTCATTTCTTCCCAATTTCATTTTTTTACAAGTTCAAAAGCTGCACACTAGCAACGTGATGACGTGACGTGACGTACCTGGTTGTTCATTGACCCTGAAGTCACCAGACTTGAGACAAGGTTGTACATTCTTACTGCGTCGACACAATCCTTGTTCTTCTGGAGGAGCGGGGGGTAACATAGGCTTGGAGCGTGGGCCAGGCATCGAGTTCAGCATACCTATAGCAACATCACAGTTATATAGATAACATATTTTATATCCTACATATTATGATGTTAAGCAATAAAATTGAACTAATAACAACTCAACCAACTAACTTAACTATTCTGTTAAATAATTTTGCATACGTAATAGAAAATATACTGTAGTAGAGAAGCATGTGGAATTGAAAATTAATAAAACGCAAAGATTCTCTAATTGATATAGTGAATTGAACAAATGTTCTAGCATAGACATAGCATAAAAATAAATAAATAAAATTAAAAATTAAAAATTTTCTAATTATTTTTACAATATTTCTGATTTGCCTATGCTTTCATATCACTAATCTGAGTAAAATCTAATCGTCACAATCATTAGAGTGGGTTATAAATATTAAAAATCAAATAATATAATTAACAGCAGCCTTTGTGTATTATTTTTTATTTAATTATGAGCTTTTTGCATCACAATACTGAAGTCACCCTCACAGTGAGGCCTCATACTGTGACATCCAGAGAGATGTCAACTGGACTGACCTTGATGGAAAAGACGAAGCTCCAGCTGACGTTGCTGAGAACTCGCATATAAATTAGAGGCATCGATGAAGGCGGTGACAGCGTTGGCTTGTTGTCGAGGTCCCAGCATGCAGTTGTGCATGGGCGCAGGTGCACTGCGCACAAACTGCAAGCAACGTACACCAAGAGGACCAAAGTGAGGGTCCTGGGGGTGCACGTGTATGGGCAAACACTCAGGGTGCTGCAATCAATCATACAGAAACACATTGAAATTGTATTTAAAATGTTCATCGATATTTTAAAATTTCTCGTGTTCAGATTTGTTTTCCTCTGCATGGAATTTGTTTATTGATGAGATAAATGTGTTGTCTAGTGAGGGTTAATTACCTCTAGTTGTGGGTCTAGCATGACGCCATTATCTCGCGAGCAACACTGAGGAACACTGCCGTTGAAACTGAAGCTCTGAGGCGTTGCTGTCGACAAAAGTATCTTATGTCAATATCACAACTCAAATTATATAATATGGCTGTATATTACAATAATTAATGTTAATATTCAATTTACTGTATAAAGGCAGGAGGAGCACTTGGACTACATAATTAATATAGAAGATATACAAGGAATACTAAAAAAAAAAAAAAAAAAAAAAAAAAAAAAAAAAAAAAAAAAAAAAGCCAGTAATACACAATAAAATCTTAAAGTGGAAGTTCAGGGGTTACAACATAGCTTTTTTTAAATGTGATATAATGAGATGAAGTATTCATTGACTCACATATGATGCCCCAAAGCCCTTCCTTAGCCCCGCAAACTTGCGCTCATCCTGCGAGATATGCAACCCGCTACATCGTTTTCTATATAGTAAAGCCGTAACTGGCCGTAACTATATGACGTAAAAGATACGGTAAAGGTTGCATATCTCGCAGGATAATCACAAGTTTGCGGGGCTACGGAAGGGCTTTGGGTTATCATACGTGCATTTATGAACAGTTTATCTTATTATCTAACATTGAAGAAGCCTGAAAACCCTGAACTTACGCTTTATTAAGCGCAATCTAAATAACTTGAACGTGATTTCTTAAAAACTTTATAGAAATAAGTATTTATTTTTTAATGAATCATGACATTTCATAATGAAACATAAAACAATTATTTTCTTTGAACAAAGCGACAGTTACGAGGCACAAATGACGTGCAACAACACCGCAGCTGCACTTGCTTAATTACCTGTGACATCGTGGTCAATAAACTGTCCCCACTGCATGAAGAGATGAGACACAGGACTTTCTTCCTGAGTCTCTTTATCACCTTGCAACCTGCCAGGGTCTCTCAGTGCAACCACGCTGATCAGCCGAGGACTGGCGAGCCGTTCACCAGTTACTGACATTCGTACCTCTTGTAGACCTGACAAGCAATCAAAATCAATCAATCAATCAATCAATCAATCAATCAATCAATCAATCAATCAATCAATCAATCAGTCAGTATAAAATATATAGGAAATATGTTAGAACATAATATTGATTATATTAAAAACGTTTAATAAAAATAATTAAGTTGATATAATAAATAATAATGACAGTGCAGAAGCATTACTGTAGTCGTTATATAAAGACCTCATTAATTATAACGACTATAAAAGTATTTTACATTTAAAAAAAAAAAGCAGCACATTCAACGATGATAAATAGAGATAGCACTGACACATTTGCGAGACGTAATTTTTAATATGGAAATTCTCATTAAAAAAATTAATAAAGAGTTTATTACTTAACATTTAAAAATACCTCACTCTCATTTTATTGGTGATATATAAAAATAGGAAGGAAACTTATTTATTGTATTTTATATCAACAAAAATTAAAGGGTAATTAAGTTTTTATTTTTCTTCTTTGAGTATGCTAATTGATTAGTAGAATTGAAAAAAACAAAAAAAAAAAAAACTTTTTTTTTATTTCTGATATTACTGCTGAAAACGAATATTTCTCCTGCGCCAGATATTCTATAATTTTACGTATCATCAATTTAAGACTTGTTACGCCAAGCTGCATGAGATGTTATATCTACCTACCATCATTGTAGACCGCGGGCAGCAGACGACGGAAGGGCATGAGAGCCGCCCCTCTCGATGGGTGAAGAGGGTTATTGCAATGACCAGTGGCGGTACGAAATCTCTCCCAGTCCCCTGGACAGTCGGGGTTACGTCGTAGTGGACATTGGTTGAGCAACATTGCGTCAGGCACTGCGCCTCCGTGCTCGCCATTAGGTAACCTGCACATCATCAAACCACACAGTTAACACCTATAGCAGCAAGTTCTTTACTTGGGTGTGCAGTCGCAAATATTACATCATGCTTCAGTCATACGCGCTTTCTCCCCTTCATTTATTTACTTATTTGCTAACTTAATTTTTATAAGTGGATATTTTGCATGATACAGTCAACTGGGGTGACTTTGAACACCCAATTATCTTTTTGTTAGGGCCTCATTTTAGAAATTTGAAGAATCTTACTATTGTTCAAATTTGTTTTTGATCTGCTTAATGACATGTTTCAAAATTTTGAAATTAGTGCCCTAAGTAGAGATAAATGGGTGTTCAAAGTCACCCCGGTTGACTGTACATCATACTTTAATTATTAGGTGACAATTTTTATCTTCAAAAAAATAATTAACAGTTTGTTCAAAGCTCTAAAAAAAAAAAAAAAAAAAAAAAAAAAAAAAAAAAAAAAAAAAAAAAAAAAAGATCTTTCAAAATAAATTCCTCCTACTGCTAGGAGCTGATTACAGTTAGTAAATCTACTCTAAAATATGTAAGAACCAAGACCAACGATCCAAGATTGAGCTTTCCAAAGTATCTTCAACTCTGGCTAATTGTCCCTTTTTTTTTTTTTTTGCATGCGATCGACACTTCAGAAACGCATGATATTGTACAAGAAATTATAATGAAGTATAATGGACCTGCTTAGACGTAATCCATGGTGAGAAATCTTAATTTTAAACTGAATTACTGAAGGAAAGGACAATACCTGTAACAACATACTATCCAATACTTCCGGTTTCCACTTATTGAGGTACTATATACGCAAACAAAAGCTGTGCAATGATCTGTCGGTGTAAAATAAATTGCATTGATTGTTTAAAAGATTTTTGCCTGTGATATATTCAGTGCTCCAGACTTGATTATTTATACAAGAGATATTCTAGGAAAATAATTATGCATTCAGGGAGGCAGACAAGACAAACACAGCGGCGGCGGCGGCGGCGCTTGCTCGCGAAATACCGCGCAGTCTGGCTCTAGTTGTCTTGCCCGGAGCGAGATCACGAGCACCCCACCTTGGTACCCGCCCTGACCTCACCTCACCGTTGACCCAGTGACCCCAGCCAGACAGACACGTGGGGGCGAACTTGACCAAACACGAATCTTGTTGTTTTTATCTCTTTTGGAATACGTAGGAACATTGGTGAAGCTTAAATATACACGCAAGAAGGAAGAAACTTGTTCCAAATTGTACTATTAGAAAGAGGGATAGGTATATATATATTTACCGAACAATTAAGTATTACTATTCTGTCATCAAGCATGGAACAAAATTTACAAACACTGTTTACATTTATACGTCTACATTTCTATAATTACGCTAGTAGAGTTAAAAAAATATATATTATCGTATCCCCTTACACGTACTCGGTAGATTATTGTCTCATTTTCTTAAGTCCATTCATGAGCTAAAAATAAAAAATTTCTTCATTGATGAAATTAACTTAAAGTAGATCGGAGCTATAGAAAATCGATGAATTATTACTAATCAATTATGTAGTGTAAATTTTGTCAAGTAGAGGTACTAAAACTTCAAGTTACAATAACCGTTATTTCAAACACGACTAAGAATCTCGTATTTTAAAATATAATTGATGTTCAATAAATTTATTGAACTGCGGTCACTTTTTTTTTTTCTCCAACATAAATTTCTTGTTAAAACAAAAATCCTGTTTTACTTTAAATATATATCATGTAAAAAAAAAAAAAAAAAAAAAAAAGAAGCTTAAAAAAATGTCTGTGTAGTCGCGCAGAATTCGGATCACTGGAGTGAATAAAGTCTTCTTAGAAAATATTTAAACAGGACATTTTTGTTACAGTAATTTTTTTACACCTCTTATTTTAGAAGTATCATATAGTATACAAAATAGTTTTTTTTTAGAGGCATAAATAGGTTTAAAGTATTGTCAGGAATAGATTAAAATTACTTGTAATGGTCAGCAAATTCTAAAATATCTGCGCTAAGTTTCAAATTTCTACTATTTTCAAATAATAAAAACAATAATAACTTTATTAAGGCGTTGTGAGGGCTTGACAGCCCCATTATATATGAAACCTTAACCACAAAAATAATATTATTTATACGTACAAGTAAAAAAAAAAAAAAAAAAAAGTAGAAGAAGAAGAAGAAGAAGAAGAAATGGATTCCTCGTTGTTAACTAAATGATTCTAAACTCATCTGACTTTAATTTCTAGGGTTGTAGTTAAAGTGAGCCTAACATTAGAATGAGAAGGTACTCACTTAAGAAGGTTTGGGAAGTCACGTAGATGGGAAGAGGCTTGCAGAGCAGCGTAGGCGTAGCGCGAGTACGACGACAGGCTCTCGGGGTGAGAGTTGAACGCAGCAAGCAAACTACCCGCGGTGTTGGGGCGCAAAGTCATCCCTGAAACACAAAAATAATCATTTCAGATGTCTCAGCATGCATAGTAAGAAGGAAGAGAAGTTATATGTTAGCGGATACATTGTAATAGACCGCTTGCACTCATATTTAAGAGCCGCCATTTTGTTGGTCAGGAATACATAGGCCAGCATAGGAAAAAACATCATTTTTATTTTTTTAATAGCAAAAGAAGCTTCAAACCTCAATCAAAGCCTTATTTCTAGCTCCTAATAAGCTCGAAGGATATGAGAAAAATTTGTTGAGTTGAAATAAACAATTTTTTATGTGAAAAATTAGGAAAAACGAAGTTTCCCCTATGCTGGACAATGCATTAGGCACCACAAACATGGCGACAAAGCGCAAGGATGTGCAAGGGGTCTATATTGCTTTGATCATACATTATCTCTCTCTCTCTCTCTCTTTCTCTTTTTAAGTAACACCAATATTGTTGTTTTTTTTACATAAATTAAATTATTACAATTTGTTTATTTGTTTTTAATACAGAATTTTTATTAAATGTAGGCAAATTATTATGAAGTATTTAAAAATTATTTATCGATGTTTATCACTTCCGAATATTGATTAATGAATCATGGACTCGCCCAAAATTTATGGGCATTACACAAAATTATATACTTTTTGCATTTAAGGCGCCAGCAGAAACCAAACCAACCTGGAATTAATACGCATTATACTCACAGACTAATTAATTTCGATTACTGAATCAATGAATGAAACTAGAGAGGAAAAAAAAAAGTTGTTCACTACAGTAAAAACATGGAGAGAGATACTTACCCATCTCATAGAGCGTGGGCTCGTGCACAAGATAGAGATGCGACATCTGATCAATGCCGTAGCTGGACGCCTCCCTCATCGCCGCGTTGACGTTCTTGCTCATGGTGTCACCGGCGCCTGCAGCCGCAGTGTCCGCCAATATTGCAGTAGAAGTGACGATAGACGAGGTCGGTAAACTTTGGTTACTGAGGATACTGAGACCTTGAGACAGACTCTGCGAGGGCGGAGTACTCGAGTCAAAACCAGGAGAACCAAGAGTAGACCTGCGCTCAAATGGCGGTAACGTTTGAGCAGTTTTCATCGTTAACCATGAGTTCACGTTTACGTTTCTATCGAAAACAAACCTAGTAGGTTTTTCATTGGTAAACACAGATTTATTATTGTAAATATTAATAGTATTACTTTGACTAATCATTGTAGATTTGTTATCACTATCATTAGCGGTGGGCTTTAAATAATCATAAATATTTTTAGGTGGGATTAATGTTAAATTAATAATTTGACTCTTAAACGTATCGGTGGGTAGTTTAGGAGTTGAAGTGGTAGTAGTAGTTTTAACAGTTATTATTTTATCACTGTCACTTAAGAAATCACGAGTTGGAGGCCATGTTGGTGGGGTGGGACGAGTTGCTTTTGACGAGAAGGGTAACCACGAGTCATCGGCATCTCTACCAGGAGATTCCTCAGAGGTTGTAGACACTGGTAACCAGGAAACGCTATCAAATTCACCATCATCATCATCATCATCATCATCATCGGAAATCTCGATCCAATCATCATCTTCAGACGAATCATCCCCAGTTTCACTCGAGTCATATTCGGGTTGTTCCGGAGTATGACTAAAATCATCGTGAGGATTGAGATGACCTGACGAGGATATTTCTACGAAGTGAGTACCGCGGGCTACACGCGCGGGGTGTTGGTGATCACCTCGCCGTGTAGCCGCGACCAGATGAGGGCTGAGGGTGGAGGCAATCAGGAGGCTTAGAGTGACGTGAAGTACGCTAGGAGCACCTCTTGGCCATAGCGCTCTGAAACACAAGGCACAACATATCACGTTTAGTCAATATCTACTTGAGTTATGACAAAATGTTTAACGTATGTAACTTAATGAAATATTGTTTAGATTAAATACAATGCAGCAATGTGTTTAATGAAGTGTTAGTGTGTTTATGGCTTTACAATATTTTCATGGTAGGCATGCGAGAGTTTCCAGTATTATAGGGTGGTTACATTCATGTTAAAGTCAACGTTATAAGTGAGTACTAAATAACATAGGCCAGTATAGGAAAATGGCACATTTTGCCAGTAAAAAAATACTTAGCAATTTTTTTGAGAGAATCGATGCTATTAAAAAGTTGAATCATGTTTTCAAGTATGCGAGAAAAATAATAATGTCCAAAAAATTAGTTATTTTCCAAAGAAAATAGCGAAAACTCACGTTTATTTATTTTATGCTAAGCAATGTTATTCATTGCTCAATTATGGCATCGAAGCGCATTTATTATGACGTCATGCGTACACACCCTATAATGCATGTATGTTTACCAGCTGAAGGTAATGAATGCCTGCTGCTTGATCAATGTTCACGGAACAGAAATTAACCAGTATACCAAGCAACAAAAATCATCAACAGAAAAAAAAAAAAAAGAAAAAAAGCTAACTCTTTAGTATAATTTAAACCAATTTAATCTTCATAAAGAAAAAGACTATATAAAAGTACTTTATTTTACGTCATAATTTATACGTATACAGCATGACCGACTGAAGGAGAGTGAATTACGTTGACGAGGGCGGCACGTGTGGCACTCGAGCACCGTTACTAGAGCTGGAGTGAGCGAGTGAGTGCGAGGGCGTCACACAGTGATAGAGCGAGCAAGGCGGACGCGGGACAAGCAGACAAGCAGGTAGTGGAGCGCAACAACCCGGATCAAAACCTCTTCATTCAACTCACTGATAATAAACAGACAATCTCAATCAAGTTGAATTGATTTTGAAGACTTCTAGCTATTCTTTCAAAATACATGCGGCAACACTACTCAGCATTTTCCTTCTATTGTATTTTATTTTTTATCTAGTAGTAAAAATTAAAAGAAGATGCCAATTCGTTATAAAAATGTTGATTAGATTAGCTTTTAGTTCAAATTTAAGTCTCCCTTCATCCCAAAAGTAAAATCATGAAATATAAAAAGACATGAATAGTCTTATTAAGGGTTGTTAATTTTTTTACCCTTTCTTTTGGAGAAACTTGAAAAATCTTCGAAGAACGACTGTTTTTGTAACTTGCCTTTATGTTTGATCTTTGGGTGTATAGCCGCTCTGAATAAGTATTGTGGAAAAATATGTACACCATTACCAAAATAAGAGGAGAGGTTATTACAACCGGATGCAACCCCCTTTTCTCGGATTCTAATTAAGTTATAGAAATAAAATTTAATACGAATTAACTTCAATATTATATTGATCACCTGTAAATGTTTGGTGTTTATCTGGGGAAAAATTGTTTTAGAAAAAGGGGTGCATCCGGATGTAAAAATCTCTGATCTTGTTTTGACCAGGGTGTATGTATAAGTATTTGTGGCCAACACAATAAGTCAATAATTTGATCAGCGAAGTTTCCATTCAAACTTCACAAATACGAGAAAACGACCTATATTATACCAAACGCCTCGTGCATGATATACGTGAATGGAACTTATGAATGAAAAACTAAAAAAAATAACATCGCAAAAGTTCAATGAACTGTTAGGTAAAAAATAAATGTGCATAGCTATACTTAGACATGAAAAGTAATTTGTGTAATATAAAAAACATTAGATATCAACGGTTGGCAAAAAAAAAAAAAAAAAAAAAAAAAAAAAAAAAAAAGCCACGGGCGTCTGTGCAAGAGATAAAAAGTAAAACCTTTGGTGTGAGAGAAGGGAGAGGGAGAGAGAGAGAGAGAGAGAGAGAGAGAGAAAGAGAGAGAGAGAGAGAGAGAGAGAGAGAGAGAGAGAGAGAGAGGTGACAATTAGGGAAGTAGGTGAATGTTTGACCTAGGAGAAGAAAGCTAGGCATCATGTGGCGCCTCGCCGGAACTATCTATAACTCGGCTTATTCACCTGCCTTTCTCTCTCTCTCTCTCTCTCTCTCTCTCTCTCTCTCTCTCTCGCCACAAGCACTATACATATATATATATATATATATATATATATATATATGTATATATATCTCATTATCTCACACATTTCCGTGTTAAAATTACCTCGTTTGCAAAATGTAAACAAACGGGATTATCAAGTTTGATTGTTTATTTTATTTTAAATTAGATTTTACATCATAAAATGATTAATTTTTATATTTTAGACCTAATCTAAATGTTTTTGCTGTGTTTCTAAATTTGGGATATTACAGTAATGATGTTTTATTCAACTGCTGGTTTTTATACGTATACGTACATACAGTTTAATTAATTGTCATTACTATTATTATTTTTAGAGGTGACAAAAAGACATTGACTTCTCTATACCGAGGAGGTTAAGGGTTGTTCATAAGAGTAAACAATTTATTATTATTACTAGTTGTTTAGAAAAGAAAAATTAAAATTATAGAATTAATATAACTTTGACTTGGTAAGAATTGAAAAAAAAAAAATGTATAGTGCTCTCTTTAAGTATCTCTTTATCAGAATTTGCAAAACTTATTAAAAAGTCATATTTTTTTATTGGATGATATATATGATAATTATGAATATTTAAATTTTGGTACGTGATTCTGATTCTTTAAAGGAGTAGAACACCTTAAACAAAAAACTTACTTAATATCCTAACATACCTAAATATCAACGTTAATTTGGCCGGAGTTATTGATTTTTAATTTATTTTCCATTTACAAAATGACAGCTGCGGGTTTGTGACGTCACAGCTCACTAGTCCACGCGCGCGGAAACAGGCGATCTGTGACGTCACAAACCCGCAGCTGTTAATTTGTACATGGAAAATAAATTAGAAATGAATGACTTCTGCCAAATTAACGTTAATGTTTAGGTTAGGATATTATAGGCAAGTTTTTTGATCAAGATGTTCTACATAACTGCTGTATGATAGTTTCCAAAGTGAATGCTATAAGAATTAAGTATATTTCTAGGTGATGCTAATTCCTTAGATGATGGGTTGGAGAAAAAAAGGCACACACCCTCCCCTCTACTGCCGTCCACAAATATAAATATGATCCAATCTTGAAGCAACGTGCATTTGATTTCATCACGTCGATCAAATCACATTCAACTCATCTCAAATACGTAAGCTGCACGATGCACACTAAGTGAGTTAACAAGGATTTTTAAGTTTTTAATTAAAAAAAAAAAAAAAAAAAACAGCCTAAAATTTATACTTGTGTACCTGAAATGTATACTTCTGAAACTTGAAAATAAGTACCCTGAACCTGATTTTAATTGCCTGAACTTCTGAACTTTTAAATATTATCTCTTCCGCATTCCTCCCTCCTCATAAATTTAGATTTTTTACTTTGGCCTGTAATTTGTTAATTCGACAGAAAAATTTATATAAAATTTACCGTTAATTTACGTTTTAATTAAAACTTGTACTTCATAAGTAAACAGCATAATTTTAGAGAAAATTTCCCAAATAAATTGTAACTTAATTATTATTATTATTTTGCAAAAGGTCAAGGTTAAATATTGTGCACCAAAATGGCGGGATTAACAATGTGCAGTGAAGTTGCACTATACAATGGTGAGTATAACACGGATGGATCAATGCAATGAGAGCTACAGAATACTCACGAGTCCACACGACGCGAGGTGATATCAGGTGACATCTTGCGACAACGTGCGCGTGACATTCAAACCCGAGTTAATTCCGGTTCGAGCCCCGGTGAGAGCAAAACGCACGATTGAGCACGAGAGAGAGAGAGAACGTATAGCAAGATACGAGTGTTATGCCACGAGAAACACTCTGGACTATGGACCAGAGTGCTTTATATTTCCCCCCTCTCTTACAACAAAAAAACCGCACACACAAGAAAAACATACAAACCAATTACCTAAGCAGGTTATACTTATAGCTAAAATATTCTTCGGGTCATCACTATCTTACGGCTCTTTTTCTTTCTATATATATTTTTTCTTTCGTTACTAATTATAAGGAGAAAAAGAAGCAATAAAAAAATTGATTTCATAAAGTTAAGTATAGCGATTAAGAGTTGAGTGTCCAAAAACATGGAGATTGCAATATTGAGACATGACAAGAAAATGATAGATGTAGAGATCTATTAAAATACACAATGAAAATTGAAGAAGAAACAAAAATGGTAAAATAATAATACACGGCGACATAATTATCAAAACCTTTTTCCCACGTTTTTTTTTTCTTTCTTTCTTAATCAGAGAGAGAGATAGAGAGAGAGAGAGAGAGAGAGAGAGAGAGAGAGAGAGACTGCACGGCAACATAAAAAAACTAGACAAAAAATTATAATCGACGTTATCTAACGTCAATCCATAGCATTGATATATTTGATTTATATTATATATATATAATATATATTAATGAAGGCAGATAATACGCCTCGTGAAAATTTTAAACGACATTGAGCTATTAAGAACAATTGTCTTTGTCTATTGATTGATGAGTCATCTTCGATCAACGGTAAACTTTGCTCCTGAGAGAGAGAGATGCT
The DNA here is from genome assembly GCA_949318235.1 of Ecdyonurus torrentis. Lineage (NCBI taxonomy): Eukaryota > Metazoa > Arthropoda > Insecta > Ephemeroptera > Heptageniidae > Ecdyonurus > Ecdyonurus torrentis. The sequence goes on from OX439130.1 coordinate 1,744,372, forward strand.
GCATGGTGATCCGGTTTACGTATGCAACGACAACAAATTATGCACCTCAATCCCTATAGATATTAACAGTCGACGTAAAAATTATAATCAAGTATCCTGCTTCGTCATGATCTCAAACACGTCATTAAGAACGCATAAAAGACATTAAGTTTCAGTTGTATTATTATTTTTTTAAACAAGACTATTATTTATTTATCTAACTCCTATATAAACTACCTGGGTCAATATTTTTTTGTTTTCTCTTACTATTTATCTCGTTTGATTATAACGTAAATTTTTATTTGTATTAAGATGATATAGACCGCTTGCACTCATATTTAAGAGCCACCATTTTGTTGGTCAGGAATACATAGGCCAGCATAGGAAAAACGTGATTTTTATTTTTTTTTAATAGCCAAAGAAGCTTCAAATCTCAATCAAAACCTTATTTCTATAGCTCCTAATAAGCTCCAAGAATATCAGAAAAAAATTCAGTTTAAATTAACTATTTTTATGTGAAAAATTAGGAGAAATGATGTTTCCCCTATGCTGGATAATGCATTAGACACCACAAACATGGCGACAAAGCGCAAGGATGTGCAAGGGGTCTATGTCTATACTAATATTTTTAATTTATGTACATAAGCGTTTTGTATTCCAAAACTAGATCTGATATCGATGTACACGGTGGTTGTATTCATATAAAAGTCGACCCTATATTTGAGCACTGATTAACATGGTTCGGTAAAGGAAAATCACATATTTTGACAGCTAAAAATACTTAGCAATATTTCTAAAAGTATTCATGCTGTTAACAGGTTGCATTAGGTGTTAAAGTATGCGGAAAAAAAAAACAAAAAATAATTTTTCAAAGAAAATGGTCCAAAAACACATTTGTTCTACATGCTGAGCAACGTTATTCATTGCTCCGGTATGGCGTCAAAGCGCATTCAGTATGACATCATGCGCATACACCATATGCTATAGGGTCTATGCATTCATGTTAAAGTCGACGCCATATTGGATAACTCAATAACATGGGTGACATAGGATAAAAATCTTTTTGCCAGTTTAAAAACACTATATGTAATATTTTTGAGAGCATTTCGATGCTGTAAATATGTTGAATTAGTCTCAAGTATGTGAGAAAAATAACAATAACAAAAAATTAACTGATTTCCCAAAGAAAATTGTCTTAAATGAAGTTTGTCCTATGCTGAGCAATGTTATGCACTACTCCAGTATGGCCTCCAAGCGCAATAAATATGACGTCATCCGCATACACCCTATAGGGTTATGCATTCATGTTAAAGTCAACGCTATGTTGGATAACTCAATAACATGGGTTGCATATAGGAAAATAACTCATTTTACCACAGTTTAAAACCACTATGCAATTTTTTTGAGAGCATTGATGAGTAAATATGTTGAATTAGTATCTCAAGTATGTGAGAAAAATAACAATACAGTAACAAAAAATTAACCAATTTCCCAAAGAAAATTTTGTCCTATGCTGAACACTGTTATGCACTACTCCAGTATGGCATATCTCTAAGTGCAATAAATATGACGTCATCCGCATACACCCTATTTACATAAAAGGATTCAATGTTTGGGTGGAGGAGACAATTATATACAGTACGTTCTCATTACATATATCATATATATATATATTGTATATAAAAATAATTAACTTAAAATAAAATATCATGTACCAGTTAGTATAATCGTGCGTCATATATAATCTCTCTATATAAATCTAAGTGCATTAAACGTATAAAGGTTGCGCAGTTAAAATATAAAAACACGTGTTACAAAGTATAATTTATTGTTAACAGTAAAATATTACTTCGAGTCTCTCGCTGCAGCCAGCGATACATTTGAATATCATCGTGATGAACTGAGATCTGTACCAAGCTGTGTTTCTAGTTTACTTATATATATACAAAGACGGAGTGAAGAAAGTCAGCTGGCCACTTATTGCTTCTATTCACACGGAAAGAATAGATTACGTAATTTATGCTATTGCTACATTTATGTCATTATAGCATAATTAATGCTAAATTGGAACAACATAATTAATTATGCTGATGTACAAATATAATATTTATTCTATGTAACATATTTATTATGCAGTATAGCATAAATTATGCTGTATTGAACAAATTGTTCTAAAAATAAGTTAGCATAATTATTACGTATTTATTTTTGTACTTGCATGCTATATACACGGCATGAAATATTTTAATTTAACATCAACTTTGATCAAATTTTCATAAATTATTTACTCCATCCATAATTAAAGTTCATAGAGACATGAAAATAACAACTAAAAGAGCGCAAAAATTAAGTTTTACTTCAGTTTTTATTTCACGTTTTTATGGGTTTTAAGTTAAGGAGAAAATAATTTTTGAAAATTTTGCCAGTCACCCCAGTTTAATAAAATCACCTCACTATTTTATTCCCTGCAAAACTAGCCAAATTTTCCATTATCATTTTAAAGCCCTTGTCAAGTTACTTTTTTTTATCATTTAGAATACTAGATTGATAATTACCATACCTAAATATCCATGAATTAGACACCATCACGTTGATTTTGTATTTATTTTTGTTTATTTTCCTTTTTGCGGTTATATCACGTATCTGACGTCACAATGTACCACCGCCAATCACAGTCAACGCTCTGGTTACGTGATAAATTTAAGCCTCTCCCTCAAGTTCTTTACCCCTATCACGACCCCATCGGTACATTGTGACATCAGATACGTGATATACCCGCAAAAAGAAAAATAAATACAAAATCAACGTGATGGTGTCTAATTCATGGATAATTAGGTATGGTAAGTATCAGTCTAGTATTCTAAATGATAAAAAAGTAAGTTGACAAGGGCTTTAAATCCATTTAGTATAATACATTTTCAAAAGGTTTTTAAAGTGGATATTTTGCTCGCCCTAAAGACATGCAATCATGTAATAAATTAAACATTTTATAGCCAGCGATTATTATAGCTATACATATTATTATTAGCTATATAATATACATATAGCCCCGCCCTTGCTACAACTTTAAATTAAATAATCAAATATAAACATCCAGACCTTTAAAAAAAAAAAAAAATTAAAAAAATAGATAAATAAATAAACGGAAAATATATTGTATGAATGAAACATAGTTTTTTTTAAATAAGTTAATGAAAAATTGTTAAAAGCTATGATAAAAGTATTTTCAAATAGCTTTTAAGATAAATTTTCTCGTGAAATGAGACAATATAAAATACGCCGACATGCGTTTTCACGCTCCGTGGCTCATGACCAGAGAAAAAAGATTTGCAGCTCTGGCAGGCATGAAACTGCTCTGTAATTGTAACTGGTGTCCGTACAGATAAAGGTCTGCTCACACCATGCAATATTTTTATTACGTAACTGCTTGTAATTGTAACTGGTGTCCGTACAGATAAAGGTCTGCTCACACCATGCAATATTTTTATTACGTAACTGCTTGTAATTGTAACTGGTGTCCGTACAGATAAAGGTCTGCTCACACCATGCAATATTTTTATTACGTAACTGCTTGTAATTGTACCTGGTGTACGTACAGAACATTTTACTCAAAGCTCTGATCACACCATGCAATATTTTCAATGCACGATGATTGTTACCGGCGGGGACGTGTTGCCAATTAAAAGTGCACTCACGGGACGTATTAGTCGCTACAGTACAGTCCATTACTAGTATGTAAGTTGACGATTACATTTATAACCTTCAACAATTGTAATCCTGTATTGCATATTTGATTGTAAGGAGAGTGCAAATAAAGAAAATTTTAATGTTCATTTTTTTTTTTTTTTTTATTATTATTATTTTAAATTTTTGAGATAGACACAAGTTAAAAATGGGAAGGTTCGGGGGCGTAACTAATATGGCCCGATTTAGGATTTCAGCACCATATCCTTTAATTAAGTGATTTTAGAGAAAACTAAATACTGAAGTTAGGAATGGTCTATTCCTTAAGCTAATTGAAATAGTAATTATAATAATAATAAAAAAAAAAAAAAAGTTGATAGATTTTATAGCACAATAATTTAATGACTTTCAACAGAGATTGCAAACAATTACATATTATTTACATCATGTCAGGTTATGACAATATATACGGTGCATTCATACACTTTAATTATTGTATAATAAATATATGGCATTTTCATAAGGCCATAAAGTACAATGTTATATCACAGTGCTTGTATACAAGGAATTTAGTGACGTTGTAAAAATGGCTCGGAATAACTTAAACAGATTTAATTCTCAATTATGTATGACATTAAGTGTTGCAAAATCATGAAGTATATTACGTAGTTTTAATCCCTTAAATAACTTGTACTATTTTAAGCACTTGCATCACTTTTTCTTTTACACAATAATTATAAATATTTAACTTCTTCGTTACAAGAAAAAAAAAGAAGATAATAATAATAATAATAATCGATAGACAAATCCACCAAGCTCAGCGTCATGTGATAATTTGAAAATCATGTGTCGCGATTTGATGAAACTGAAAATGACATGTGAATATTTTTTTTCTTCAACAAAATAAATAGTAAAAATAATGATAATGATAATAAAAAATTAAAAACAAAAACAAAAAAAGTCAAAAATTAGAATAGCGTTCGTTCTCCGCTGCAAATTTTTAGCAAAACAAAGTCGTTGGATATAATGAGATTTAATTTATATAAGTGCAGTGATTTGTTCTAACGAGACAAGATAAATCATAGTTGAGTACATATGCATGCGAGCACCAAAGAGATTATACGAGATCTATAATAACTCTATGGTGAGCACCTTCGCCGCGCGTGATGTCGAGCCAATACACCGCCGAGGTCATGAGGTTACCTCACCCTGCCAGCCACACATCAGCTGGAGCACCCAAACATCAACAATAATAAACAGTCGCTCGATCTTATGTTATAACATCTATAATATTTCATTATTATATATTGAACAACTTGATAATAGCTTCAATTTAATGAGTTGCCAAGATTAATCGTTTGGTTCGCACGAAAGTTTACCTCCAGGCTAATATTGTATTATTGGCAATTAAGGTCAACACTTTGGGCTTAATGTTTATAATCGTGCATGCATGGTGTCAAGGCGTACCAAGCGAGAATTTTTTTTTTTTTATTTATTATATATTTATATATATATATATATATATATATATATATATATTTTTTTTTTTTGCAATTTTAAAGGAAATTTTCAACAAAATTGGGCATTTCTACACTTTAAATAAAAACTTGTAGTTGTGCACTATTCACGAATATACGAACTGTGGACAAGACTTCAACGAGAGAGAGAGAGAGAGAGAGAGAGAGAGAGAGAGAGAAATAGATTTTTTTCCAACGATAAAGGAAGCAAGTTGGGATGATTGCAATTTTTTGTGGCGAGCTGAGAGCACACAGCTTCTAAGAAATCAAATTGATATGAACAGCTATGTTTGTCTCCCTCGCTTGCTCGCTCACTAGCCCGCCAGCTGGTACCTGGTGCTCACGAGTGCGTACGTGCACCGACATTGGTACTCACCCAGTACCATTTTTGACACGTGCAGTAAATTATAGTGTGTCGTTCACTTAAATTAGGGAGAATAACTCCAAAAATTCGATAGCAATAACGAGGATTTGAAAATTTAAAAAAAAAAAATAATAAAATACCATCATTAATCACAATGTGCTGAAATATAAGTTTTAATTTATATATAAATTAAATCAATAATTTAATTTATAATTTATTTTTTTTATATTGATTGTTGATGTTATTATTTTATATTATAATTTATATCCTTGCGTCAAGAGCTTTAAATTTAAAATTAGACAATCTGTACAACCCGGATATGTAATACTAGAACATAATTAGGGTCTTATTTCTAGGTCCTATTTAGGTCTTATTTCTATTTAGGGTCCTGTTTTTATGTTTGACAATGTATTTTTTACCACAAAAATGACGAGCTGGTTATATTCCTATCAACCTCCACAAAAGTGATGTTATTAAACCTGCTCCTGATCGCTAGGTTAAATATAATGTGTTTTTACCACAAAACTGGTGGTGGTGCACTGGTCCCTATTGTAGCAACCTCCACAAAGATTATGTTATCCTGATCCTTATTATCAATGTACTTAATGAGGAAGGTGAATTTTTTTAACCCCCACTTTTTATGACATTTTTGAAAAGAGCGTTAAAAAATTTTGAGGCGCTATTTTTTCTTAAAACGATTGGAGCATGGGAAGTATTTTTAATTAATTTTTTAAAATCAACCTAAAAAGCCTGTGACGTCATCAATCGGGCATTTATTTCGGAAAGTATTGACCGTAGAAGGTTCAGTAGCCAGTTTTTTGAAATCCTGAGAACCGAGCTGATTTCATTAAACTGGTTACTGAACCTCAAACGATTAGTATTTGCCGAGAAAAAAGTGGAATGATGACGTCACAGTCTTTTTAGGTCGATTTTCAAAAATTAATTAAAAATACTTCGCATGCTCCAATCGTCCTAAGAAAAAATAGCGCCTCAAAATTTTTTAAAGCTCTTTCCAAAAATATCATAAACTCAACAAAAAAATTTCAATTCACCTTCCTCACCATAGCATACAATTACGTTGGTGTTACACGAGAGCCCGACTTACATTATCTACTGAGGTCCTCTGGATTTACGTCCACGATCTGAAGCACTCATGGTCGAGATAGCACTGACAGAGCCAAACAACACCTTGGCAGTAACCTGTACCCTCCTATGTGCTGACCCTTGACCTTGGGTACTGCTAGAGCTGGTTGAACCAGAGTAAGAACTCGAGCTACTTCCCTCGTAATTACTTTTATCTGCTGGCATCTTGAAGTTAAAGAAATAAATTTATCACACACGTATATAATAAAAACAAACACTAAAATCACTTTATCACTATAGTGTATACTGTAAATCACTAGTTAGTAATAATCACAAATGACTAGTTATGTATCGGTGGGATTGATAGTGTTGCGATTGCCAGTTCAATACATGACACAATGTGGTATTAGCTGCTCCGCTCGAGCATTGAATGTTTTCCCAAGAGGTGAAAGAGAGAGAGATAGACTTAACTCGGTCACCTGACCCCTCTTCTCTCTCAATGTACTTTTTTTTTTTTACTATAATATACCACACCTTGTCCCTCCTCCCCTCCCCCCCTCACTATGTTAAGCGTGTTGCTCCCCCGCGATAAAAACCGGCCGGCTAGCTCTATCAAGTTGCGCGCGGCCCACGACTCCGTGAGATTTTTTATTATTATTATTATTATTTTATTATTTTTTTTTACATTTGAAGTAAGGCAGTCAAACAGCTGAGTGGCTGGTTAGTTGGTTGTAAGTCAGTAAGTCAAACAGTTACTCGGTCAACCAGAAATTAGGTCTCCTGCCTTCCTTGCTTTGCTTGTAGTCTAGCTAGCTCTGGCTTAGCTAGCTATGGCGCTCGTGCGTTCACTCCCTGCATGTACATCATCTTATATAAGGATGGATGTACAAACAGGAGATTAAAGAAATAAATTAGGTCACTTTTGAGATAATAACACTTGTTCTAGCTCTAAAAAATCATCATTCAGGCAAAATAATATAGCAAATAAACGCAATTTTTTAATTTTAGCAGATCCTAGTAAAAATTTGAAACATAATAATGTCCTGCTCAATATGAATGTGACGATTTAAGTAGCAGGAAAATAAAAAATCAATTACATTTTAGTATAAATTATATCAATCAAAGATTTTTTTTTAATCAAAATTTTACTTAAAGCCATAGACCGCATAAAACAACATGTGCTTTTTAATGAATAAACACAAAATGGGATCTGCAAAACTGATGACAATTTTTTACCAGAATGTTAATGTAGCCCCACGAGAGAGCGTAAAAAAACTGTAAAGTATGCAATTTGCGTGAAAATTCATGTTTATGACGTCAGAAACATGCAAAAATTAGTATGAAAATGTTGTGCGGGTTGCATAAATCGAATTTTCAAATCTCTGCTACGGGGCTACAGTTGGGTTTTGAGACAAACTTACGTTATTTTTGTAAATCCCATCAAGTGTTTTGTGATATAAGTTCTTATGTTTTTCTCCGGTCTATTCCTTTAAGCGATAGAAACTTAATCTTAATTAAGTATCAAATTTGTATGATTGACTTAATTATTATTATTTCCCCCCTATAGATGGGTGCACATTTTAAAATTTTTGTTAACATATATTATGGTACCTAATATAAAAATCAGTGTTTAAATAAGAAGGAGATATAAACGCCTGCAAGTCAATAACAATACTCGCAAACCCTGCATGTTTTTTTGTGTTCCTAACCACGAACAAATGACAATCATCTAATGTTTGTTTTAAATAGAATTGTACATTTTCTGGAGCAAAGAAACTAGGGTAACTGGGGAACATCATGAATGCTTGCGAGCACCCTCGGTGACGTAATCTTGAGTACGTGACACGTCCTGTACGTACAGTACTTGATCCCCGCGTACATATACATGCATTCATGTTACATGGCTTCATCACGGCTATACGATGTAGGTCGACATTTACCTTGCAAGAGAGCACGGGGTTACCACGTAGCAAAACTTTATACATAGTGCTAACTTTGCATTCGCAATAAAACAATACATACAAATCGTGCGGAACCTCCTTCGTTTATACGATATACCATTTATTGATGACTTCAGCTATATATATATATATATATATATATATATATATATATATATATATATATATATATATATATATATAAATATATATATTATATATATATATATATTATAGCTATATAGCTATATATAGAAAGATGTTTCCACATCCTCCAATATTTTGCATAACAAATTTAAGCTCATTCACTATTTTTTTCATAGTTCAATTTTGATGTGCAAATTAATATATTATATGTATATACAAAACATAAGAAATATATTCGTAAAAATATGGATTTTATGGTACATTGTTACGTAAAAATGTTGCATATTTATATATAATAAATAAATTTGAATTTAGTAAATTTAGTAACTTTTAGTAAGAATTAAAAAATCATTAGCCTTAATAATACATTTAAGGAACCGGATATGTGTATTTAATAAAAACTTAATTTTCTCTCAAAAAGGACGCGAGTTTCACCATCGCGGATCTTCCTGCCTGCCTGCCTGCCTGGCTGGATGGTGTTAAATCGCTGCAGGGAGTTAAGTAGGACTTCGGTTTTTTACTTTGCTATCCGCATACACAAAACACCACAAATCTCGTCACACCACACGTTTCGTCACGTCACTCAATAGCTGCTAATTCTTATAACAAGAGTCATTGTCTTAAAAACACTTCACCACATTTTATTTTACCGATGACAAAGTTGAATTAAAAAAAAAAAAAAAAAAAAAAAAAAAAAAACTTATCGTAAAATTTTGTTATTTTTTTTTGTAACCATATGAACCGTCTTAATTGAGACAGTGAAGAAGAATCTCCTGCTTATGAAAATATTTTTGCTGGTGTTTTCATTTTTTACTATGCAGAAACCATGATATTTAAAAACACTAAAGTATATAGATTACAAAAATTGTAAGAAATAAATACCAATAAATAAACGAAGATAAAAAATACAATACTGTCAAATTCAATATTTTACTTCAAATTTAAGTCAGCTAATTCTTAATTGATGTTAGCATTTTTTTTTTTTTTTTTTTTTTTTTTTATTGTTTTTGCTGTGGATATATATGTTTAATTTTTATAGAAATTTCAAAGAAATGCGAAACTCTCATATTCAATATATTATAATATATTGAATATGAGAGTTTCGCATTTCTTTGAAATTTCTGTAAAAATTAAACATATATCCACAGCAAAAACAATAACAAAAAAAAAAAAAAAACTATGCTAACATCAATTAAGAATTAGCTGACTTAAATTTGAAGTAATATTTAATTTGACAGTATTGTATTTTTTATCTGCATTTATTGATTGGTATATATTTCTTACAATGTTTGTAATCTCGTATACGAGAAGATACTAATTTTTTATTCATCTGCATTCATATAAAAACACGTTGCAATTTCTTTCGTCTCTTTTACATCCTGACTTACAAAAATATATATTATAAAAATTAAGTATTTAAAAAAAAAAAAAAAAAAATGCAACTTGACATACGTATTTTTAAATTCTTTAGATATTTTTTATATCGCTGCGCATATCTGGTGGTCGCTGGTAGTCATAAAAATGTATGTCTTTAAATAAAATTTAAACAAAATAATTAATATACAAAAATTGTAAATAAAAAATGCATTTTTCACCCATAAGTTTATAATTAAAATCCACCAAATGAGTAAGTAGAAATACTTTTTTTAGGGTCTAAAAATGGCATAATCTGCACTTTTTTAAAAATAAACAAACAACGTAAAGTTACGTTTGCAGAGCAATCGAACTCCTCTAGGATATACAGGGTTTTAAAAAGGTCAAAAGTGACTCTCGCCTCGCTAGCTCGTCTCTACTAACGCGGTCACCACTCGTTATTATACACCAGCACAGTCACGAAGCCTCGCAGTTCTATAGCAAGCAATATAGGGCCCATGTGCAAAGTAAGCAGAATCAAATCATTTTACGTAGGTATGGAATCTTCAACCTATAAACTATATATCACATTTTCTGGGACAAGTAATACGAACAAACCTATGGTGATATTTTGTAAGATTTTCGAACATATATTCTTCTTCTTCCTGCAATGTCAACTGCTTATATTTTGCTTTACAACTGCCCAAAATCTTTCAGAACTGTCCAACCAAATCAGAACTACCAGTTAAAAAAAAACACACAAAAAAGTAGGACTATAAATTTTAATTGGAGGTACAGCTGAAACGATGTTCCTTACACGTATAATCACTGCTGAGTCAAACAATGAAATATTTAATTTATTATTATGTATCTAAATTTATTTAATCAAATATCAATAATTTGAGTTTTAGTGGCGATTCTGAGACAACTTTTACATTAAAAAAAAATCTTATGTCAATTAAATAATTTTTGTTTCGTAAAAATATTGCTGGCGTGAAAATTGAGCAATAAAAATATTTGTGGCACAATCTGGTAAATTATATCTTCCTTAATATTATAATGTTCAATTTATTTTAATTTTAACATTCATATATCATTTATAATAATATGTTATTTGAATACGTCGTTCGACAATGTCTTCAATAAAATGTCATCAATAATATTTAGTGATTAGATTATATAGCTATAATGAATCATAACAAAAGTAATCGTGCGGCATTTTTTAGGACCTCCTATTTCAAGACTTTTATTGGAAAAATATCCAATGCTTTCCTCTGCTGTTTGGGTAAGATCAAGTGTAATGTGTACTCTTTTGTTAGTTCTGCTCTGCTAGCATGGTATGGGAGAAAAAGCTCTCTAATATATAAAGTTAAGGAAATTTTCTCTTATACTAGCATATTTTGAGAAAAATATTGCAACAAGGTTAGAAAATTCAAATGAGATATACTATAGATTATAAATACGTATTTTAAGTAAAATAATAATAATAAATAAAAAAAAGGTGGCAAATATATGTTTTGCATGAGGTAATACATTGTAACGTGTTCTAAATATAATTTTCATGTGTATTATTTATGACGTAAATATTTTGACAAGCCAAAGAACGCTCGTCAATAAAAGTGTTTGATTGACAGCAAACAAAGAGAGTCAGTCAGTCGACTCATGCTTCACATGAGAGCGCAAGCAAATAAACGTCATTTTACTTTTGCAAAAGTAAAACATATATATATGACAGCTAGCAAACAAACAAACACACACTCACTTTACTAACACCAGTGAGTGACCTCAAATAGCGCTGCAATTAACATCGCTTATTGGCGCACAATTCTTGCACAGTCGCATTACGTATACGGCCTCTATATCAACATACATAGTAAAAGTTGCAATGTTTGACTGAGGACCAACATTTTTCACGATTTAGGTTATCGGTGATGAAAAATTCATAAAAATTTCCATTAGCTTAAACCACGTAAAAGTATGTCTATAGCATGCCTCATTTAAATATTTCCGGCCTCGGTGCAGCAGTTTTCCATCATTGGAAAAGAAAAAGAAGCTAAAAACATGGTCTTGCAATGCTACAGTGTTAATAGGAAATTAGGAAACCCTAAGATTTTCCCACGCTTACACCTCACACCAGTAACCGTCATTACCGTTCATTACGTCCAATTTATAAGTTTTTTTTTCTTCTATTTTGTACAATTTTAAATACTCAATTATTATTATTATTATTATAAGTAAATAATATTATACAGTAGACATACTATTTGAACTCTTTGTGCTACAGTTTAAGCTATTGTGATTTTCTACATTTTTTTTTTATTATTTTTATTATGTCATCAAAAAATGTCAGTGGAATAATTTTTTTTTTTTTTTTTTTTTTTTTTTTACATTTTGAGTGCGCTCCTACTGTATAGTTGTTACTATACAGTATACTGTAAAAAAAAAAAAAAAAAAAAAAAAAAAAAAAAACGCATAATTCAATACAAGAACAACGCTAGCAACATTATAGTTAGTTTTTTTTTTTATTAATACTAGGGGCTAGTATAGTACTCTAGGGGCTAGCTTTAATAATTTAAATTTGATTTATAAATGCTTTCATTAAAAAACACAATAATAATAATAATAAATTTTATAAATAAAATATATCGCCCAGGCTCTAGATTTTACGTAAACGTCAAATATCCATTTAGAATTAAGAAAATAATTTTAAATAAACGTATTTTTTCCTGTATAAAATATAATTTTTTTTTTTTTTTTTTTTTTTTTTTTGCGTATTGATTACATTGTGATATATGATATACAATGATCTTCATTTTCTAAAATGCTATATAATTTTTACTTAATAAATAATAATTTTTATTCAATAAAAACACTACAAAAACTGTATTGTTTAATATCCTCGCATGAAGTCAGCATAGTCTTGTATGTTAATTGTTATTGCTGACGACAGATATATGTCCAAACTTGTTTGTACTTTATGATTCATTAAATCAATATTTCCGCCTCTGGTATTTATTTTGTTAAGAGATATTTTGTGAGTAAAGATAGCATAGAGGTACATTACTGAACTGACTCTAATAGCGAGCAGTGAGCAAGCATTGCATGCTATCAAAAATATCCCTTGCTTTGCTGTTCTATCAAAATTAATTGTGTCTACTACTCTTCATATATGTAGAGAAATTATGTGATTTCAAAAGATTCTAATTTAAAATATATTCAAAATATTTTATTTTCCCATCTCCTATACAATCAAAAGCAGCAATACAAGAATATACATTTGTTAAAGGCGTAGAACACCTTGAACAAAAAACATGTCTAATATCCTAACAAACCTGAATATCAACGTTGATTTGGCTGGAGTCATTGATTTCTAATTTATTTTCCATTTACAAAATCACAGCTGCGGGTTTGTGACATCAAAGCTCACTAGTCCATGCTCGCGGAAACAGGGAAGCTGTGACGTCACAGAAACGCATCTGCCATTTTATGAATGGAAAATAAATTAGAAATAAAATAACTCCGGCCAAATTAACGTTGATATTTAGGTATGTTTTAGGATATTAGACATGTTTTTTGTTCAAGGTGTTCTACGCCTTTAAGGCTATTTTTGGATCACGATAAACTCTTTTTCTTGATAGTTTTATTTAAATAACCTCTCAAAGTTCAACAAGATATTAAAATAAAATAATTGAAACCGGATTTTCTGCAGCTTAATTCTTTATCTGCTCTGCTCCACAACCTACTGTCAGTTTGTCTCACATTTTATTTAACTTGTAGCTTCAGGCAATATTCTATCAAGTACCACATTTTATAAATACACAGTAAATTGTGGAGCAAAAAGTTTGGATACCAAACTGGTAGGCGCTTTAAGTTTTATTTTTTTTTTTCTGGTACAGAGGTATATATTCTATAATAACAATAATTAAGTTTTATAACGTCATATAACCAGATCAAAAACAAGAAAGGAATTAATAATAATAAAAAAAAACTTTCCCCCCCTTGGCTGATTTGGTTAAAAGGTTTGTATAACTTTAACCCATATATCATTAAATACATAATAAATGTACGTTTTTTTTTTTTTTTTTTTTTTTTTAATATTGCTTATTTTGAATGTATTATTTTACACAAAATATCCAAGATCTATAAAATATTACATAAAAATAAGTTAAAATTACGCGTTTTTCTGTTAACGGATCCCTGTACAGCTTAATGCTTGCTATCTCCCATTCCCAATTTCTTATATGTGTATATCTGTAAATATTCTATTATATCTTTGATGTCAATTATCAACGCGAAATGCGTTGTTTTTTTCCCCTAATATTATTTGAATACAATAATAAAGTAATTTAAAAAAAAATAGGCCTAATAATAATAAATTGTTGATTGAAAAAAAAAAGTTCCACAATAAAAAATTAATAACTTAATTACTCTCTTTGTAATTAAAAAATACTTTCAGCTAATGCTCCTAAAAAGCTTTAAAAAAATACAAATTTAATAAAAATTCATGCATTTTTGCATTTTTTTTTTCTCTTACAACCTAATTACATTAGACACATACAACTTAAATATTTGAAAATCATATTTCGCAAATAAATACATAAATAGAAAAGAAATTGTAGTTAAAGGACCCCTAATTTCCTATCCATTAGCATAGCGGGACTCATGTTTTTATGTATATATTTTTTTTAGATAACTATTACAAGGCAGGCAAAAATTTAATGATTGATAAGGAACTCTAGACCATAGATAGGCATTCTATTACATATTTTAAATTTAAAAAAAAAAAAAAAAAAAAAAAGTGACACCTGTTGCAAAAATGTGCCAATTATAACTAAATTGTTTGTGTACATTTCATAGGTAAATACATATATAATAGAATCAAGAGAGGTGATATTTCTCTCCATGTTAATGTGTAAGTAGTTGATTATCCAATATCACATATCACATTGCATGTAAGATTGATTATATTGCCGCTCTATTCTGTAATAAATCAGTTATGTACTTGATACATCACACCCTACTAGGCAGATAGTGACATAAGATAAGGTACTCACCAAATATCATAGTTTGATGTCACTTGGTCCTTGCTTCCTGTGATGAGAGGAGGTAGAAAACCATGCACTGTGTCACAAACAACAGCTGAAGATTGGTGAGAATGTAAAGAAAAAAATGCTCAACACTAATGGGGTAGTAAAAATGAGCCTCATTGTAAAATAATAATAAGTATGATTGTGGTTTGTGTTTGCATTTTCTCCAGCTTGCTTTGTTACAGTCAGTCAAGTTTTCCACCCCCGTGCCCCACTGTCCACCTTGCATAGTCCACTAGGTCGCAGTGTCCACCCCTAGTAACTTCAATGTTTCAAGAACTGCGAGGTGGACCACACTATGGTTAGCTTGCACCACACGCTCGTAGAAAACTCCTCCTAAAGTGAAGAAAACAGATAAAAATTATCACCAAACTAAAAAGTAAGCTTGAGATCAGTGTGATTGTGTACTTACTGCAGAGCGCAGGGAGAGGTGTGAGTGAGAGAACAGCGGTGCCAGGTGATAATTCTACATCTCGTACCTCACACAGGAACGTCTCCAACTTCTCCTTACGTCCGAGGTAGCCTTTCAGTAACAAGTTGACACCGCGACCTGACATCTCACCTACCACAACCTGAGGATCAAATGTTACGTACTCAAGGTTACTTATCCAATTTCCTATATTAGCAATAGTTTGACGTCATTATGAATACTGAAACTTTGAGATCAAAATTGGCCAAACAATATCATTAAAATAATAATAATAAAATCAAGAAACAAGCTTCTTTTTTTACATTTCTCAGTAGCATTTCTCAGCAAATTGGCATATATTTTAGCAGTGAAATATGATAACATAATTTTTTTTTCCTATTTTTTTTTTCTATCAAACCTCTAGGCGAGGTACAACTTATGCTATTTATTTACATATTTACAATGCATTTATACTGAATTTACACTCCCGAGACTTCCGAAACCCTATCATAAGATTCGCGGGTTCTTTCATGGCGGGTCGGCCATGGCCTGGCAATTTCTTCCCAGCATTCGCCTTTACATACCGAGGAAACCATGGAAACCTCGGTCAGGAAGTCGGTAGAGGAATACCCTGAGATATCCCTTCCACCTCCCGAATGCACTGTGTATTTCCGGTGGACAAAGCTTATTGATAAACTTTGCCTCTGCCGGGAATCGAACCCATGACCCCTCGCGGACGAGTCAGACACGCATCCACTAGACCACAGTGTAACATAATGATGATTGATTAACAGCAATTACATTCAACCATAGGACACCCCCCCCCCCCCCCCCCATTTGAAAAAGTCATAGCCAATAGAATCTTGTTATGCAGTAACAGCAATAAATCCAAGCATAAAAAAAAACTTTAATAACTAAATTTTGGTGCAGTTATTTAAATCTGTATATAATATAGCATATTTACATAAAATGAAAAAGTTTTTAAAATTTGCAAGAGCTTGACCAACATGACTAAGTTAAGACAAAAGTACCTTGTCAAAAAGTGTAGCAATCAGTCGCACACACCCCACATGTACGCACGTCAGTAGACTGAGTGACGTTAGCTGTAAGTCTTCTCTCTCCGGTAGACTTTGCAGGCTGGAGATAAGACTTGGCAGCCAAGCTTGCAGCCCAGCACTGGCGTCAATTGTCACTGTTGAGTCAGTGACACTCAGATCAACTGTGCGGGTGGTGCCAGTACAGTTTGAGCCAGCGCAGTGAATAGACGTATTATTGGTGGTATCAGTACAGCGAGATGATAAGACACTGTCGTCTGCAGTGGTATCAGTCACATTTAGACTACGCTGAATATCCCACACTGCAAACTGAAGTTTCAAAAGCCAAGGACGACAAAACTTAGAGTTTGAGATACGAGAAAACCCGCAGCCAACTTCAAGTTTGCACGGAACTTCATCATCCACCTGAAATATGGCAAGTCCGATTAATCATTAAACTTTATATGCAGAAATATATATAACATGCCAGCAAGAAACTATAAGTTGTATTTCTATTAAAAGAGAGAGAGAGAGAGAGAGAGAGAGAGAGAGAGAGAGAGAGAGAGAGAGAGAGAGAGAGAGAGAGAGAGAGAGAGAGAGAGAGAGAGAGAGAGAGAGAGAGAGAGAGAGAGAGAGAGAGAGAGAGAGAGAGGGAGAGAGAGAGAGAGAGGAGAGAGAGAGAGAGAGAGAGAGAGAGAGAGAGAGAGAGAGAGAGAGAGAGAGACCAAATAAGAACATTTGGATTAATTTTGATATCCTACTTCAAACACAATAGGAATAAAATACTAAAAAGTTTTAAAGCTAAATAGTTGAGTTACTTGTGTTATAAAATGTTTTATTTGCCATTATAATAATTTTAAAATTTAGCAAAGAGCAAATAACAATATGAAAAAGTTGCTTTTAAATTAGGCACAGAGCAACATATAACTCAGTATTCATAATAAATGTAAATTTCAGTAATAATGAAAAAAAAATATATATTACTACAGCAATGAGAATAGGTATTTTGATTATTAAGCTGTTAAAGTTTTCAAGGGATATACATATAAAAAAGGTACCCTTTCATATATATAAAACATGACTCACTAAGAGTACCCTTTTCATTACTTTAAATTTGTTTAGTGCAGCTCATGTATGTGTAAGTGTTACCTGTAGCCAGCACAGTTCCTCGCTGTCTCCTGGCACCGTGGTCACTTCCTCCAAGTACGCCAGCTGACTGAGCAGCAAGTCTCTTGCTTCACTGCTGCTCAGTTGTCCTGCATTCTGCAGTGCACTCCTCTGTGCGACTTGCTGCACATGTGAGGCCACCCCTGACCTTGCTTCCAAGTGCACCGCTGATACTTGTCTCTGTCAACACAAATATGTACATTTATTTATGTATCAGTCTCCAACTCTGAAATTTTACCATAATATGTATGTATAACATTTTTATGTATATATTTATTAACATGCTGGATAATTGAATTGTATTTTCAATATTTACCAATGCCTCAAGTCCCACTATGCAAGTCTGGGGTGAGATTGGTTGCAGTTGATAGCGTGTGATGTACGAGAGAGCGACTGCTTGACGTAACTCATTTAGTCTCCTACGTTTACCCTGGCTGATACCATGCTCAAATAAGTCAATGTTCTGCAGTATCGCTTCAACCTGTCACAAAAATATCCACTCTGTTATTGAGATCATAAAACAGGTATAGAACAGGAAATTTTCAGTACTAAAAAAACAAACAAACAAACAAACAAACTTGATTGTCAATGGTAACTCCCATCAGTATACAATGCCACTATGTAAACAAGGAACTGACTGAAAGGTGGCAGTTTGATAAAGGTTTATTGTTGCAAAGTTGTTACCTGGAATGTATAGAAGGTGGTAGCTGCTCGGTTCACTTGTTCTAGGAAACTGTGGGGGATGTCCTCTTCACGAAACATTGCCACGCTGCCGTCTTGAACTTGCTCTGAACTCACAAAGTTGAGCAAATTAATTTTCAAATTCAAGTTTTATCTCCCTCTACACACAAAGCATGGCTAAGACTTTAAAACTAATCACCTTTTCAGAAAGAAAAAAAAAAGAAGAAAAGAGAGAGGAGAGAGAGAGAGAGAGAGAGAGAGAGAGAGAGAGAGAGAGAGAGAGAGAGAGAGAGAGAGAGAGAGAGAGAGAGAGAGAGAGAGAGAGAGAGAGAGAGAGAGAAAAGAAAAAGAAAAAGAAAGAAAACAGTACAATACAAATGCAATTCTTGTACCAAATGAAAGTATTTATTCTTGTGTTAAATGAGTAGGTGACCAGCTGATATCTCACAAACTGAATGGTTGCAAAAGATAAAATTAACATGAAGTAAAGATAAAATGTTACTCGATACTTTAGTTATGCCAAACATATGCAAACATGATCAAATATTTAAGTACAGTAATTCCAGTTTAAAGATAGCATGTAAAAGTAAAAATTCAAATTTTAGCACTATTTTTTAAGTCAAAATAAATATTACATATTAATGCTGTTCGTAAACCCTGTTCTCTGCACCAAAAATGACAATCACCTATGGTTATTCAAATAGAATGCGCATTTTTTGGTGCAAGAGAACAGGGTTTACAAACAGCATTATTTTAAAACTTTTTTTTTTTTTTTTTTTTTTTTTTTTTACTGCGAAAAGAATTATTGTGAAAATAAAGTTCTTCTTATGATTATTTCTGCACCAAGTCAGTCATGCTCTTCATCAAATAATTAAGTAGACAATTACTTTGGTTATCTAGTTTTGAGGTTAAATGTTGGTAGTTGCCTCACAACTGACAATGCACACAATGTGAGTACAGTACTCACCGTAGTTCTGCCACAAGACTTGCAGATGTGGTGCCAGGAGGTGCTTGCCTCGGAAGCCTTGAGCAACGAGGTAAACCTCTGAGTTTCCCTCCTTGCTGGTGCCTGGCTTGAAGGCATGTAGCTTGGTGAAGCAACATGCTAGCAAGTACAGCAGACACACGCTGGAGCCCTCAAACCAAGTGAAGCACTTGAGCACCAGACAGCCTCCTGCAAGCAAACATGCAGAATCACATTGTAACTGCTTTCTGTACATTCAAAACATATCAAGCAAAATAAAACATCACAGTTAGGTATGTTGAATTCAAAAGAAAAAGACAGGTGAACCCAGTAGTGACGACAGTGCAGTAAAAGTCTTGCTAGCATATTTTGGACAGCTTTTGGCACAATTCGTATATTTTAAGAAAATAAAAATTGCACTTAGTTCAATTTTAAGGGTAAACAGCATGTCAGGTCTTCCGAATAGAACCTCGTATGGTTTTTTTTTTTTTTTTTTGTTTTGTTTTGTGATGTGACCTTGAATCTTACCTGTTCTTTTCATAGAGCTCATAATCGCATGGCAAAAAAACTGTAATACGAGGCCTGTATTTGGAAGAACTGATGTGTAGGTGACTATAATAACACCTGTTGAAGCGGTTAGGTAAAGGCTAGGTGAGGGTGATAAAGGTAGCACAGTAACACAATATGAGGGAGCATACCTGTTGCAAGAGCATGCAGAGCAGTGATTGCCTCCGAGAGCAGCAGTGGTGACACCAGTCGTTCCTGCTCACCAGGGTCTTCTTGACAGTCAATACTGCCATCGGCACTCACCTGAAACCAATCGTCAGCATAGAGCTCATTTACACTTTTTTTAAAATTAGTTTTATTATTATAATTTAATATATTCTTGGATTTAAAAAAAAAAAAAAAAAAGACTTGAAGTGTGAGAAAGTATTGGTAGTTTGGGGGGACTACCATTGGCTAGCACAGCCCTCATGTCCAATATGTTAGGTATCACTTACCAGAGCTACGCCAGACTGTAGTCTCTGCGTGGCTTGCTCCACCAGTGAGCGTGCATTGTTCACTTCCAATAAGTCACCCGTCATGTCAGCTCCAAATATCCAGCGGTCGAGCGTCAGTGAAATAAACCTATCATCCGAGACCATGAGCATGCCGGGGTTACCTTCATAGTGAGGGTTGAGAGTGCTGGCCAACCACCGCCACTGTAACCAAATAGTCATATAACAATGTTATTATATTATACAGATATATTATATATTACCAAAAGTAAGAATAGGAAAACCAACAAGCGCCACCTTACCACGATGAAGTCTGTAGCTATTTTCCACCTTCACCACTGGCCACCTTCCAGTTACCTGTTAAACTCAGGTAAGGCCTAGCTACCTTTTACACAGTTAAATGAGTGGACATTTTAAATAAATATGGCTGTAAGTGAAGATCTTGATGGCACAGTTAACACTAATATTGACTGAAGTTGTGAACTTCATCATGGTAAGGCGCTAGTTAGTATTCCTTTCCTTTCCTTTTTTTTTTTTTTTAACATTGACATGTTACTACCATAATAAATTTTAATTCATGTTATATATATCAGAAATTTTTAATAAAAGTTTTTGCCAATTGGTCGATTGGTTGGAACTCCACCTGTACCTTGCACTGCTGGTTGTGTAGAGAGAGGTAGTGATTGAGCGCAGTGACAAATGCTCCTGGGGCCTCACACAAATGTAGTGAGCACAGGGCCTCACAATCAGCAGGCACCACGTCAAAACTGTTCAGTACCTCATAGAATTTGCACCAGGCCTACAGACAAATAAATAAAAGTTATAATAAGTTAAGCCATTACGCCATAGTTGCGGGACATTATAAAATGTAAACAACATCCCATGTTTTCCAAAGCTAGAAGTGGCCGCGAGACAAAATACAGCATGTCTCACAATTGAGTGGTGCCTATATACTACTGGGTTAAGTTGGTTAACATATTTGGCATCCCTATCCTTTTGAAAAGCCAACAGACAAGTGGTGTATGTACATTCAAATTCAAAATATATTTATTTCCAGTCTCCTACAATCAAACATAATAAATTACATTTGTATAAGGACTATAAGGTTTTACATGAAATTGTCAACTTACTTACTATGTATGTTACACACTAATGTTACTTACTAATTGACTAATAAGGGATAATAACTGCCTCGAGGCCAACTCCGAGCGATACTGCCCACCCGCCTCTGTTTCCACCTACTACGCATGCGTAGGACGTCAAAACAGAAGTGGATGTGACCGAAAATAGCCCAAAGTCCGCCCCGAAACACTCGTTGCCCCGTTAGTTATCATTTATCATACACCCTAAGAAAATAATAAAATTTTGGTAAGAAAACTGTCCTCCATGAGAAACATACTGTACATAGTTCATCATTATATTGCCTACATATACATGCTTATACCTGTGCGTACCTGCGTAAGCAGCTCTGGGGAGGCAGTTTCTTTGACTGACCACAAGACTCGTCCTGCGGGGTTGGTGGCCTTGGTGTGGCGGTGCCAGTCTCCCAGTAAATAGTCATTGAGCTGCGCCTTCACATCGTTCAACTGAGTCTTCAGCTTTGACAGGAAATCAGTCTGAAAATCACAAAAATTCAGTTAGTGAAACTGAATATAAATATGCATACATACATTTTGTAAATGTATCATACATACATAAATTTAAGCAATATACTTGTTCAAACGTATTTTTTGCCTTTACAGGACTTAACTGTTACAAATGTTTATTAGTATCATATTACATATTTGTGGATGAGCGTTCAGAGGGATCGGTGGATCGGACCACCCACTTATGGTGGGTGGTATTTATATATATATACTGTATAATGTATATGTAACATAATATGTAAAAATAATTTAGTTCATAAATATACTTTAAATTACATATAAAATATGTATTGTATATTTATTGAAACTGAAATGTTGAAAATACTTGCCTGAAAAGTTTTGCCGGTAAAGATCGTTGCCGGTGGTGGCAACGTCCATCCTTCATGCGGAGCTTCAAAAGTGAATTTCTTACTAAAATGTTTCTCCACTGCAAAGTTCATTCTCATAAACTAATAACGAAATGTAAATGAACACAATTCAATAATTTTGTGTCAAAAATCCACTGAAATAAATGCACAATTCAAGATTTGTTTACATGCGCAGTGCCGCAGTGTACTCGAGTGTACTCACGTGGATTAAATTCACGCCCACTTATCAGCTGGTGCTCTAAAAAGGTGGTAAAATTTCGATTATTTCTAATGCAATGTGCGGGCATTGACATTGATGTGCGGGTTATAGGTTATATCTCTGTTCCTTTTATCGCAGTTAACTATAGAAATTTATTTTTTATATAATCAAATTTGCATCATCGATAAAATAAAACTAGCAACTTCGTAAGACTAGAAAAAATAAATAAATAAAGAAGAACTTTTTTTTTCATTGAGACAAAAAAATATGTATAGATTTTGTTTTCTCATTCATATTTATCTTTTCCAACATTCTATTTTTTAGTACTTGACTCGATCTTGACTCACTTATTGACTGCAACTATTCCAACTATTCATTAAAATTTATTAAAAAGTACACTATACATAATAATTTTGTAAAAATAATTTAGTCGCATTATTTAATGAATAAAAATCAGAAATGTGTCATTTAACTTCTTTTTTTTTTTTTTTTTTTATATTATTATTATTATTATTTTTTTTTTTTGCTTGCCATATTGTGTTATTGTGCTATACACCAATTCCAGTCCCAGTCAAGACATTGTCTTATCGACAGGAAAGGACTTTCCAATTAATGGAAAAGCCGGGAAAAGCACACATGGGCCGGCCACGGCCTAAGTACACAGCCCGGCATTCGCCATGACAGCCTAGAGAAACCGTGGAAACATCTAGGCAGGCTGGTTGGTGCAATCACATCAATCATGCACCTCCCGAATACTGTGCGACGTCTTAGAATGCATGTAAACATGCAACGTGTTGTGCTCTCACACTTCAAGTACGCACCCAGCAGTGGCTCGAACCTATACTCGGTGAGGAGTACAGAGTTGCGAGTCAGCTGCCTTCACCACTCGGCCATACCAGCTTGCTAATTCATCATATTTTTTTTTTCTTGGTACCTATGTGAAAACATTGAGAATGAAACAATTTATTTTCTTGCGCATGCAATATATGAATTTATTATGCATATAATTATTAATATAATTAATAATATTTTTATACATATTTAAAAGTACATACTTACATTATTATAATAAGATGTAACAATTGAATTTCACCAAAAAAAAATGCATCATATTATTTTTGTTTACATTATATATATATATAGTTCTATGTATATAGTAAGTAAAATAGAATGACTAGACAAAATTCACGTTCAATCACTCGCAATATTAAAATTACACTTCATATTCTCCACCAAGTTAATATATATTTATAAAAAAGCAGGGGGGCGATTCTGTAACTTCATAACGAACGAAATTATTCGATATCTAATGCAAATTTGTTTGTTGCAACAAAACGAAAAAGTTACAGAATCACCCCCCAGGTTTGCCTTAAAAATTAAGCAGCATATAATTATTATTATTATCAAATAAGCAAAATTAAGCTATAATTAACAAATGGTTGCAATAAATTTCAATAAATTGATATCCCAGTAAACCACAGCTTTTTCACATGTATATTTCAATTAAGGGAGTAGGGGACCGACGACGGCCATTAGACTTAAACTTTCCTCGTGAAAAAAAAATCTGAAATTTTGCACAATGATACTTCAGCTTGAGACAATTTCCAATATATAAAAATTTTGGTGGTTCACTGCGCAATTTAATTTTATATGATTTTTCGAAATTTGAAGCCCATAAGGCCCAATGTTAATTTCAATAATTTTTTTCTTTTTTTTGGGATGGTCAACCATTATGAAATTTTTATCACGGCTAGGTGTGACCCTTAGCTACACAATGACACCAAATTTAGACCCTAAACACTTCTAGTTTTTGAGATACAAGGTCCGTACCCTACTCCCTTAAGTACTTGTCCACTTCAAGAATCAGTGATGTCACGTGATTGAGCTGGGAGTCTTCAATCAGACAAGTACTTTTGAAATCTACATGTGAAAAAGCTGTGGTTTACATGGATTCTGAAGGTTATCAGTGAGGAACTCAGGAAAATCTTATATTTTCTTAATTTTATCATTACGGGACCATATTGTTTTTATTATTATTATTATTATTACTGCACCAAAGCTGTAAATATTTAAATGAGGGATACTAGGCACACATACATGTGTTTTAAGCTAAAATATTTATTTTTATGAATTGTTCATCATCACCGATAACTTCTATTTAAAAGAAGTTTATTATTATTTACTCAAGTTTCTTTTTTTATTAAAATTATTTTGTTTCTTCATGTAGTACTAAAACTTTAAATTTGACACACAATTCAGTAATTCCATATATGGCTCCAGTTTACACTGTGAAAAATAAATACAATTCAAACTTTTAAACATTGAAAAGTAACTAAAGTTCAATCAAATAGAGGACTCATTAACAATTCAGAGCACTAAAGTAGCCTTTAAAAAAAAGTAAATTTAGTTTCTTTTTATCATGATTTTAGGTAGTTTGCTGCCCGATTGAACTATAAAACATACACAGTATCATAAGGATAGCATGCCAATAGCGGTACAGTTTAGCAAAGTTAAAAAAAATAAAAACTGCATTTATTTAAGATGCTCACTTGTTTAACACGCAAGGTAGCTAGGTCTTGCCTGAGTTCAACAGGTAACTGGAGGTTGTGGAGGTTGGCCAGTGGCGAAGTTAAAGAAATAAGGTAATCGAGGGTGCTTCGCTATAATGTCTTAAGTCCATTTATATTTATAAAAAAATTAATAAAAAAAAGAAAAAAAAAAGAAATGAAATGTGCTGATTTTGTTTTTATGTACTGTTGTAATATGGTTTATGCTTACTAACAATTTTTTATATTATGTTGATTAAGCACCCACCGATAAGACTTCATTGTCTTGGTGGGACTTATGTATGTACTTTTATTTTTATTAATAAAAAAAAAAAAAAAAAAACTTTTTTTTTTTTTTTTTTTTTTTTTTTTTTTTTTTTTTTTGCTACACATGACCTGAAACGGCAAAATCTAAAATTTAGACTCAATCCGCCGATTTTTTTTTTTTTTTTTTTTTTTTTTTTTTTTTTTTTTTTTTTAAGGTCAAGTGGAATTAGGACATTATAGCGGAGCACCCTCGATGTGTGTAAGCTGCACCTTCAGTATTTTAAACGTGTAATAATAATTTATAATACACTGTACCAAGGTAGGGATAAATTGTTAATACAATCCATTTCTATAATTTACAGAAAGTATATAGACTAAAATAATGATGGCTAAAATACAGATCCCCTCATCACTTGAGAAATAAAATACAGATCCCCTCATCACTTGAGAAATAAAATTTCTGCAGCAAAGTCCCTCTATTTTAACAACTTACAAATGCAGAAGATGTTCAACCACAAGTATTACATTGAAGAATAAGGATAATATGACAGAATAAAATTATCATTTTTCCGTCTTAAATTAATAAAAACAGTTAACAGAGGGCTATTCACTGAACAATTACATGAATTTAAGGATAAAACATAATACTGTAGTTGTGCTATAAAAAAGTGATCATGTTTCATTGATTATAATGTCAAAGCAAAATGATTATGATAATTTGATTGCATGAAATTAAACTTTGTAAGTTAGTGAGAAATGTTTGTATTTAACTCTTCATTGATTTTACATATTTTTGATCATTTGCTTCAATGGAACCTTCTTCGACTTTCAGAGTACAATGCAAATATATCCACGTGGAATCAAAATGTTAAGTAAGCAATAGTAAACTTGAAAGAAAAAAAAAACGGAAAAAAATATGAAAAAGTGAAAAAAATGAAAAATGGAGGAATACGAGCCCTATCTGCAGTGATTAATGTAGCTATTATGTATTGCGATAGTATGACGTGTGTATAACACACAATTAATAACTAGCACCAGATTACAACAACTGCAAATCAACATTTCTTAAACAACAAACTCTATTCAATAACAATCAGCTTATGTTGCTAGGTTCAGAGTGCCTCGTCACAATGTTCAGCAAAGAAAAAACTCACGTTGATCAAGATAAACAGCTGATTTTGTGATTACAACATATGAGAAGATAAAAAATTGTAAAAGAATGATGCACACTAACACTGGAAATACTTAATTTGACTTGATAACTACCCCTAGAGATGGCACATATAGTTTAAAATGATGATACATACAAGATAGGGATACCAACTTGTTCCATTGTTAAGCTCAGCCCACTTTTGATTGGTCAATATTGATCACATGATCTTCAACTCTGGTGCTGATTGGCTTAGCCGCTCATTTAGAATTTCACGGCAGTTCAATTTGACTACTTGTATCCTTATCTTGTAATATCGAGGGCTACGCGTCATTTCGGTACTATAGTGCAATCTCCGCGGGTGCATTTTTGGCACATGTGCATTCTCCGCGCTCACCTTTTTTGAAACATCGTTATACTCTTAGCCTGTACAGATGTGCCATTGGTAGGCGTGGCGTAGATTGCACATGTGCCAAAATTGCACCCGTGAAGATTGCAGTAGTACCGAAATGCCGCGTAGCCTTCAATATATATGTTTGATTTAAAAGCAAAGAGGCCAAATACAGTGGTGACATGTGATCATTTTCTCCTCTCCCTCAATCCAATATATATGTTAACACATTTTTAAAAAAACACCTGTTCTTTAACAGAGGCGATCACTGTGACCAAACTGACATGCACCATGAACCTCACACCACAATAGAGAACAATCAAAAAGATATTTATATTTTTTTTCCATTAAATTGTCATATGAAAACTAATTACTTTACAACTGCTACTAAATGCAGTTACATACATAACTTAGTCTTTAAACCTAAAGCTAATACAATAAATTTTCACATTATTTATAATTGTAGCCTTGTGTTAAATGTATGACAACATAAAATATTTAGGTATAATTATGTAAATTTAAATATTGTTTCCATGTTACAAATGTTATGCTGACACAGGCTTCTAGTATGAACAAGGAGATGGTTCCTGCTGACAGCAAAAATTGATATGATATGTCATCACTTAGTGGCTTTAATTGATGACTATTGTAGGATTTCAAATAATAATATTAATAATAATTAAAATCGTTTTTCTATAAGAAAATGAGATAGTAATTTGTTCCAAATTAACATTTAGTCACTTTGTCCAATTTTAAATTAGCAACCTAATGTTGCATAAATAAATAAATAGAAGTGCATTTAAACATAGAGAAACAGTATAGAGAATGCAGCTAAGGCATAATTGATGTCGGTGAAAGTGGGGGAATGTTTACTAGCATCTCAATTACACTGTTGCTAAGTTTCATGTTTATCACTTACTTTCTTCGTAGCCATGCTCATTGCAAAACAGGAAAACTGGCAAGCATAAGCGGCAATGCTGCCAGTTTTCCTGTTATGCAATGAGTTGGCTACGAAGAAAGTAAGTGATAAACATGAAACTTAGCAACAGTGTAATTGAGGTGCTAGTAAACATTCCCCCACTTTCACCGACATCAATTATGCCTTAGCTGCATTCTCTATACTGTTTCTCTATGATTTAAATTACATTTTAACACCACGCCCCCCCCCCCCCCCCCTCTCCCTCCCATAAAAATTATGCTTTTTTTTAATTGAACCACAATTGAAATAAAAACAAGCAGACAATAATGACACCATATAAATGCAAAATAAAAACACCTTCATAAGCTTCTTTACGTTAAATCATTAAGTTAATGGGAGATGAAGAAATCCAATTGAAAAGGATATAAAAGCACCTTTTTCTATAATTTTCTGAACATCACTTTAAAGGAATAGACCAGAGAAAAACATAAACATTTATATCACAAAACACTTGATGGGATTTACATAAATAACTTTAGTTTGTCTCAAAACCCAACAGCAGTAGCAGTGATCAGAAAATTCAATTTATGCAACTCGCATAACATTTTTATACTAATTTTTGCATGTTTCTGACGTCATAAACATGAATTTTCAAGCAAATTGCATACTTTACAGTATTTTCATGCTCTCTCTTGGGTGCTACATTAAAGCCATAGACCGCATAAAACAACATGTGTTTTTTAATGAATAAACACGAAATGGGATCTTCAAAACTGATGACAATTTTTATCAGAATGTTAATGTAGCCCCACGAGAGAGCGTGAAAAAACTGTAAAGTATGCAATTTGCGTGAAAATTCATGTTAATGACGTCAGAAACATGCAAAAATTAGTATGAAAATGTTATGCGGGTTGCATAAATCGAACTTTCTAATCTCTGCTACGGGGTTACTCTTGGGTTTTGAGACAAACTAATGTTATTTTTGAAAATCCCATCAAGTGTTTTGTGATATAAATGCTTATGTTTTTCTCCGGTCTATTCCTTTAACATTCTGGTAAAAATTGTCATCAGTTTTGAAGATCCCATTTCGTGTTTATTCATCAAAAAGCACATGTTGTTTTATGTGGTCTATGGTTTTCAAATGGTTAAAGCCACAAAGTTAAGATTGTATAACTACATGCTGTGTAATACAACAAAGAAATGAACATAAAAGTCAGCAGTCAGCAGAACACAAAAGTTGTAGCCAGTATATTATGTTGCTAACATCAAACAAACACATTACACACATTCTAATTTACTGACAAATAATACACTAAATTTTACTGTAATATGGCGAAATATTACACAGGGAGTTTATGCTTTTAATTTACTGTATTTTTATATTGAATTAACCCGTTCACGACGGAGCACGTTATATGACATGCTAAGTGCTAAACGTTATGAGATAAGCGAAAAACTCTGTCGTGAACAGGTTAAATTGGTAAATGACAAAAAAAAAAAAAAAAAAAAAAAAAAAAAAAAGTAGGACTACAATTATTATTATTATTATTTTTTTTAATATAAAGATTAAATGGTGCTTGATTATGTTATTTATTTTGCTGTGATGAACAGTACGTATATTTCACCTTATTACTATAAAATTTATTGCATATTTCTTCATTGATTTCTAGCGCTAAATTGCAAAATTACTTTCATTCAACATTCATAATTTCACTTTATATATTTATTATTATTATTATTTATTATTATTATAGTAAGAAATTGGAGTATAATTCACTCTTTTATTATTTACTTTTAAAGACACAAATGTATTTTTATTTTTTATGTTTTGTTGTTTTTGTTTTTAAGTTATACAGTATATCATAATATACTTTAATATAGACAAGATTAAGTTTTATAAGCTTAAAATTTTAATTTTAAATTTATTTAAATAGCAGATTTTCGTGCAATAAATTTAATAAACTTATTGTTAATTTTTTCTAGTTAAATAGACATGATAAGTAGAAAAATTTCTGACAGTTCTAACTGCATAATTGATTTTTCTTGCTACTTTTTTTTTCTTGGATTGTTTTGATGATTGCAAGTATTTTTAAATACTATCTGAAAAATATTTGTATCATTACATAGTGAAATTAAAATCACTGTTTGTTTACTTTAGTAGTTTGCATTGTGAACAAAACCTGATACAACAATAGAAGTACAGTCAACCGGGGGGAAATTGAACACTTGTTTTTTTTTAACTTTAAACCCTTGTTTCTCAATAATGGCTTGTGCCACTTTTTTGTGTGCATACTGCACATGTCCAAATTTAAGTTTGCTGTTTTTTTTTGTTTTTTTTAGTTCACTTAGTAATTTGTTTTTTTCCAGAATAAATTATTTTCCAAGAAGTGGAAAAGTTAACAATAAACAAACAGCCTTAAACAATCATTGATTCTTGGTGGCATCAGAGAAAATAAACTTAAACAGATGCATTATTAACATAGATACATAAGAAATATTGGGCAATCGAAAACAGAGAAAATAATTTCTAACCTAGACGGAAAAATATTAATGCGTAGTATTTTTCAAACTGGGTTAGAAATTATTTTCTCTGCCATGGCGTCCGTCAGTCCAAGCTTATATTACTATCTCTCCTTCCCCAATTTTTACCAAAAATCAAATCTTTTTGCTATCAATCATCACAACGTCAAATGTTCCTTAATGTTCATTATTCACATA
Organism: Ecdyonurus torrentis; assembly: GCA_949318235.1. Classification (NCBI taxonomy): domain Eukaryota; kingdom Metazoa; phylum Arthropoda; class Insecta; order Ephemeroptera; family Heptageniidae; genus Ecdyonurus; species Ecdyonurus torrentis. Next base: position 1,774,983 of record OX439130.1, read on the forward strand.
TCCATATATTTTTTGTAACTTAGAGCAACAAAACAATTATACCCATTTAAAATATTGACATAATTCCAATGCTCAAAATATTGTGAGACAAAAAAAAAAATCAACATTTTGAAACAGAAATTAAATATGCAGTTAGAAATGCAAGATATTTTTTGTCTATCTTTTTGTCTACTATTTTCACATAAATAACATAATATTGTTATAACAATAATATAACAAAAACAAAAATTAACATTAAATATTAATAATTTACTAAAAGTTCATTGGAAGCAAAAACTTTTAATTGAGATCTTTCATTAGTAGATCACATTATATACGTAAACAAACAAAAAAATATATATTTGTCTATAAGACAATAATAATGTAGGTCAGCTTGCAAAATTACCATAAGCAATTACCATTACCACAACAAGCTTCTTTATAAGGCAATTTATCATAAGATATGAGTTTTATATATAGCCAGCATGTCCATTCGTTATATACCATTGTGGTGATTTATCATTCAACATTTCTTTATTATTATTTCTTTATTATTCTTGCACTGAATGGTAAAATTTGTTGTCAAAATTGTGTGTACAATGCACTTATTTATTTACCAAAGTAAGGTAAAAAAAAAAAATTAAAAAAAAAAAAAATACTCGTTACATTTGAAACTCATAAGCAGTCGTCTCCAAGAAAAACAAACTCTATAAAATTCTATTGAATTTCAGAGCATCAAAATTACCAAGTTACAGAACATTTGGGTTACATGGCAAGTTACGTAATGGTTACATGGCAAGGTTACGTAATGATGTGGTATTTTATTGTTGCCAAGGATAAGTATAAAACACCTGAGGGTCTGTTCCGTAAGTCCTCACGAGAAACTTGGTATTGATAAAGGGGGCGTAACTCACTTGTTTATCATAGAAAACTCGTGAGCCACGCCCCCTTTCTCAGTACCGAGTTTCTCGTGAGGACTTATGGAACAGACCCTCTGGAGGCATTTATACATACATACATACATACATATCATGACGCTATAAATCCCTTTTGGGGTAAGCCAACAACACAGATGTTTTATCCTGACCCAGTGATAGACCTCCACAACTTCCTATCCTGACATACTTCACTTGCTTCCGCCAGTCTCATACCTTGTTTCATACATTTCCTTTTGCATTTCATACTGCAGCGTACATTCTTATTTTTCAAACATCTTCCAACCACCTCAGACCATGATGTTTTAGGCCTGCCTCTATCTCTCCTTCCATCCACTCTACTATGAAATACCTGCTTTGCTATTCTTTCATCACCCATTCTCTCAACATGACCAAACCACCGTAATACACTGTTCTCATACTTCTCAGTTACAGTTTCTTTTACTCCACATTTCTCCAACACCCAAGTATTCCTTACCCTATCTAATCTTGTTTTACCACACATACTTCTGAGAAAACTCATACCAACAGCATTCACCCTACTCATATGCCTACTCTGACATACCCATGATTCAGAACCATATAAGATAGTTGGGAGTAAGACAGAATTGTACACTGTAAGTTTTGCTTTGTTTGATAAAGCATCACTCTTGGCCAATCCTGCCATGCTGCCAACTACTTTCCTACCTGCCGCCACTCTCCTCTCAATCTCCCCATCTATACTTCCATTCTCTTGATATAATCATTTATTATTATTATATAATTTTTTAATTGCTTTGATTTTACTGTTGAGGTACAGTACTGTGACCAATCCATGACATTTTCCATTAATCTGTTAGTTGTAACAAGTTATGGCAATATAAATATACTGCAGCTCTGCGGAAAGTACATGAGTTAGAATGTCTTCTTTACCTTTTTTTTCTTTGTTGTTCACATATTTTGAGTCCAATATTTTAGAAGCAATAAGTATACAAAAGCAGAGCAGTTGAGAATGTAAAAATATTTATGGCTGGTATATTAATTTGTGGCTATATTGAACACAAACCAAACAATACATGTTAAATTAGAACATTAAACAACAGCTCACTCAATAAAAAACCTATAACAATAAAATTTGAGAGGTTTCTTACAAGTAGAAGACTGACCAATAAGTAGATACAAGTTATATTAGTATATCTGGCAAGCTGACCTTCATTGACATATTTGATTCTTGGAGTCATGACTTGATCTAGTTGCTATACATCTGAAGTCCCATGATTTTACACTTTGTAATGTCTGATGTCTACTGTCAAAAAATCAACTCAAGTTAAAATTAAATGTAGGTCAAAATGTTAGCCTGCTTGACGTGAGCTAGGTTTATTACTTGTGAAATAAGGCTGCGGGCGACAGGCGACACACTTGACCATGTGGTACGTATGTACGTACACTCAGCCAGAGTCGAGCATCACAGCGATACGTCTCACCTCTTGACTTACTCTGTCGTCACTGCGAAGGTCTGCCAGCGCAGAGCTTACGCCTGCGTCGTGAAGGCTCTTTTTTACCTCAGCTGCAACCAACATTAGAACAACAAATATACATTAGTTACTTTAAGGGAGTAGGGGACCGACGTCGGCCATTAGAATCAAACTTTTCTCGTCAAAAAATTCTGAAATTTTGCACAATGATACTTTAGCTTGAGATATTTTCAAATATATAAAAATTTTGGGGGGTCACTGTGCGAATTAATTTTATATGATTTTTTGAAATTTTAACCCCATAAGGTCCAATGTTATTTTAATAATTTTATTCTTTTCTTCGGGACGGTCAAAAATCATGAAATTTTTATCACGGCTAGGTGTGGCCCTTAGCTACACAATGACACCAAATATGGACCCAAAACACTTTTAGTTTTTGAGATATAAGGTCGGTACCCTACTCCCTTAACTACAAATAACACTCACAATTTGAAAATATAAATAGGGCCTACTGTATTTAAAATATAGTTTCATTTTGATATACTTACTTATGTTTTACTTTGATATATTTTTAAAATAATTCAATTTATTCATATACCTTTACACATAAAAAAAATGATTTTTCTAAATCTGAAATCTTAGTAATCAGTACAGTAACATCAAATAAATATACTGATATGATATGTGTATAAATAAATTCAACATTCTTATGAAATTAAAAAGCCTGTCACACTACTATATAAAATTGTTCACAAACATAATTTGTTTTTGAAATTTTGTTTATTTTTTAGATTTAAATAAGATAACATTCTAGACACAAGATTTAAATGTTGGTATTGATTTATATTTGGTACAGTACTGAAGCTTAGTGACATTTTTTTCACCATCAAATCAATACTTCCAATTATTGACATCTGTTTTCTTTGCTTTCAAATACAAAGCTATGACTCTCACATGAGCAAACTTAAAGGTTGAACTGACCTGAAGCTGCAAGTAGCTGCACCAGTGACAGAGCATTGAGCAGCATGGGTTTCTCTTTCTTGTCAGCCGCTTGCAAGAACTTGACCAGACCTGTTGCCAGTCCAGTCCCCGCCAACGTCTCTGTCGTCTCTCTCGGCAATTGCTTGATGTTACTTGCGACGAGAGCAAGTGCAAGCATTGACTCGTTCTGCATGACAGCGTGCTCTGCTGACAACATCGTCACCAGGTGAGGCAACCCTCCTGCCTTGACCACTGCCTCAGCCACTTCTTGGCTCCTATCACACAGACACAGTCAAAATACTTTCATCAGAACACACTGTAATATTACATCTCCATATAACCTTATCAAGAGAAAGGCTTTTTATTTTTTTATTTTTTTTAACATGAAAAGAAACAATTTAAATGCTAGCAACATCATTGTTTTCTGTACATTATACATACGTAACATACAACATAATGTTTGGTTGAACTGTTTTAAAAAGTGATATTTCTTACTTGCTGTTCTTGACAAGCCACGCCAGAAGTCTGTTGGCTTCTCCTTGCACACCAGGGTGATCATCAGTGATGCACCAGTCCACCAGTCGCTTCAGTAACTCCTCTCGTAGACCAAGCTCTCTCGCTGCATCCTCTGGAACACAGTCAATCTTGTGATACAGTGCCATGTGTGAGAGTAATGTTAAGTAATGAGCGATGATTGAGTGTTTACAACTTTGTCTCCATTGAGTAAGTAAAAAATGTCATATAACTTTAATTGATTTATTATCTTCTTCTTTTTTATAATTATTCACATGATTCGTAAATTTGACTTGTGTTGACGGTGAAACAAAGTTGAAACAATGTAAACAAATAGCGCCGTTCACATTTAATTTTCAAAAAAAAATGTAAACTGAGACAGGAGGAAAAAAAAAAAAAAAAAAAAAGTAAGGCCAAAAGTAAGTCTGATGCTGTTTTATAATGTTGTGCCTTTGATTTAGTGTGAGAACATGAGATGTTAGGCATATCGTTTCTTATTTTGACAATGTACCCTCATCCCTTTAAAAAATATTTTTAACTAGCTAAAGCTAGAATATTTGGCTCCTAGTCCCAATTACTATAGGCCTATAAATTAGAGAATCTTCGCGTTTTATTAATTTTCAATGCAACGTGCTCTAATCTCTACCAACTATTTTCTATTTATTATTTTTTTAAACTTATTAATTGAAAAGAAAAGAAAAGGCACATAAAAGTTTCGTGAGTCCCACACATACCTTGTGCATCTATGACCATACGCAGCGTGCCCAGCAACTTGAAAACCACAGGGAAGGTGGGGATGTTACACATTGGAAGCACCGTCTCCACTAAGCCCTCGGCAAGCAAGATTGGTTTGTTCTGTATTGGAATTACCAAGTTTCTGAAACAAATGAGGCCAAGTTATCATCAGACAAGCAAGGACGTGGTGACATGTACAGGCACTGTGATGTAAATTGTACAATATTGTCAAGTGGAAATACAATGCGTTCAAATGAAAACTTGAAGTAATTTATTATATTTGATGACATGAATGAATAATGATTTTGCCTGGGTATACCTATAGTTTATAATATAATTTTATATTGATAAAATTTTGGACCACATTCATGGTTGTATAATCTTGTTTTGAAATTATAAGAATGTTTTATTATTATTATTATTTTAATAAAAAAGAAATAAATAATGTTACTTCAAATAGTTTTATTTTGAGCTTTAAATAAAAACAAAATAAATTATCATTGTTAGTTTCTTCCTTAACTCTGAAAATACTAACTCGTTCCCCATTTCTCTTGGAGTACCGTGCCAACAGCTACCAATGTGTTTATCAACTCTGTGCTAGCATGATTTTAGCATGTAGTGTATTTAGTGTTTGTAACCAGGTATGAACTGGTCATTTTTATAAATTATTATAGATTTGTAAGCAATTTTTTTTTTCTTCCCCATCATTTAGTACTGTAGGGTATTTTATATTAAATTAAAGCACGTTATATTGAAAAATATATTACGCGAAAATCTTTAATTAATAGAAACAAAAAAGGGGGACGCAAAATTGCAAGCACTGAGAGAATTTTTACTGCCGTGATTGAAATGTGACCAAACTAACCTGTCTTACCACTTGTCAAGTTGTGTACACCGTGTTTGCAATTTAAACCAAAATGTTTTTTTTTTTCCTTATATTATATTTATGTATTTTATATTAAAACAAACACCACTTTGTTTTGTGATTCTTGCAGCCCAGTGCCTGAATACTCAAACTGTTATCACCTGAGTATGCCTGACATACCTGAGTGCACTGAGGAGAGCATGTTGTAGTCGAATGTCGCCCGCCGCAGTGTTGTTCTTGCCAACCAGACGTAACAACTTCTGACCAACACCTTTCTTTACCATGTGGATGCAGTGTTTGTCTGAAAAACAACATTCACAATGTATTAATGTCAGGAAAATCTGATTGTCATACCATAGGGAGCATGCCAAAATCAATTGCTATTTGTAAAATTGACATTGGGCTTAAAAAAAAAGTATATTACAAGTACAGTAATTGACAATTAAAAGATTTACAAGATTACAGTAGGTGGCTATGATGTGATGTCGATGACTCACCAGTACGAGCGAAGTTGCCCATGGCTAGCACCCCGGTCACTTGCAAGTCTTCATCGTCTGCCTCAAGCCAAGCAATCATCTCCTTGAAGACACGGCCTTCACCCTCACAGTACAACAGCTCCATGCTCTCATCTACACAGGGTCAACACAATTAGCTTGCAATGTGATCAAAAAAAAAAAAAAAAAAAGTTTAGCAAGAATGAGACTCTAAAAAGTATTAATTGTTCATGATTTTATTACTTTTATGATGACAAGAGAAAAAAAAATCAAAAATTGTCTTTAAATATTAAGTCAAATACTGTAATAAAAATTACAGAATACATGTATCATTGTTGTTGTGTACAAAATGTCTATTTAATTTTTTGTCATGGGAAGTTCAGTGCCATCTAAATTACGTTCAAATAACTTACACATTTAGCTACCCATGACAAAAAAACGAGATATGTACACATTTTGTTCGCAACAACATCAATATTTAACATTTTAGTTTTTGTGATTGTAGAAAACAATTGAGTTGTAATGTATGAGCCACCCACCTCCAGTGAGAACCAGTACGATGAGGTCACAGGCAAGCTTCATGAGGTTACGAGTCTCGTCGTCTTGCACGAGAGCTCTGTGTTTGTGAAGTAACTCAAGTAGCAGTTCACACAGACCTACTCTAGCCAGGTGACATTTCACTTGCTCTGTAATATCAAAACATAAAAACAAATTAATTATGTATCTTACTTAAGAAAGTAGGTGACTGGTTCATATCTCACGTCACGAAATATAAAATTAATATGACGTTAAGATTAAATGTTACTTAAAACTTTTAATTTTGTTTAACCCATACAAACAGGATCAAATATTTAAGTTATTCCACTTTGAAAATAACAAGAGAATGTAAAAATTCAAATTTCAGCACCAAATTAAAAACTTTCTTTAAGTTTAAAAAAAAAAGATAATAAAAAATAAGAAATAAAATAAAATCAACAAATCATTTTTTTAAATTAAATACTGTACAGTAAATATTTTTTGAAGGTTGGAGATACATATTTTTTTTAAATGTATACTCTAGCCCACAGTAGATGATACAGTAGTCCATCTCCTATACTGAGAATGTCAGATCAATGCGCGCCATAATTCCGACTGGGTGAAGCGGTCTGAACTACATCCGTAACGTTACTTCAGTTACTTTTAGTTCAGTCCGCTTCACCCAGTCGGAATTATGGCGCATTTTTTGATCTGACATTCTCAGTATAGGAGATGGACTACTGTATCATCTACTGTGACTCTAGCCTAAGACTCACCATTCTCTGCCTGGCTGTGCAGAAGTTCAATACACATCTCACTGACTTCTGGGGATGTGGTAGAGCGCATCACGTGCACCAACACGCGACACATGCGTTCATCCAGTATTTCACCCACAGGTCCTGCAACATCACACAAGCAATGCTCTCATTATTCGAGGGTTTTACTTTATTGTTTGTACAGCTTGTTGGTCAGCATAAAGTCCTCATAGTTAACATTTTTAAAGGAACTATATTCAAGCATGGGCATATCAATTAGGCATACGTTCTTTATGATTACAGTACCCCCCATTGTGTGCAGGATGTTTCCTGATAGTGCCTTGATGCTATTGCCAGTATAATGTTTGTGTCATTTTAAATTCATTATTGCAATAAACAAGGGAAGTTTTTATTATTATTACCATTTATTTCCATTGTGCTTCATGTTAATTTTATCATAACTTTTTCACCCCACCCTCATTGGTTAAGTAGTTACAGTACTTTTTATTTTATTATTATTATTATTATTTTTATCAGGAAGTTGTCAACGCTGACTTCTAAATGAACTTTTTAAAAAAAGCTCACTTTTTAATTTGAGAGATGACAAGTATAAAAAATAAAGCCTGACCTGAGTCTGCAATGAGTGCGAGGATCATGAGAACGTGTGTGGGCACTTCCTCGTCTGTGCTATCAGTCTCCAAGAAACAGCTGAGCAGAGGAAGAACACCAAGACTAACCGCCTGCAACATCAATTTGTAAATAATTATCACATTTTAACAATTTAAATCATTTTTATTATTATGGCACAAAAAAAAACTGCTCTATTAGGTCTTGAGATATCATTTTATTACATTTTAGCCTATTATTTATTGTATACTCTGTGACAGAAATTCATTTTTTTTAAATTATTATTATTCAAATGCTTTTCTAGTTTTTTATTTTTTTATTTGTTTTGTTTTTAATTACAACTGATTTTTTTCTTATCCTATTGACTTGTGATAGAACTACCATGTTATATGTCGTATCTATCGCGTCAAATTATTTCAAGTGAAATTATCACAAGCGCGCCACACACTCTATCTGACACAGTAAACCCTATATAGATGGAACGTTTGATGAGTTTGTGATAATTTCACTTGATACATTTTGACGCTATAGAGACGCTGTACATATTGAAACGCAATTTTTTTTATCACCTCTTCTCATAGTTACATAAAAAAATACTTTCAGTGCTCCAAAATATTTGAAAAATCATTTCAATAAATAAAAAAATTAATCTTTTTTCAAAAAATGTAAAAAAATAAAAATAAAAAAAGGAGGGGGGGGATATAAGAACCTTATTTTCCAAGCTTTCCTATAATTATATTACAATCTTACAACAAACTGCAAGAATAAAGTCAACATAAAGTTGCTAACAATTTTATTATTATTTATTTAAAATATTTTTTTTTTGTCATAATTAAAGACATAGAACACCTTGAACAAAAAACTTGCCTAATATCCTAAAATACGCAAATATCAACATTATTTTGGCCGGAGTCATTAATTTCTAATTTATTTTCCATTTACAAAATGTCAGTTGCGGGTTTACTACGTCACAGCTCGCCTGTTTCCGCGCGCATGGACCAGGCGAGCTGTGACGTAGTAAACCCGCAACTGACATTTTGTAAATGGAAAATAAATTAGAAATCAATGACTCCGGCCGAAATAATGTTGATATTTGGGTATGTTAGGATATTAGGCAAGTTTTTTGTTCAAGGTGTTCTACGCCTTTAAGAAACTGCAAAAACAAACTACGTAAATGTTGAAACTAAAAATTATTAAAAAATATTATCATTTAACATAACTATTATGACATGCAGTTCCAAACACTGTAAATTTTTGCTATGTATTGAATTTAAAAACAAATAAAAATTACTAGTAGTTACTATGTAAATACACTATTGTGATGATATTTTGTCTATACAAAAGCTTGCATCAAATTTGCTATGTTATTCATATGAGAGAAACTCGTGCTTCATTTGCATGGACCAATATATATTATCACTGACATGTGTACATAATAGTTCACAGTATTTTCCCAACTATACTTATAAGCATACCTTTCTTTGTGTGTCTTCCGATCCTGCTAGTAAGTTGAGGAGAAATCCTGCAGAAACGTTGCGTAGTTGTCGACCACTCTCGCCAGGCACCGCTCGCGCTCTCTCCAGCAACTTTACCAGCTGAGGTAGCCCGTCTCCTCCACTAAGCACCTGCGCACGACCCTCCTCTGAAACGCAAAACATAATCAGGCTTCTAGCTTGTAATAAAAAGAAGATATTTTCTGACTTTATTTGACCAATAGTATGGAAATTTATCCTTGTCATTCTTATTTCTTTAGTTAGATCTAGATCTGAGAGGAATGCCTTATAACTTATAAGAATAGGCTTAGCTACTGCAGGTTACATACCATTCTCATAGCAGATGTTTCCGAGAGCTCTACATGCTTGAGTCTGCAAAGATACGACCTCGGGTGAAGGTTCAGCTTGCAGGGAGATCAGCCTGAGCAAGGAGCGCATCAAAGTGGGACACCCCGCACATGCTTCTCTTCCAGCGTCAAGCTTGGCAAGCTCTGCCACAGCACGAGCTGCCCCGGCCAACACCACAGCTTGTCCCTCCCAGCCAAGCACGTGACTGAGCTGCACGGCGAGAGCCTCGTGGGTGGCGGCATCTGTCAACACATGGTTGATGTACAACTTGATGATAAATGACTACCGTAGCTTCAATCCATTGCAGTCTTTTACTTGAAAAACAATATACTTCTTACGACTAAGTAATATGAAAGCCTGCACAGATACATGTACCCCCCTTTACCATCTTTAACAAAAATTTTGTTCACTGTAGGCCGCTATATTTAATCAAATAAACCATTGGTGCTACTTGAGGCATCCAAAAATATGATATTATTATAACTATAACAATAAGTGTTGTCCGTATTTATACACACGCAAGGCATGCTAAGCTGGATAGTAACATTAAATACTGTAATGTCTTAAAAAAAAAAATAATAAAAATAAAAAAAATAAAAAAAAAGTTTATGAATAGAAGACACACTTGCTTCCCAATCTTTTAAGTGCAGCATCACCGCCTTATATAACATGAGTACACTGTGTGTTTAGTTATTTTATATGTATATGTACATATCTCATAAATAAAAGCTTGGTTAAAGTGTGCAAAATTTTATTTTCACCTGCAGTTGATTCAGGAGCCTGAGATACGATCACATCGAACAGACTCTTCAGTTTTTCCTCACTCTTACTTTCCACTGCTATCCTCAAACCATCAAGTAAAGAGGACAAATTTTCTGAAACAAGAAAATACACATAAGTTCATTTAGCATCACGAAGTGTCAAAAAAAAATCACTCATAATGAATTACATATTATCATACATATGCATATTACATACCCCTTACACTGAGAGGACAAAGACTAACGACGTCTATGTGATGAAATAAAACTCCTCTAGTAATTGATCGTTGAAAATATCTCTCAGAAAAACTCTCAATCAAAGTTTTAAATATCCTCATATTAAATAAAATAATCGACAAACAACATAGAACAATAAAATCTATGCAAAATTGGGCGGTAACTAAACAACCACTGGCTGCTTGAAAAAAGATGAATCGCCAAAATTGAAACCCTACAAGGAAATCTCTTGATTATATTTACCTGCGGCTGCCATTGCGTGTTCTAAAGAAGCCAAACTAATACATTAAAGTTAGCGAGGAAGGTAGAAATATTATGTAAAAAATTAGCAAAAACAAACTTTTTTTATGACATTTTTGCTATTTTTCTCTTTTTTATTGCAGAAAAATACAATGTTGTCAACTTTACAAATTTTTATTGGTTTAACCATATGGCAACGTTGCATTGCTTGGCGCACCGCGGCACCGCAAAGTTGCATTAATTTTTAAAAAATCGATTCCATTATGTTGTGCGTGAAACATTTATTTCCTGAAGTTAATAATACAGTAAGTTGATAGAATGCAACCTAAAAGTAGTGGTTCTGAGAGATCTTCGTCTCGGTTAAAAGATTTAGTTCCATTTTATGCTGTACCGGCAACAAAAAAGACAAGTGCCGAAATAATAAGTGAAGCGCGCGCGGCCGTGGCTTTACAGCAGCAATCGTCAAAAATGAATCCAGGTAGATTGGGCATGAAACCTGTGTCCACAAAAAGACCATTTACACCTCGAGAAAAACAAAGAACTTTATTTGGTTCATATAAATCTGCTCGTCCTCCTAGCAGTTCGTTAAGGTAATCATTTTTAATTACACATGTTAGCTCAATTTCTATGACGATTTTAATGTGTTGACGATAGTTGCTATAGCAACGGCATCAAGGGTATAAAAATATATTATTTTTTATCACTTATTACACCCTATTTGTAGTATAAGACCTTGAGATTTTATTATAGATATTTAATGACCTATTTATGCTAAGTAAATAAGGCAAAATTAAACATTTACATATCTAATCGATACACAAAAACCTTCTTATTTTTTGTCCAAATTGTCTTTAAACTTTAATATTTAAAATAAAAATCAATGATGCGCTGTATTCAAATTGATTTAAAATTGCGGATTAAAAATTTATTGATTCGAAAATAATCATGATTGTTTTATTTACAAATTGTTGCATAAAATCACGATACCGCCATATTATTTTCTGAGAAATATATAACATTTATTATAAAAAGTAAAATATCAGTATAATGCATTGAAATAAAATATTATCAGCTTTACGCTACTTTTTTATCTTATATTATTATTATTACTTTTTTTTTTTGTGCTTTGATTTAACTATAATAATAGTGAATAGTATAGTAGTAGTAGACGCAAGTAAAATTTATCCGTTCCCCTTTTCTCTATATCAAATGCAACCCGGAGAACTGACATGTTGAAAAAGTTGCATACTTTACAGGGGCTTTGAAGGAAGCTCGTGTGATTTTATTCTATTACATTTTTAGTTTACGTTTACACGTGGAAGAGGAGGATGAAGGTGTGACCTCTCCACCTGGAGGTGCCTCCACTTCACCTCACAGCGGGGGTGCGGTGCGCTTACCCTCACTGCCACCTGAAGCGACGAACAGCAGCAGTGCAAAGGTGCAGAGAATGCAGTTCCGCACACATGCACTTGGGAAACGTAAGAAAATATAACTTCATACTTCACATCTAGCAAGGAAGAGAGGGGCAGGAAATAAGACACTTTTTCCTTTTCATCTAACATAATTATACCTAATATCAGCACTAAAAAACGTTATTTTTATTTAAATAAATAAAACTTCTACGAAAGCAATGCGGAGAGGTTTTAATAGTGTTTTTTTTTATTTTTTTTATTAACATGTAAAAGTGATTCAAGTATCTCTCCTCATTCGAACATTTCAAACCTCAGTATACTAGTTTTCTAAAAAAAAAAAAAAAAAAAAACAAAAAAAAAACTGTGGTCCTGCAGGATAGGAAATCAGGGGATACTATAAGAGCTTTTCCCGCGCACCTCACCGATAAGCTCCATTCTGCTCAGCAGAGAACTTACACAATTCAATTTATCGTATTTCCAGAACTTTAAATTTAGAGTATTCCGGTAAAAAAAATAGCTTTTGCAACCCCGTTAGCAATGTTTTTACCTCTTGGTAACGTTCATCTTGTAACGCAGGATTATAGTAACGTAAAATTTTTAACAATAAAATTTTCTTCCCTCTACCTTACTGGAAAAATATTTTCAATAGATATTTGGGCAAAACAATTTATTAATATTATTGTTATTTTATTTATAATTGTATATATTTAACTTTTGATTTGAGATCAATATTTTGATTTTGATATGTGCAAGGTTATGGGGCATTTTTCTGAATTACAGTAAAATTTAGAGAAATTTCTTGTCATTTGTGTCAGACAAAGCTTTGTTGTGAAATGTTTCAGTGGTGGAGGAGAAAGATGATACCCTGGCGCCGCTCGGGGTTGTAGGCACCGCGGTGTTACGTAAGACACCACCCTCTACCAGTGCGAGCAAAGAAGTTACGAGTCTTGAGACAATCGTGCAACCAACGAGAAGTTGTCAACCTTTGTCTGCTGAGGCACTCATCCCGGTGACATCACCAGCCGGTAAAGTCACTTCCGGTCACGTGACTGTCCCTCAGCAGTCACTGGCAGCAGGCGGCAAGCGGTCACCTGAAGTCACTGCGGGTCCAGTGACGGATCGTGTTACTGCAAGGGAGCATGAGCCAAAGTCAAAGCACTCCAAGTCAGACGCTAAGGTGACAAATAAAAAAAAAATAATAAAAAAAAACTCAATCTATATACAATAGATCATCAATTTTTGTAATGCTTTATTATCATTATTTATTTCCTTAGGAAATTTAGTGTAGATTACAACGTCCGATTCTCACTACGCATATTAGAAAACTAAGGCTACCAATTTTTAAGAAAATAGTAAAACTATATATTGACGTAGTACCATTAGTATATAAATACTAAATAGTAGTACTTTTCCCTGAGAAAAATAATTAAGGGCAGCAGCTGTGTGGAAGAAGAAGAAACAAACAAACTTTTTGCTCGTGATTATTTAGATATGGGATTATATTTTATGCTGCTTCAAATTTAAAATATTTCAGAACTCCGAGAGCGCTAGCAGCAAGGCGAGCAAGGAGAAAACGAGCACGAGTGCCCCTGCTAGTACGTGCTACGAGGAAGTGATGTCTCTCGCTAACGTGCTGCAAATCCTCGCTCGCCAAGGTACGTACGTACATCAATTAACAGTCTGAGTGAGATTAAGTAACTCTTGTGTGATGCGTATAGAGTGCAGTGCACAGGAGGTGGAGACCACACTACGCAAGCTGTACGAGGCGTGCGATCGTACAGGTATGCTTGGCAGAAGACAAAGCAACGCTCTCGTGGTCCGCAGCCAACTTCTCCGTACGCTCTTCCTGCTGGTGGAGCGCAGTGAGCAGCGAGTTCTACTGCAGCTCGCTAGGATCTTACTGGCGGTAAATATTGTGCACCCTCACCTCTGTGTAACTTCTCTTGTGTATATACCGCATGTGAATTGCATTGTTTTCATCATTACTACAAAAAATTGAGAGAAAAGTAATACAAAGTACAGTAAAACAATAAGAAAATGCAATTCATTAATTTATTGTAATTAAGACCTAATTCGCAGGGGTTTATTGAGTTCATCAAATAAACGACAGAAAAATGAAAATAAGATAATGAACTCTTAGCTTAAACATCATGCGGCTATTGCTTATTTATTCTAGAGTTGTTTTTTGTGCTTTCAGTTGCAAGTGATGGGTCCAAACTTGACAGCAGTTTGTAAGCTGGTGTTCAAAGTGTCTCGCTGCGACCAAAATGACCAACTATTCTTGGAGGATAACATACTGGGTGAGTGCTTGACAATGTAACGCGCAGCAAAGTCAGAAATATTATTGTTATTATTATTGATAGAGCTGTTGTTGGAGCGACTGGGAGGCGCCAGCTTGGTAGAGGATGCGGAGGCAAGTGTGTACGGCTACGGAGCGCTCAAGTTTGTCACCATGGACCCTAACGTTGTGACCCGAGTCTTGCAACTAGGAGGATTGGAACTTATGGTGCTTCACATGAAACTTATCAACCTCATGGTAAATCCGCTCTTGTGGTAAACACGACAAACACGAGATAAAAAATATATTTTTTTAATGAGTTAAATAAAAATTAAGAGCTTTTCGTTTCTTTTTTTTTTTTTTTTTTTTTTTCCCTAAGAAAATTATATTAAACTATACTGGCCTATGCCCTATGTGTTTGTTATAGCAACAAAATGATAGCACTTGTATTGTTTGTTATGAAGCAGATTAAATGTGATATTAAATTAAGACACACGCAGGCACAAGAAAGCGGTGGTCGAGTACCAGAGTCTGCGATGCAGGCTCTCTTCCAGTTGACGGGAGCTCTGAGACACGTGGCGGGCGAGGCGTCCGCTCTGCCGAGCTTTGTGAGCTCCGGAGCACTCGCTCAGCTCTGCCGTACTCTGCAGCTCTTTGCCAGCGACCCTGACCTCATGAGTAATGTCGTTAGAACACTCAGGTACGCATTTCCCGCATCCAGTTAAAAATACAAAAGCTTGACATGACATTTGAAAGCTCTCATTTGTATCACATAAGTGATATGGCGTGACTATATATAAAGATAATGACAGTGAATGTTACATAGCATTACTTCTACGCACGACGCGTGTTGCGACGCGTTGGTTGCACAACCCGGGTGTCTCCGAGCTTGCGTGTCACTTCTCGAGCGCTTCCCTCGACGCCAAGACTTGGTCGTACGTCTCAGCTACGCTCTTGGCAACATCATGACACGAAGCGAACATGCCAGGAGACAGGTACGTAATAACATTGCTTACACGCGAGATATAAACGTGACTATCATGATGTTCTGTAACAGTTGCTTGGTGAAGAAGGGTCGAGGGCGAGTGTGCTAGCGGTGCTGGGACGCTGCTTGGCTGATGACCAGGCAGCCACTGCGATCATGCAGCCAGAGCAAGGACCTCCACTTCACGCCACAGAGGACGTGCTTGTCAAGGTACCGTATTCACTGTACGACGGCATACTTAGATTTATCTCTACGATTGCACTTACATAGGTACTGCGCGTGGTTGCCAATGCCAGCCTGAGCGAGGAAGTGGGTCCAGGACTAGCAGATTGCCCCGAGGTACTCGACACAATTCTAGAGGTACTGGGTGGCAAGAGCGCGACTCACAGCGAGGAGCTTGTGCTCGGAGCGCTGCTCACACTCAATAATCTCTCCTTCTACCCGAGCGCGGCGCAATCACGTCTGTCGCATCAGCAGATCAATTTTGCGCAAGGTGGGCTAGGCCTCTTAACTTGAAAAACAAAACATAGAAAATAAACCTCAACATTAAATAAATTATCTTGCTTTTATCTAAAAAAATAAACAATTACATCAAATGTTTTGGTATAGTTTATACGACAAAGACTAAGGTACGATTTGCAATGTTTATGACTGCAGCGCTGGTGCCTCTGTTATCATGCGGAGACGTGAACGAGGCAACGGTGGAAGCTCTGCGTGTGTTCGGCAATCTCACGCGCTGGAAGCAGACAAGGGACTACCTGGCACAGCAAAGAGGTGAGTTAGGCTCGAACGTGGTATTATAAATTGTCAACCATTGAAAAGTCTTTTTATCGCCCAAATTTACACTTCAAATGCAAAAATACAAAATGTACTAAAATTTATCTTATAATTCATATTATTTAACTGCTATTATCATTAATATTATTCACCATAGTGGGAGAGCGTGTATTAGAGCTGCTTGGTCAGAGAGACCCTGAACTTCAGTATGTAGCTGCTGGGGTGTTGGTGAACCTACTAGCAGACCCTGAGACCAGGGCTAACTTACGTCAACACGGCAGCGTGCACAGGTATGTTCTGTACTGTATAGTGTAGTATTATAGCACAATAACACGCCGCACTGAAATACTAATTAGAGGTGTCTGTGTTCACAGGTTGACTGGTATTCTGCAAGACCAGGGTGCGAGGGGGGACGCTGCAGACTGGGAACTGGCGGGACTGGCGTGTCAAGCACTGTGGAACTCTTGCGCCGAGATCAGTGACCTGAGCGTGGCTCTGGGTGCAGCGGAGACTGAGTGTTTAGTCACCTTACTAGCTGACTTACTTGGTGAGATTTAGGATAGTATAACATAGATAAGGCTCATGCAAAAGGTGTGAGGTCATGGGAATATAGAGTTTTGCTTATGGAAATTAGCATTCAAGTGACATCACAACCGCTAGTGAGTCAGATGAACTGTTTGAAAAATATCAAAATTGCGAAAATATTGGAGACTTAAGTTTACTGGTTTCATTTTTTCCCCCTCTCAGATGACGAGCGGTTATTTGGAGTTGCCGAGGAAAGCACAGTTAGTGAAGAGATCGCCTCGACCCCAGCCTACATCATGTGGGAGGAGTTTGCTAGCGTGGCCACCAACTTGCTGGAGAGACTAGAGACCTACATAGAGGAGCAGCAGGATCAAATCATGGAGCAAGAACTTGGGTCACAACAACCTGTACCTTAGTGTAAGTGACTGAAGATCGCACCGCCAACATAACGTCCATACTTTTAGGAGGAAAATATTACACTGTGGCGAGATAGGATATCTTTTCTTATGTTAAATATGTTAAATTTTATTGGGGAGGTGGGGGGTTAGCTTGAAGTAAGGGATATTGTTATGGAGGGAAGTGAGGATGTCGATGTGGAGCTGATACAACCTGGGGGTGGGACAAATTTAACGTGATTTGAAGTAACTGCTGAAAAAACTTGAGGTGCTCTCAAAATCTCAATCACAATATGAGGATAACATTTAAAAAGTTTTAGCACAAATTAATTTCTTCCTCCTTGCAAAACAAATAATAATATTAATTTGAGTTTATCTATCGGTTACTGTGATTTAAAAAAAAAAAGCTTTGATACTAATTTAATTAACTAATTATTGCGGTGCTATTGAACTTTTGCACTAATATTAAAGCAATTATTTTTATTTTGCGATCACTTGTTCTGTAATATGTGGTACGTAAATATTATTGTGGTAATGTGTGGTATTATTATGTTATGTTAGTTGTAAATATTTTAGTGTGTGGTGAAGTTAGGAAATGTGTTAGGAAAAACGTTGCCGTGGACCAAAGTAGAGGAATGAGACATTTTAAAAGTAGAAGCTTACGTTTTCTAAGACTCAACTTGATAACATGGGACCAATGCCTCAGATATTAAAAAAAAAAATAATGTTCAATTTATCCATTCTCAGACAGATTATGTAACAGAAGTAGAGCGAAGGTTGAACTTTAATGTTTTTGCACTTGTTTATTTATTTTTTACCATTAATATCATGAAATTAAAATAATAATAAAATACCTTTACTCTTTCTTTTCTTGCGCGTTACTTTTAAATAAAAATAATTAGCAAATACATATTTAAAAAAGTTTTCAAACATTTTGCTATTGTTTGTCATATTTTGTGTTTTCTTTGTTAATTAATATAATTCTTGATATCTTATTATAAACTTGATTAATTAAAAACCACCTTGTGTTTAATCATAATCTTGTAGTTTTAATATTTTTTCCATACATAATTATAATAACTAATAACATATTTCTATTCAATTAATGCTACGTCCTAGCTCAAAATATTTAATTTCGTATTCTCAAAGAGTTTAATTTTTCATATTATTTCAGTTTTTTTTTTTTTTTTTTTTTTTTTTTTTTTTTTTTTTTTTTGAAGTGGATATTTTGCACGCCTTACAAACATGCAATAAAACTATACCATCATGTTGTTGTGGTATTCGCAAGTATTTTTTATCTCCTCAATTATCAATTTTAAAAAATTAAAAATATTCCATTCCAAAAAAAAAAAAAAAAAAAAAAAAAAGACACTGAAAAATTAAGTTGCAAAGGTTCTAGGACGCAGCAAATAATTTCAATTAAACAAGTTCAACAAAGAGACGACTCTCACGATTTAATCCGTACACTGAACCCAGGAGAAAATGTCCATCCAACAGTCCGCAGCACAATTAAGAAATGGCAATATCAAGCCATGATATGACTGCAGATATTTTTAACAAGTAAAGTATACACAAAACTGATATTACAGTAAATTTTGAAATGTACAATAATGAATAGATAAAAAGTACGCGATTTAATTAATTAAAAAAAAAAGTAGTGTTATATAAATTTGTGTAGTAATAATAATGGAAATCAATTTTTTAAAAAAAATTTCACCAGTTAAAAGTTTAAGTTTATTCTGGTGTTAACACTAAAATAATTAATAAAAAAAAAAGTTTAATTTGTATTATGACACCTGCGGTGTTGCTAAAAATTGCCATACTATTAGCACCGCCACTGAAAGTATAGTCAAACTTCTAACAACCGCCCGGTACACTAACCCCTCAGATCGCAGCTCTACTGGTTTAGTCTTCAGCACAGAGCGAGGTCGATGTGGAGTACATTTCAAAATTTTATGTCAAGAGTCAGTAACATTTTCACTAGAGCTATAGTAACACTCAAAAAATCACATTTCATAACTAAAATTACACAACAATAATCGTAAATATTTGGAAGACATGTATTTATCAAAACTAAGAAAATAATAACAATATTTGCTAAAATATAAATGAAGCGTCTTTTTTTTTTAATGCTGAAAGATCAGCTTTCTTTATCGTTAAACTTTATATTTTTAATCACAATTTGAAAATAATAATAATAAAAAGCAGAACGGACAAAAAACTTTTATAAGTATTATTATTGTTTTAGGAATAAGTAAATATAATTTCATTAAAATCAGATTTAAAATTATTGAAAATATAATATAGTGCTTTGAAAAGTATATTAAAATTACATAATATACATTTCTTTCTTTTTTTAATCAACGCTTTTTATAATTTAAAAATCTCTTAAAACTAACAAGTGAAATGCAATAAATTTTACTGGTGATTTCAAATCATGTGGGACAAATAAATCACAATAAATTCAATAACATCGACACTGATTGCATGGAAGACTTTGGTGATACATAATCAATACATTTTTTTTTTTATTCTCACAGCTTTCTATATAGCAACCACAATAACACACATATTTATTTATTTCCATTATATGGGCTGTCAAAATCTGAATAACGGAAAAAAGCTTATTCAAAAAATCAAGCAAACTGGATTTCAGGAACATCATTTTATGCATTTTTTTTTTTTTTTTTTTTAAATTGAAAAGCAGGTTTACAAATCCAGACCACACAAAATTTGGATCAACATCAGTTCTTCCAAATAGAGATTTCGTACAGTCCTCGCCAGGGGGGGGGCTCACTAGCAGCTGTGACGTCACGCGTTCCGGAAAATGCAATGTTAATCTTATGGGCAAAACGATTCACGTGACGTCACAACAGCCTTATGAGCTCCCCCTGAGTCCTCGCCAACTTACGATTCGACCATTGAGAGAGCACCTAAAAACTCTCCATTTAGTTAACCACACCTCCTAGCGACCTTGAGCACTTGAGTGTCTATTGGCTCATGACTCGATTTCAATTAATCGTGAACATCCCTAGGTGGCACGGACTGTAGTATAGTTTTTTTTGCCTTGCAACTATGAGCTCTATGAAAAGAACAGTTAAGATTCAAGGTCACATCATAAAAAAAACTCTACAATGAGGTTTCTACTTAGAAGACTTAATATAGAAAAGAACCGTTTTCCATTGAGGAGGAGGAAGAGCAAGGTGGGGTGAACCAAAAACATCATATTATATTGGACCCATATTTTCACACTTATCAAAAATTGTTTATCCCAGATTACTGTGATCTTACTTTGAAATTTATCTGGAATGAATACTTCAGATAAGAGCACTGAAGATTATTGACAGCCCTTATTAATTATTATATTTATTATCATCTTCACACATCCTAAGTTCACACTAAACCAGCTACCACCAGCATATTGTTGTGTTCATTGTATAGGTTAAGAAAATTGTTATTCTTTAATACACAGAAATACAAAATTGCATAATTTATGCTAAATTTATGTCATTATAGCATAAATGTTGCTAAATTGGAACACCATAAATATGATCTAAAACTTTACTATTTATTTTATTTAATATACTTTTACTACGCATGAATTATTATGTTATAGGGTCTATGCATTCATGTTAAAGTCAACGCCATGTTGGATAACTCAATAACATGGGTGGCATAGGACAAAAAATCGTTTTGCCAATTTAAAAACACTATGCAATATTTTTGAGAGCATTGATGCTGTAAATATGTTGAATTAGTATCTCAAGTATGTGAGAAAAATAGCAATAACCAAAAAATTAACCAATTTCCCAAAGAAAATTGGCTTAAATGAAGTTTGTCCTATGCTGAGCAATGTTATGCACTACTCCAGTATGGCCTCAAAGCGCAATAAATATGACGTCATCCGCATACACCCTATAGATAAATGTGGTTAAAAATAAGCTTATTAATTTGGGGGGAGGGGGTACGTAGATGTAGTTTTTGTATAATTTTTAACATCATCAAAATACAAATCATATGATATTACTGGATCTAGCCAATTAAAAAAAAAATCAAAAAGTACAGCAAATAAATATTAACTTAAATTTGTCTTTATTTATACAAAAAATTGTAATAAAGGGAAGGTGCGCAGGAAGCAGGAACACCAATATAGGGTGTATCTGCATGATATCATATTTGATGCACTTTGACGCCATACTGGAGCGAAGAATAACATTGCTCAACATAGGACAAACTTCGTTTTTTGACTATTTCATAAGGAAAATCAGTCAATTTTTTGTTATTGTTATTTTTCTTACATACTTGAGATACAATCAATTTAAGGAAAAAACCATCGCGGTTAGGATCAATGATAAAGAAAAGGATAGAAAAACCAGCAAGGGCCTTACCACAGTAGAAGTTCTATGGAGAGGTCGAGGTCTTGCATGGCACAGTATAATGTTATAAAAGTTTCTTTATAACTTGAGAGCTTTCGTCATATGATAATGGCATTATCAATCAAAAGAGAAAATTACTTGAGCACATCACTGAGCAGTGTCTTGTCTTTCTATCCTTTTCTTTATCATTGATACTTGAGATACAGTACTAATTCAACCTATTATCACCATCCGTACTCTCAAAAATATTGATAATTATTTTTAAATTGGCTAAATGAGTCTTTTTCTTGTACTAGCTCATGTAATGAGTACTCCAACATTTAAAAAATTATTCAAGTTTCAAAAAAAAAAAAAAAAAAAAAAAAACTAGACTTCTACCCTACCCCCTGATAAAATAGCAATGAACTATAGTGCATGATTGTGTGGTAGCTGGTAACACTTGCTAGACATATACTATGATTACACCCTCAGTTAGACTAAATTCACATCAAAATCACCAACATGATTTGACATGATTACTAAGCATATTGACTATACACATATTTTTCAACTCTTAGACTAATGCAATGTTTCACAAGCAACGCACACAGATTGACATTGATATAAATATGCATGTACACTCCTCCAATTCTTAAAGTACCCATCAAATGGAAACCACTTTCTTTAGAAAATGGTCAACATGTCATCTTAAGTGACAGATTTAACCTTTGCTAATGGAGCAGTAGGTGTTTTGTGAGGTTAAATCTGGCACTTAAAATGACATGTTGACCATTTTCTAAAGGAAGTGGCATCTCTTTGATGGGTAGATTTAGAGAAGGCTGAGTGTACCTGTAAATTAAAAAACATTCAAGCAGAGAGACTGTTACTTACCAAGCTGTTTATTACCAACAATAGAAATTAAAATATTGAATTTTTGTCGTAACCATTGCTGTGTATTCATAAAAACAACACCATATTTGTCAAAGTTTAGTGTTGTTTTTGACAATTATATTTATCTAATATAATATTTTAACTAACTTATTAGTAATATTTTAGTTTAAATGTACAGCTCTGGCCAAAAGTTCCCGAACGGGGCAGCGCGCGGTGACCGCTGCGTTTTCTCATAAAGATAACATAGTGTTGTTGCGGGTTGCCTATGCAAATCGTTAGGGAACTTTTGGCCAGAGCTGTACAACTTATACCCTCAAAATAATTTTCTCAGTATAACATGCCATCAAACTTCTTTAATAGTCTCTCTGTTTGAACAAGTCAACCACGGCACAAGTGAAAGCATGCATTGTTTGAGCCATGTCTGAGCACTACGGCACATGACGTCGTGATGCTACGTGTTGTATCGTACCCTCCACCAGCTCCTACCTCTCTCTCTCTCTCTCTCTCTCTCTCTCTCTCTCTCTCTCCAACTCACTCGCAAACGGCAGAGATACTGGGCTGAGGATGTTCAATGTCATTCTTACTCTGGATTAGCTGCAACTCTAGAGCTCGTTTGCTCAATGGCCCACCTCCACATAAACCTGCAAACACATTGCAGACATGTTAACTATTAGCATGGATAACAATTGTAAAATATTATCCAAGAGAAATTCTAAAATGAATTAAACAATTACTTTTCATGCTACTGACGGTTCTTGCGTTGTAGTTTCTAAGATTTTTACTCAAAAGTAATGTTCATTTTATTTTTTTTATTGTATTAGGGAGTTAGCAATAATTATAAAATAATTGGCTAGTGCTTGCTACATTACTGATGACTGCTAAGTGGTGCAAGATAAAAGTATAAGGTTCTGACCCTGGCCTGACCTCTCACAGGTCTGGTATTAGGAGCCCTGGAACTGTCGTCAATGAGCAAGACAGCCGCAAGATTACAAAATTTTAGAGGGTAATTTTATTTCATATTCTTAAAAAGGACATTTTTTTAGAATTAATACATGTATGCGGATTTCTAATTTTTTTAGTTCAGTAAGTTTTTTTAATTGATTTTTGAAAGTGGCAAAATGATGTCACAGGCATCAACTTTTTCTTATGCCAACATGCATGAGTTGCTGACCATGACATTATTTTTCAAAAATTAATTAAAAATACTTAATGATTTTAAAAATTGGATCA
This sequence comes from Ecdyonurus torrentis, assembly GCA_949318235.1. NCBI lineage: Eukaryota > Metazoa > Arthropoda > Insecta > Ephemeroptera > Heptageniidae > Ecdyonurus > Ecdyonurus torrentis. The sequence continues at coordinate 1,798,764 of OX439130.1, forward strand.
ATCGATTCAGGACAATATCCTCTTTTAGAATATAAAATAAAATTACACTTTTTTTCTTTCTTATTTTATAACGTTTCTTCAAATATGACAGAGCACCCACCGAGATGCTACATATCTAACTTACTCTGTGCATGAGCGAAGGTTCTCTTGAGCACAGCCTGCAAGGTACACACAGTCTTCTCCACTGCGTCCTGCAGGTCTCCGCCAGAGCGGTGCATACACGCCATGAAGAGAGCAGCAAACAAGTCACCGGTGCCAGTAAATGTCGCAGCCAACTTGGGGATCTTTATTGTCACTTTCTTATGTTTACCTCCTGCAATCAGTACATCATCAATAATCAATTAGTTACTGCAGATAAAATAATAAAAATAAAAATTTATATTTATTTTAAAAGCATGCTAAAATATGCATGCCATTTCAATTTTTATAGCAACAATGCTTTAGTTTTCTGCAAAATAATAATAAAACTAAGATCCTGCATTTTTAAAGGATAAAAAAATATGAATTTCACTTCTTCTTAACATGCTGTCTGTGATTAGATAGTTACATTATGAAGCAACTTATACTCAGGGTTTCGACTATTTTGCCCAACCCCCCCCCCCCCCCAAAAAAACTTGAAAAACTTGAAAAACCCCATGAAAAAAAACATTTCTTAATATATGACTAAAAGAAAAATGGTTTATTTCACAATTTTAACTTTGCTTACAATGTACTTTTTAACATGGAATCATTATATTTACTGTTTATACAGTACATTGATTGCGTAGAGTTTTCAAATGCCTGGCTGTACATTATTTCAAACCTAATCTGATACTGTACCACAAGAGAGAGAAAAACAAAAAATGTCCAATATAGAACAGCTGTCAAAAGATACCTCAAATCCAAGAAACACAGACCATGAAATATTTCATAAATCAGTCTTTCATTTTACAAATACCTGAAAATAAAAAATATCACAAATATCTCTGTGTATTATTATTTATTAAAATAAATTGACAGCATAAAAAAGTTGTTATATGTTTATTTTAGTTCAATATCCCTGTTAAAAAAAATTTCCAGCATTTGTATATTTTACTATAAGTATTTTTTACAGACTGAAATAAAAAAAAAGTTATAAAACCCAGCTTTATTTGAAAAACCCCTGAAAAAAAAAAACGTTTACTATAAATATTTTTTTCAGACTGAAATAAAAAAAAAGTTATAAAACCCAGCTTTATTTGAAAAAACCCTGAAAAAAAAACTGTGTTTTTTTTTCTCAAAAAATAACATTTTTTTTTCAAACCCTGCTTATACTTAAAAACTCTATTTATGTACAGTACAGAGCAGCAAAAATGTTAACAAAGGATATGCCGCTCCAATGAGGTATCTGGACAGAAATTGTCATCACTACAGCAAGGTGTGTCCACTGCCGCAATTCACCGCCTTCTTGTGCAGTCACTTGTCTATGAAACAACCAAAAGATGCATGCCTCCTGGATGGGCAGTCTTGTGCACACCTTCTCTCTCTTTTTGTTCTCGCTGCCTGTATCAAGAAAATATCATACACAAACAAACTGAAGACAGCAAAATAACAACTCCACCCTCTCTCTCTCTCTCTCTCTCTCTCTCTCTCTCTCTCTCTCTCTCTCTCTCTCTCGTTCTCTCGTTCTCTCTGTCTAAAATTCATACCAATACTATATTATAGGAAAAACAGTGCGTGAGTGTGAGCGCACAACACGATCAACTAGGAGAGCGAGAGAGGTGGAGTTGATTTTTTTCTGTCTTCAGTTTGTTTGTGTATGATATTTTCTTGATACAGGCAGCGAGAACAAAAAGAGAGAGAAGGTGTGCACGAGACTGCCCATCCAGGAGGCATGCATCTTTTGGTTGTTTCATTGACAAGTGACTGCACAAGAAGGCGGTGAATTGCGGCAGTGGACACACCTTGCTGTAGTGATGACAGTAACTGTCCAGATACCTCATTGGAGCGGCATATCCTTTGTTAACATTTTTGCTGCTCTGTACTGTACATTATGTATGTTATTTCAGCAATAACACACTGAATAACACAGATAAATGTCTGTTCAACTATGAACAGCTAAGAATGTACAATAGTTACCTAGACGTGAGCTCGCTAAGCCAAGGAGAAAGTCGTCGTCTCCAAGCTCAGTTGAAGAGAGAACAACAGTGCTTGGTCCCTTGGCATGAAGCTGGTCCATGGCTTGCCACGCCTCCTCTACATTAGTGATGTTGATACCTGTCAAACGTCTGTAAACATACGTAGTTCAAAACATCAATTTTACATGCAACTAAGACAAAATAATAATATAAGTTCCTACTCAGATGTACAGAAAAAAATAAATACATAAATCACTTTCATGACTTTCTGTGTGTATTCCTCCTCCTTCCCTCTCCCCCTGCAGTGATAAAATTCTTTTCCCAAGTAATTGCAATACAAATTTTGTCACCCAATCAAATTGTAAAAATCACAGTACTTTTTTTTTTTTTTTTTCAATCAAAGAGTAATTATGAATGTAAACAATTTCTTTTACAGAGAATAAAAAAAAAAATAATAATAACTTACTCTGCCTCATACTGGTTAGGGGTGATGATATCAGCTAGAGGAATGATGTTGTCTCTGTAAATAGGAAGCAGTTCCTCAGGGACGTACATGCGACCATTGTCTCCCATCACTGGGTCACACACTGAACAACAAAAATATAAATACATTACAGCATTCCAGTATCTCACTTGTTTGCTACAAATAGTAATTATAAGCCACAGTTGAAAAATAAAACTTCTAATATTCTTAACTTTTTTTTTTTTTTTTTTTTAAATTTATTTTTATCAAAAACATAATTCTATGGTGAATATATGTAATGATAAAATTGCTCATTGGGGAAGATTTTTTCTATCATAATAATAATAATAAAAAGAGGATAGAATTACCAGCAAACACCTGACCACAGTAGAAGTTCTACGGAGCGGTCAAAGTCTCGTGTCACGTGGCACGGTTTTTTCCCATAAAAAATTTACATAACTGAGAGCTTTTGTCATATATTAATGACATTTTATCAAGTAAATCTCTTCTTTGATTGATAATGTTATTAACACTTACTTTATGGATTGACGATCCATCCTGGACTTTTTCCATTCTCCTGATTTTTAATTTACATATGTATGTAAATTTGAGTTACGTTTCGGACTTTAACCAAGTCCTTCGTCAGACTCATACGACTCTCACACGATAACTGGAGAGCCAAAAAGTTCAAAAATAAGGAAACTTGCACAGAGGGGAGGGGGTTTGTTTTTATTTTGTCTATGAGAGGGGGGTGGGCATGTAGTATGGCAAGCTCTCTACTTGCTTGCGCTGGTGCGAGGGTGTGTGTGTGTATACTAACAGTCAAGCAGCCTCGACCTTGGAGGCCGCCGACGTGTCATAACCTGTACATCGTTCTTTATAATAGGGAGCCAAATTTCATTCAGTTGATGACTACATTGACTAAATGTATTCTCCTTATTTTTTATAATTTCAATTGCTTCATGAACTTTTCTTTTTTTAAACTTTTCTTCTTTACCTATCACTGCAGTTTCATCCCATTTTATTACATGTTCATTAATATTTTTATTCATTAAATGTTCGACTATTTTTGAGTTTGGGAATTTTCGTGGATTTTTTACGTAGTTTCTATGTTCTTTTAGCCTGACTTCAAGTGGGCGGCCTGTTTCACCGATGTAATTGTCCCCACAGGAGCATGGTATTGAATATATACAGTTTTTATTATTATTATTGTTATTATCTGGTTTCAAGTGTACTAAATCTTTTCTAATAGTGTTGTTTGAATTAAATACAACACGTATATTATTTTTGTTACCTATTTTTTTAATTTTCTCACTAAAACCTGGTACATAAGGGATGGCTATGGTAGTATACGGTTTTTCTTTCTCTCTGCCGTTGTCAGTAGTGTGCCTGCTTGTCGCCTCAGCAGTCTCTTCTCTCTCTCGCGCGCGTTCTCTAACCTGACTTCTTGCCCTCTGTATAACATGTGGCGGGTAGTTGTTGCTCACCAGCGTGTCTTCTATTTTCTCTTCTTCAACTTCCCTCTTATCCTCGCTGCTATGGGCTCACCATTATCTCCAATAATGAGCAACATTTTCATGGAAGAACTAGAAAAAAATGCGATATCAACATATCATATAAAACCACGCCACTGGAAGAGATATGTTGATGACACATTTTTTCTATGGTCGCAAGACAAAGAAGATGTAGAAAATTTTAAAATACATATGAATTCACAGTATCCATCAATAAAATTTACAATAGAAAAAGAAGAAAGTAACAAAATCGCTTTCTTGGATGTATTAATAGAAAGAAATAATAACAAATTGACAACGAGTGTATATAGAAAGAAAACTGATTCAGGTAGATACTTAAATTTTAATTCAAATCACCCCCCCGCAACAAAGCAAGCTATAGCATCAACATTATTTCACCGTGCAATGACCCACTGTAGCAGCGAGGATGAGAGGGAAGTTGAAGAAGAGAAAATAGAAGACACGCTGGTGAGCAACAACTACCCGCCACATGTTATACAGAGGGCAAGAAGTCAGGTTAGAGAACGCGCGCGAGAGAGAGAAGAGACTGCTGAGGCGACAAGCAGGCACACTACTGACAACGGCAGAGAGAAAGAAAAACCGTATACTACCATAGCCATCCCTTATGTACCAGGTTTTAGTGAGAAAATTAAAAAAATAGGTAACAAAAATAATATACGTGTTGTATTTAATTCAAACAACACTATTAGAAAAGATTTAGTACACTTGAAACCAGATAATAACAATAATAATAATAAAAACTGTATATATTCAATACCATGCTCCTGTGGGGACAATTACATCGGTGAAACAGGCCGCCCACTTGAAGTCAGGCTAAAAGAACATAGAAACTACGTAAAAAATCCACGAAAATTCCCAAACTCAAAAATAGTCGAACATTTAATGAATAAAAATATTAATGAGCATGTAATAAAATGGGATGAAACTGCAGTGATAGGTAAAGAAGAAAAGTTTAAAAAAAGAAAAGTTCATGAAGCAATTGAAATTATAAAAAATAAGGAGAATACATTTAGTCAATGTAGTCATCAACTGAATGAAATTTGGCTCCCTATTATAAAGAACGATGTACAGGTTATGACACGTCGGCGGCCTCCAAGGTCGAGGCTGCTTGACTGTTAGTATACACACACACACCCTCGCACCAGCGCAAGCAAGTAGAGAGCTTGCCATACTACATGCCCACCCCCCTCTCATAGACAAAATAAAAACAAACCCCCTCCCCTCTGTGCAAGTTTCCTTATTTTTGAACTTTTTGGCTCTCCAGTTATCGTGTGAGAGTCGTATGAGTCTGACGAAGGACTTGGTTAAAGTCCGAAACGTAACTCAAATTTACATACATATGTAAATTAAAAATCAGGAGAATGGAAAAAGTCCAGGATGGATCGTCAATCCATAAAGTAAGTGTTAATTCTAATCCTTCTCCTAAAAGTAAATTCATTACAATGTTATTAATATATGACAAAAGCTGATATGAAATGAATTTTTTATTTACAACAACAAAAACTGTCCCACGTGCCACCTCTCCATAGAACTTCTACTAAGGTAAGGCCCTTACTGGTAATTCTATCCTTTTTTTTTTTTTATCTTTTTCTTTGATCCTAACTGTGATGTTTTTTTCCTTAAATTAATTTATTTTTTATCAGTTTATTTATAAATTTTTATCTCAACCATAGTTGAGCATCTAAATTTAATATCTCTGTTATTGCCTTCATCACTCTTCATTCAAATAACTACAACTCACCATACACCAACTTGGGGTTGACTTGACGCAAGTGCTTGACAAGCTGTGCGATCCTCATGAGGAACGAGGGTGAGCCAACGTAGCCAGTGAGGAGATGTGAGTAAAAGTCGAGCTTATTGTGGGACAAACCTTCAGTCAGTGAGCCTGTAACAGCAAGCATTGCAGTTGTTATAGTTTTGGTTCTCCCTCTCGTTTGAAGATTTTTTTATTATTATTATTTTTTTTTTTTTAACATTACGAGTGTCATAAGGTTCAATGTATTTTAAATGGTACTTCTGTGCTCTCGTGAGGATTCATTGATCAGCCTCTGATAGTTCTATTAAGTTTAAATAAACTTCTGTGAAGTCGTAAGAATTTGATGACCTGTCACAAAATCACGGAATCATGCAAATCAATAACGCGCGTTGAGAGACCCCCAAACAAAATAATGGCCCAACCAAGAGGGGTGAGTCAATATCATATAACATAATCAAGTAATAAAGTAGAGAGAGAGAGAGAGAGAGAGAGATTGACATACTCAAATCGTCTTCATTTAGCACTTGTCCCTGCCAAGATCCATAGCCTGTGTGATTTGAAAACTGCACCGAGTTGATAGCATCCACTTCAAACCCAAGGATCTGCAAATAACATACAAAATCTTTAATACATATATCATGCATTTCACAAAAATTAATTATTTAATTTTAGTGATGCAGAGTACATATGATGCAAAATATTTGTCCGTCTCTTGGAAAAAAGCAAACAGTGTGAAAGTTGAGTCATATGTTAGCAAACAGAAAAAATGAACGAGTTTATATCCTTTAACATGCAAAATCATCATAATATGTAAATACCCATTTGTCATATACATACATATATGTATATATATGTATATATATAAATATATTTAACAACTTACATATATATCAACATAAAATACATTATGATGTTATACATATTACATACATACCTGCAGAGGGAAGGTTGCACTTTTATTGCCGACATATCCTGAAACTACGTGACTCTGAATAGACAACACTCGAGGACTTGTTTCCTGCATTATTTAACTTTATTGCTAGCAATGTTAGTCGCACAACTTATCTTTAATATCTACAGAAACATTGGACTTTACGCTCACTGGATTGATTTTGCACAACCGTGTTCTGTTACGCCCACTTTCTACATTCGATTAATCTTAATCGCTTTAATCAGCTGCTGCTCATTTTTTGGCGCACTTTTTTTCTAAAACAACAAAAACATCAAAAAAAAAATAATAATAAAAAAATACGCTCGATCGTACACTCGTACACAGGTCCTCCTACTCAACCCGGTTTTACTCCACGAGACTTGCAAATTGTAAATAAGTCAATTTTTTGATCAAAATAAATAAATCCAGTGCATAACAGCCAGTGGAGGCACTTAACACAAACTTTGTGATTTCTTATGGTGAAACAAAAGCTATAATTAACGCACTTAATTATGGTACTGAATTAATTACATAATTATGTAAAAATTCAATATATATTGTAAAAAATATTATGTGCAAGTAGGTGCATATATTAAAATAGAAGTTTCTATATATCTTGATATGTAATTTTTTTTTTCTTTTACCTCAATTATCCGCATTATTAGCGTTTTTTTTTTTTTTTTTTTTTTATTACGGCTCACCCTAATATAACAATCTACCTTTATACCAATAAGTTCCAATAACTATATCATAACGAGACATTAAAGAAAGTATATCTATTCTGACTATTGTTTATGAAATGCTTCCTCACGAGCAAAGATTTCTGGAAGCAGGCGACAAATGTGAACATTTGTGTACTTTATATATGTATTATACATGTGATAATAAAATAAAAAAATCTGACATCTGAACTTGGAACAACTTAAGGGGGTAGGTGACCGACTGATATCTCGCAAACTAGGACGGTTGGGAATATATAATAATAACACAAAGTAAAGAAGAAAAGTTTCTTAAAAACGTGAAACATGAAATCTACTCCAAGAAATTATACATATGCTGTAATAAAGCAAACTATATTAACGGTGGTTCCTACTACAAGAAAGATCGACCCATAAGAAAAAATCTTAGCAACGGAACAACAACGAAAAGGTTCCTAGGTAACTTTATCCATAACAACACGTGTAATTTTGAGGTTATTAACGGATTTTTTATAACAATGGAAAAAATCGCCAATCTTGCTTGTAGGAGAAGCCGTAAATATAGTATGCTTTAAGGCGGTGGGGGATTGACTTGGACCGGAAATCACTAAAAGAAGAACTATATTTTCCCAGTAATTTTTTGTACATGATTTAATTCCAATAAAACCAACACTATAATTTTCAAATAAAATCAAGTAAATTTAAAATATATTTTTTAATACCAAAACAAATTTTAATGACATTTTTAATTGTAAAAAAGTTTCTAATTTGAATTTGACTAAAATTTCCCGCTCAAATTTAAATTTCCACATTTACATGTTATCTTTAAAGTGTAATAACTTAAATTTGTGATCGTGTTTTCACATGTTTGACATAACTAAACTTTTAAGTAACATTTCTTCTTTACTTTTGTGTTAATATTATTAATCGCAACCGTCCTAGTTTGCGAGATATCAGTCGGTCACCTACCCCCTTAAGCTGTACCAGCTTGTATCTATTGACTGATAAAGGAACAACTGTTTTGAAGCTGACTATAAGCAATTTCGTTCATATCCGCTTCCGTTTCGACTTACTGCGCATGCGTAGTAAGGAGAAAAGGAAGCGGATGTGACCAAAATCGCTTATAGTCGGCCTTAAAACTGTTGTTCCTTTATTAGTCAATTAAAAATTGAAAAAATTAATTTAAATGTCATAATAATAAAACATACAAGTTGACGATTCAGTTGCTGTATCCTAAATTAACTTTCATGTCCCTAAAAAAATGTTAAGAAATCAAACATATTTTTATTGTTCCTACTTGTATGCTACTAAATTTACTTTTATAACGAGAGCTACATTATTATGATGTATTCATATTTTGTAACTGTGAAAAAACAAAATAACTCAAAATTTTCTTTAAAGTCAAGTTTATTTTTATTACGAGAATAAAAACTTGTAAAAGAAAATTAATTGTTTGAAACAGTAAAGTAACTTTCAATTTGAAATGTGGTGAAACAACACTTTTTTTTTTTCCAGTGCTTAAAGCACACAATATGGAATGACAATTAAGGCTTTTTTTTGCACATTAATAATTAAAAACTCAAGCAAGGTAACAAATGATTATGGTTTACAATGAGGGAGGGGGCAAGTAAGGCTTTTATTGTGGACATTTTTATACCATAACATTTGATGTATCCAGAGGTACATAATTAAATTTAACATTCATTTTGATTAGCAGTTAAAACTTATTGCTGAAAACATTATTTAAACAAATTAGAGTCAAATAACTTCAAGTTCAGCAATTTTTTTTTTTTTTTTTTTTTTTTTTTTTTTACCTTCAATTTTTTGATTAAAAAAAAAACTAGTTTAATCATCTTGTTTGAACTGTACATTACATAGTTGATATGAAGGCAATTTCATATATTTTTATATAAAAAAAATGCAATGAATGCAGAGAATGTTAACACAAACTATGGAATACTACTACTACTATTATTATTACATTACGTAAAATTAATAAAATGTCCTTCTAGGGCAAGAGAAATTAAAAAATAATTTGTTTAAAAATGTATCTACATTTAGAGGCAGTCAATCAAGGTGGTTAGATTAATAGTAATTGTAGTTGTTCCAGGCCTGACTGTAGTTGCCATATCCTCCCCAGGCCTGGTAGTAAGAGCTAGGGTCCTGGCCTGTGGTGCTGGGAGGTGGATATTGATAGTTAGCTTGCTGATAGCCTTGTTGTTGTGGACCATACTGGGTGGCAGAGTAGCCAGACTGACCAGTGTAACCTTGTGTCTGGCCGTACTGACCAGAGGGATGTGGAGGTGGGGGCTGGTTAGGTATTGGAGGAATCCAGTCTGATAAACTGGTCTTGGACTTCTTGTTAGAGCCGCCACCACTGCCGCTGTCAGATCTGAAATAACACAAGGTCACTTCATTAGTCTATATCAAATGAAAGGAAAAATAATAATAAAGAAAAGGATAGAGTTACAAGCAAGGGCATTATCACAGAAGAAGTTCTATGGAGAGGTAGAAGTCTCACGTGGCAGTTTTTTGTTATAAATAAGGTTCATTTCATAACTGAGAGTTTTTGTCATATATTAATGACATTATCAATCAAATAAAAAAATTACTAGAGCACATCAATGAGCAAGTAGTTTTGTTCTTTGATTGATAATGTCATCAATATATGACAAAAGCTCTCAGTTATGAAATGAACCTTATTTTAAAACAATATACTGTGCAACATGAGACTTCGACCTCTCCATGGAACTTCTTCTGTGGTAAGGTCCTTGCTAGTAACTCTATCCTTTTCTTTAGTATTATTGATCCTAGCCACAATATTTTTTTTAACTAAATTAAAGGAGAAGTCAACTTTACAATAAAATAAAAATTTAATAAAAAAGTAGTTTGAAAAATTAGGTGAGCATTAGCTAATTGTTTCTTGTGAGAGGGAATTATTTATAATCTTTCTTTTAAAAGGAGGGTTCATTTGGCATTCAGATTTTTTTTTTTTTTTTTTTTTTTTCACACACAGTACCAATTTTGTTCTTATATCACAACAATAGCTACCATAGGGACTCAAAAATAATTTAATACATGAGGTAAACTCTCAGAATACTTGCTCTCAGTTAAAAACCAAACAAAACATAAAATGTCAACATTGTGCAGCGCTAGTAAAAACTGCTGTTGAAATAAATGTTTTCACTTACGATTTTTCCTGTGCGTCTTTCTTGCTCTCTCGCGACGCCTTCTGGAAATGTTGCTGCTCCTCCTGGGCCTTCAGCACACTGTCACAAAATAACAACATCATCAATACAACAATGCCACAAGTATTTACCACAAAACAACAAAACATCAACACAACAATGCATGCCATCTTTACCACTTTTTAATGAACGTCTCAATTTTTGTTTGAAAGCAATTATTCCGATGAGGCAAGTGAATTTAAATGAAAAGACAGTGTAAACAAAGCAAAGGCTTTATAATAGTGAAGTGTTGATTTATAATAAATAGCAAAAATTCAGGAATATAAATAAATTTTCCGTAACTTTGTAAGAACATGTCTAAAATACAAATATAAATGCCTGATACATGCTCTTTCAAATGTTGATTCCCCCCCCCCCCTTTTTTTTTTTCTTTTTCTTTTTTTTTTTTTTTTTCTTTTGGTAAACTCTCAATTTTGTGAAGTTTAGTTCTGTAAATTTCTCGATCTTGTAAAATGATCATATGGGTCCACAGCAGACTTCAATATTAGCATGACAATGCTACAGCTCTAAATTTTGTGAAATAACAATTTTCTAGGTCCCTTGGGATTTTACAAAATCAAGAGTTTACTGTATATCCAAACTGAAATAGTTTTTTATTCCTAATAATTTAAAGGCGTAACCCACCTTAAACAAAACAAAACAACAACAAAAATCTAATATTCTATTATACTTAAATATCTACGCTGATTTGACTGGAGTCATAGATTTCTAATTTATTTTCCAATCACAAAATGGCAGCTGCGGGTTTATGACGTCACAGCTCACAAGTCCACGTGCACGGAAACAGGAGAGATGTGACGTCATAAATCCTCACCATTTTTTGAATGAAAAATACATTAGAAATCAATGACTTAGGCCAAATCAACGTTAATATTTAGGTATATTAGGATAGGATATGAGACATGTTTTTTTTTGTTCAAATTGTTTTACGCCTTTAAATATTCAAACTCTACACTTCACTATAGTACGGCCCTTGATAGTTTCCTCCTGTCTTCCCTGTCAATTCACTTATAGTATGAGTTTCATAATACAATTCAATGTTGAAGTAATATTTAAAATATAAGTGTGCGGCAACAAATTGTCTTAAAAATACACATGATTAACACCTTTATATTTAGATAAAACTTGATGAAATACTAATTACTGATTTTGAATATATGCAAACACAATAAAGAAAGAAAGGTAGATATGTACTTTGCTTGGAGTAACATTGCAGCCTGCTCATGTGTGCTGCAAAACAAACAGTTATAACTTGAGTCATGCAATCTTAACAATATTCACAAAGTCACTCCATACGCAGCATTGATAAACCATACTAGGCAAGCGTGTCCATTTATCATTTAAGTTAAGCCTTGAAATTTAATACAGTTAAGGAAAAAACCATCGCGGTTAGGATCAATGATAAAGAAAAGGATAGAAAAACCAGCAAGGGCCTTACCACAGTAGAAGTTCTATGGAGAGGTCGAGGTCTTGCATGGCACAGTATAATGTTATAAAAGTTTCTTTATAACTTGAGAGCTTTCGTCATATGATAATGACATTATCAATCAAAAGAGAAAATTACTTGAGCACATCACTGAGCAGTGTCTTGTCGAGTACAAGACAAGACACTGCTCAGTGATGTGCTCAAGTAATTTTCTCTTTTGATTGATAATGTCATTATCATATGACGAAAGCTCTCAAGTTATAAAGAAACTTTTATAACATTATACTGTGCCATGCAAGACCTCGACCTCTCCATAGAACTTCTACTGTGGTAAGGCCCTTGCTGGCCTTGAAATTTAATACAGTTAAAAGTGAATCCTAAATAATAATAATAGTGGAAAGCATGTGAACTAAATATAATTATGTTAGCTGACTGCATAAGAATGATGAGTCAACATACTTTCAAAATTACACAAGTACATTATGCCACATTTTAAATCTTATTTTCAATACAATACTAAAATTACTTAAAGTACTAAAATTTAAAGAGATCGCATTGTAATGTGAATGTCAAAAACAACTGGAGCACGCCAGCTTGGAGAGAGAAGAGGTACCAACCTGTCAATGTCGCTGCCAAAGTCCTCAAGGAACTCCAGCTTGCGGTGTGCGAAGGTTGCTTTGTTGTGAGCTGATGCTTCGGAGGAGAGGAAGCGATCAAACACTGAAACCACAGCGGTGACGTCCATGGGTGCACGTTGCATGTGCATGTCTATCAGCTGCAAGTACAGTCGAGAGTTGGCCTGCAAATACAAACGATAACATTTTATATCTCATATGTGATTAGGAAAATAACATCACAGTTATTTGATACTCAATAAAAATATACACAGTAAAAAGCTTATCATTACACAGCTATAATGCAGAGAAATACACATAGCTTTAATGGGAACATAGGCAATACAATTACAAAAGAAAGCCAAACATTCGAGAGTGCGGGGTACTACTAAAGCCATCTCTTGATGACATTCGAAAGTGCGTGTGGCTGAGGGATCGACGTTCGAATTTAGTCAGCTGCTCAAAGGAGTGAGTCAAATCATGATTAATTTTGACAAAAAAAGTGTTAAAATTGGAAATACCATTATTATGATAATCATCATAAATACATTTACATTATTTTTGTTATTATCTGCTGATTTTTGGAAGGAATTAAAAATATTTTTTTGAAATAATCAAATGAGAGACGACTTCCCTCAGCCTCATAGGCTTCATTTTTTTTCCAGCAGAGGCGCTGTTTTGTTTACTATGTACTCTCGAATAGGGGTTGAATTGGGCTCGTCCGCCACTATGGTTGCAAATTATTTAATACATTTTTGATACATTTTGTTAATATCAATCTGAGGTTATTAAATATAATTAAGTAAACATTTAATTAAACAATTCTCTTACCTTATCCTTGTCCAGTGCCTTTGTCAGAACTGAGATTGCACTTTCCAAGTCACCTTTGATCTGCAACCAAAGAGAAACAACTGGTTAATATTTGTCACTTAAAGATCCCCAAGTGTCTCCAGCATTTAGGAGCACTGAGTAAATTGGAATTCCACACATTATTAGTGTTATACCATTCCTATCATTATTGCGTCCATTCCTACGAGACTAGAAATAATGGGGGTTATTATGTTGAAAAAAAGAGGATGTCTCTAAGTCAAAAGGGTCCTGAATATTGTGTTCCTTTTTTATATGATGCACTCCCTAATAATATAAAAGATTGTGATTCTTATGTTTCTTTTAAAAGAATGGTCCAGAGATATCTGCTTGACAATATGTTTTATAGTGTTGCTGATTTTATTGCATGTAATAAGTAATAACGTAAAGTATAACTAGCCTAAGTTTTTCTAAATTTTTTAATATCATGTATGGTAGGATATAACAAACATAGTGATTCCACATGTTATTATTGTGTTGATGTATTTTGTGTTATTTGACTTGTTCTACTCTGTAAAGACATAGAACGTAATAAAATCTTATGTTATTTTTTCTTTTCTTTTTTTCTTTAAAAATACATGCACGTTTCAAGCTAAATTTGCAACATTCAAACATATTTTGCAAGTTAAAAAAGGATTTGACAAATGCTCTACATTAGATATTTTACTCCACGAAGAAGTTAGTTTGACTCAGCTAATGTTGCAGAATGAAAGAAATGTCATATTGTACAATTTCAAAAAAATGAAAGGTTACCACTTAAACTTGCTGCTTTTTTGAGCGCCTCAAACTTTATGTAGAAAATATAATATTACGCCATATTCACGTGCAGCACAAGAGAGCAGAGTTTGGCTTGCTGGCTATAGCAGCTCACCTGATAGATAACGCTACACCTGAACAGAGCTTGGCTTGCTGGCTATAGCAGCTCACCTGATAGATAACGCTACACCTGAACAGAGTTTGGCTTGCTGGCTAAAGCAGCTCACCTGATAGATAACGCTACACCTGAACAGAGTTTGGCTTGCTGGCTATAGCAGCTCACCTGATAGATAACGCTACACCTGAGCAGAGCTTGGCTTGCTGGCTAAAGCAGCTCACCTGATAGATAACGCTACACCTGAACAGAGTTTGGCTTGCTGGCTATAGCAGCTCACCTGATAGAGAACGCTACACCTGAGCAGAGTTTGGCTTGCTGGCTATAGCAGCTCACCTGATAGATAACGCTACACCTGAACAGAGTTTGGCTTGCTGGCTATAGCAGCTCACCTGATAGATAACGCTACACCTGAGCAGAGCTTGGCTTGCTGGCTAAAGCAGCTCACCTGATAGAGAACGCTACACCTGAGCAGAGTTTGGCTTGCTGGCTAAAGCAGCTCACCTGATAGATAACGCTACACCTGAGCAGAGTTTGGCTTGCTGGCTAAAGCAGCTCACCTGATAGAGAACGCTACACCTGAACAGAGTTTGGCTTGCTGGCTATAGCAGCTCACCTGATAGATAACGCTACACCTGAACAGAGTTTGGCTTGCTGGCTATAGCAGCTCACCTGATAGATAACGCTACACCTGAACAGAGTTTGGCTTGCTGGCTATAGCAGCTCACCTGATAGATAACGCTACACCTGAACAGAGTTTGGCTTGCTGGCTAAAGCAGCTCACCTGATAGAGAACGCTACACCTGGGCGCGCGATGAAACTCGTGAATATGATGTAACAATATTGATTTTACATAAAATTGGAGGCGCACAAAAAAGTATCATGTGTAAATGGTTACCTCTCATTTGTCTGAAACTGTACAATTATCTGTGACATAAATGTTGAATGAAAGAAGTTGTTGCTTTCAAAAGAGAGAGGATAGTGCAGGTAAATACTAAGCTACAACATCTTTGCAACAAACACTTGCACACCTTTTCATCAACTGCTTGTTACATATTAAAATATTGCTGAAGTCATTATAGTTGCAAGAGTGTTGTTTCTTTTATATTTTTATCATTCTTGCAAATATAATGATAATATCAAACACAATGACTATTTTATGCTTTTTTTTTTTTTTTTTAATTTTTTTTTTTATTTCATGTTTTATATTGTCCATGCCGTGGTCCGACCTCCCTCCAGACGTATCTTTGCATGCGTTTGGAGGGAGGTTTGATTGAGGCATGGACGATGTGTCTTTTATGTTTGTTTTGTCTTCTTGTATTGTTTTGACTCTATTATATTCAGTGTATTTGGACATGCTCTGTTGCTGAATAAAGAACTAATTTGAATTTGAATGCCTAGATAACAAAAAGAAGTCAATGAAAAGGTGTGAACAAGTTAAGAACTGACAATTTAGCATTAAGCGTAGGGTGACTTGTTGTTAAGACCAAAATTTCAAACATTATCCACTCCCTAATGGAAACGTGAAACAAAAACTAAAGTAAAACTTGATTTTTTTTTTTTTTCTTTCACTTTTTTAAGGGCTTTAGTTACGGAGTAAAGAATTTTAGAAACATTGGTCAAAGTCGCCCACTTGACCGTACCAGCACTGTGTTTTGAGACCCTTTCTTTTGAAAGCCACATTTGTTACTACATGGGATCTTTGTGCCATGTAGTGTACTGATTATTTAATTTGATTTATTGATGTATCACTGTACCTTCCAGCAAAACCGAGCATGTTTGATGGCGAGGTTGGTAGAGATGGTCTGGTTCTTGAAGGAAGCGATGTAAGACTCGTATAGTGACGATGCTTTGTCTAGTTGTCCTCTACGTCGCTCCAGGTTGATACGACGATATGCCAGCTGTAGTAACCCAGGCATGTGCTTCTCTAAGTTCTCTAGGATTATGGCAGACTGCTCCCAGTTTTCTACAACACCACGTCACATGTCAGCTAAATACCAGTGCTCAAACTGTACGTGAAATCTCTTTATTGAATCATTTCAATGAACTTTGTTGATAAGTTGTTAAAACTAAGATGTAAAGCTAATTTGTACACTGGGTTTTATATGCACTAAATAACATTGATAATATACAAATATTGCCACCATTTTTGTTGTTGATGTTCTTCTACTGTATTTACTACTTGGAAAGTGCCTGCTAATATTGCAAATTGAATCAATAGACCGGTTGCACTCATATTTAAGAGCCGCCATTTTGCTGGTCAGGAATACATAGGCCAGCATAGGAAAAACATCATTTTTATTTATTTTTTTAATAGCAAAAGAAGCTTCAAACCCCAATCAAAGACTTATTTCTAGCTTCTAATAAGCTCGAAGAATATGAGAAAAATTCGTTCAGCCGAAATAAACTCTTTTTATGTGAAAAATTAGGAGAAATGATGTTTCCCCTATGCTGCGGACAATGCATTGGGCACCACAAACATGGCGACAAAGCGCAAGGATGTGAAAGGGGTCTATACAGAAAAAACCTCTTTTGCTACATACCAGAAGTTCTTTTTATGTAAAGACTTTTATTACATGTACATACAAATATCTATCAAGATTATTCTTATCATCTCAAACAATGACAGGTTAAAATGTTCATTGTTGCAGCTGCTATCACTCAAACAGGAATGAAACTAAATATATAAAACTTTTGCTTTTGCTTTTTTTTTTTTTTGCTTTTTTTTTTTTTTTTTTTTCTTCCCCTTTCTTCTTTTTCCATTTAATTGACCATCCTAGCAAGGTTTTTCTAAAAAGGTGCATTTGTAGGCCTACCGTATATTCATTATTTTTGCCATTACTTTGCAGTTTGCACACAAAATTATTGAATATGGTAGCATTGATTTAAACTACTACTACTGTATTTATGTATGCAACGTCAAAAAAAAAAAAAAAAAAAAAAAAAAAAAAAAAAAAAAACGCTACCTTGCAGGGTAGCAAGCATGCACAAGTTTGCGCCAGTTCTATAATGGTGAAGTACAAGTACATGGTCACCATTAGTTAATTGAACACAACAGTAGATAACTCACCATGTTTT
This sequence comes from Ecdyonurus torrentis, assembly GCA_949318235.1. Classification (NCBI taxonomy): domain Eukaryota; kingdom Metazoa; phylum Arthropoda; class Insecta; order Ephemeroptera; family Heptageniidae; genus Ecdyonurus; species Ecdyonurus torrentis. The sequence goes on from OX439130.1 coordinate 1,816,347, forward strand.
TCTTCAAAGGCAGCCCAGTGCAGATGTAAGTTCGCCTTCTTGGCGTGATGAATGGTGCACGCTCTAATATACACACTGCGTATCTTTTCTTCCAGCTTGTCATCCTTCTGTCGTTCAAGGAAGTTTAGGAACTAAAACATAAAATACACCATGATTGTGCTGTGCTGTCTTCTATTATCAAGGCAAGGGAAATATCAGAGTAGTGTCAACTTAATAATCAAAATAATCATAGTTAGTAAATACATAATAGAACCCATAACTTGACAAACTAAATCTGTTTGTACAGTAGTTTACTATCATTTTTATAAATTTTTGCCATCCCAAAATTGTAATGAAAGAAATTTAAGAAAAATGATGGTGAATAAAATGTGTAAAAAGAAGAGGGCTGTTGCCCTCGAAACATCTTAAAACTTGTAAATGTTTGTGTGACCTGTGCCATCAAGATTTTCAACAAGCTACAGACCTCATCGTGGTAAGGCGCTTGTTGGTTTCTCTTATTCTTTTCTTTGATTATAATAATGTGTAATTGTGCCTTATACAATTTGAAGGAGTTCTACGATAATGAGCTAGACTGACAATTTCTTAAATGTCCTGATAGGTACGCACAAAGTTACTGATATGTGAAGTGACGAGAGATGTTTTTGTATATCTGTAAACTTTGTTTTATTTGGTTGGAAGTCTCTTTATTACTGATGCTAACCGCGATTAATTATTAAATTGATTTGTGTTACTATATGACAAGATCTATAATACTATATGCAATTTTCTGACTGATAAATATATTTATTTATATTCATTTATTTAATAAGATCACCCGCTCACTCCACTCTACTCAAGACTCACTTTGATCCAGAACTCATCATAGAGGGCACAAGCAATGAGGCATCTCTCAAACAACACGATGATTCTCTTCTGATGGCCTTGCTCAATCTCGTAATCAATGTACTCTCGCCAGTTACGCAGCTGACTCTTCTCCAGTGGCTTCACGTGGAAGTATGGACGTTTGATCTGTAACAAACATAATGTTGTAGCAGTCATGGAGTCGATACCGAAATTTTCGATACCGATATGATACCGATATTTTTAAATTTTCCCGATACCGATACGATACTGCTCAAAAAAATTTGTTCCGATACGATACCGATATTTTCCGATACTTTTTCGATATTTTTGCTATATCTCATACAATAAATATTGCACTATAAATTTCTTTTTTTTTCCCCACCTTTGAGACATAAATTCAAAATTGGTATCATAAAATCCATGCATATTTTTGCCACATTTATTATTTATTTATTTATTTATTTATTTATTTATTTATTTATTTATTTATTTATTTATTCATTTATTTACTTATTTACTCACTTATTTATTTATTTTTTTCTAATGTTCGTTTGTTAAACTAAAATGACTAAAAAAATTATATAGTAGATTTAAAAAATATATATATTTCATTCGTTTAATGAAATTATACGATTAGAATATCCTCTACTGTTTCCAAGCACTTTTGTTAATTATTTACAAATTAGCAATTTCTTTATTTCGTATAGAAGTAATTTTCAAATATTTAATAAATTTAATTTTTTTTCATGGTATTTTTTAAATTTGCTAAAGTAAACAGGTATCATTAGCTTTCGTATTTATTTTATTGGCTCAAATCATCCCCGCTAAACCAAAGGGGTTAAAGTCCAAAATTCCCCTCTGGTCGTAAAAATCCTTTGATTTTGTAAACTTTTTAAAAATTTAACCTTGTAAAAAATTTGTACAAAGACATTAACGGAAGTATGCTACATCTTTTGTAATGTGTAATGCATTGAATTTATATACAATTGCAGTGATTGAAAATGTCAATCATTGACTATATTTTATTGTGATTTCTACCGGCGCTTTAGTCATTAGGAGAGATCATAGATAGTACTGTACGACCACACGACGGAATTCTCAGAAACTTGGCGACAGTCGATCGCTCTTTTTTTTTTGTTTTTTTCATAAAAAGAAGAAAAAAGTTTTAACACCGTTTTCTTTATTTTTATTGTATGTAAAATAAAAAAAAAAATACTTTTTACCTGGTGGCTTTATAAAAAGTATAAAATAAAAATACTGTGCACGGCGCCCTACCCTGTTGTTATAGCACAATGAAAAATAAAGGAGTGAATTTTATTGTCCAAGTACGAAAGATAGATAATCAGTAATCACTAATGGAATGTTCTCGTTGCTTCATTTTTTTTTTTTTTTTTTTTTTGTATTTTTACTTTTATTTTATGAGAGAGCAAAAGTCTCAAAGTATCGAAAAAAAGTATCGAAATTCGACGATATTTTGCTGATATCGGTGACCGATACCGATATTCGATACTGAGTTTAAAAAAGGCCCCGATACGATACCGATACGATAAAAGTATCGGTATAGTATCGAATATCGTATCGCAGTCGATACCGATACTCCATGACTGTGTTGTAGTGACCATAGCGTATGACACATTGTCATGTTTACTTACCCCTTCCTCAAAGTTCCATCTATCAGCCACGGCAGCCACAGTCATCTTATGGATCTCCTTGCGTGTCTCGATGATCTTGTCACGCAGAGCAGAGATCTCGTCTTTTGTCTTTTGCTCCTGAAAACACAAACATAATCACGAATCTAGAACACTTGCTAATTACTTAGTAGTACTACTTAGTCGTTTTTTTTTTAAGAAACAAAATAATGTTTTGAAAGATCGAGACTGTTTGCAAAGGCTCGTCTTCAATGTTCTTTTGTGAAAAATGCGATTTTTTTTATACCATGAATATGAAAATTAAATTAAACAAAAATGAGTGGAGAAAACATTTTTTTAAATAACATTTTTATTGATTTTCATGGTTTACCGCTGTTTTTTTCTTCTTATATACGTATATTTTCATGTTATTAGAAGAATAAAAAGCTACTTTGCACAGTGACAAGTGATAACACAGAGGAAACAATCACAAGCACAGAGGAAAACAATATCACGACAAGCACTTTTTGATGTTTTATCATTACAGTACCCCCCTTCAAATTCATATATAAAAAAGGAGGGAGAGCTAGAACTAGGCCAGTGAGATGTTGAACACTACTTACAACTGACTCCTCCTTTTCTTTGTCAGGTGACTCCATCTCCTCCTCAGGTGGCTGCTCCACAGGCTCAGCAGTTTCCTCTGCCGCCGCGGTACGTCTCAACTCCATCCACTCCTTGCGCATGCTCAGGAATTCGTCTACTGAGAGCAGTTTCTGTGGCAAGTGAGCCTTGGCCAGTGCCTCAAACCTGTTAGCATCAGTACGTCAGTTTTGTTACACACTCAGCACAACAACAGTGAGTCATAAGTTTACGTCACAGCTGCTACAGTAATGTGCGTAATGTGATGCTTTTGTCACAATACAATTTCAGTTACTTGTTATTTCTATGGGGAATTATTTTTAATTCAATATTATGTTAAATTGGTAATGACAATGACAAAACCAATCAATTATACTCTGTGAAAGTCAACTTTCAAGGCAATTATCAATTCAACTGCAATAAATTACAAATAATAATAATAATGTCCAGCAAGCCATGAAAGGTTTATCCATAAAGCCATAGACCACATAAAACAACATGTACTTTTTAATGAATAAACACGAAATGGTATCTTCAAAACTGATGACAATTTATAACAGAATGTTATTGTAGCCCCACGAGAGAGCGTGAAAAAACTGTAAAGTATGCAATTTGCGTGAAAATTCATGTTTATGACGTCAGAAACATGCAAAAATTAGTATGAAAATGTTGTACGTGTTGCATAAATCGAATTTTCTGATCATTGCTACGGGGGCTACTGTTGCGTTTTGAGACAAACTAAAGTTATTTATGTAAATCCCATCAAGTGTTTTGTGATACAAATGCTCATGTTTTTCTCCGGTCTATTCCTATAAGAATTCAAGAGATTGAAGCAACGTAATTTATTATATTGGGACAGATGTAGAAATCGTCCTGTGAAACTAAAATTTGGTAGGAAATTTCTATTATAATTTTAAAGCCTTGTCCACTCTCCGAGACCTCGTAGTTGAGACACTTACGCATCAAAGTGGCTGGTGTATCCTTGGGTAGGCGTGGCCAGGAGTCTGTCATAGATTGCTGTGACGTTCTGGAAGTTCTTGTTCTCTGTCTCCCATCTTATGTAGCTCTCCCACAGGCGGTCAGATCTGCAGCACACAAACATTTGGTTATTAGATATATGACCTAACATAAAATTTAAAAATCTTGTGTATTCTGAAATCTAATTTTATCATTGAGTTTTTATGTAAACATCTAAAAACTGGAAAAGTAAGTGCCAGAAATGGAAATCATGTGTTGGTAAATGTGGGAGAATACTTCGCGCCAGCAGCAAGCTACTTTTATAATGAGAAGATTTTACTTTCTGGCACTTCTGTTTCCGTTTTTTAGCTTTACATAAACACTCATTATTATTGTTATCCTTTTTGGTTTTTAGCGTTTTAGTTTTTTTTTTTTTTTTTTTTTTTTTTCATCAGTGCAAGTATTTTTATTTACTTTTTTTAATTTGTGCCCAGCAGTGAAGTGCATTGCATTGCATCCCTCCATTAGTTGTAAATTCTTTAAAGACGTAGAACACCTTGAACAAAAAACTTGCCTAATATCCTAACATACTCAAATATCAAAATTATTTTGGCCGTAGTCATTGATTTCTAATTTATTTTCCATTTACAAAATGTCAGTTGCGGGTTTACTACGTCACAGCTCGCCTGTTTCCGCGCGCGTGGACCAGGCGAGCTGTGACGTAGTAAACCCGCAACTGACATTTTGTAAATGGAAAATAAATTAGAAATTAATGACTACGGCCAAAATAATTTTGATATTTGGGTATGTTAGGATATTAGGCAAGTTTTTTTGTTCAAGGTGTTCTACGCCTTTAACATTCTCTTGGGCAATCAACAGGTCACATTCACCAGTTATATCTCCCCACTCAATGAGAATACAATGCACATACAATGTGCCTATTGATTTACTACACGAGATCAGTTTTCCTCACCTGAACTCCATGCCACAGTTGTCAAGACCCAGCTCAAACTGAGAACGGATGAAGTCATCGTTATCTTTGTCCTTGGCCTTGCAGTGGTTAAGGAAATGCAGCCATAGGTCTACGCTCAGTGGGATGGCACGTAGGCCTCGTTCAAACACCTGCAACCCCCGGTATCAAATAAGCCATCGTGCCTCACAAACTGCATCACCATAACCCAAAGCACCGTACCAAGTAACCTTGCAATCTGGCCAGCTAGCCAGCCAAGCTAGCTAGCGTGACTAATAAGCAATAAGAAATGACGAGAGTGCGAGACTAAAAGGTACGGGGCAAAACCTTCCTGTTACATGATAGATCAAGTTTTCACCTGTCTGCACATCCCAGCCGAGGTTACACCAACACACACAGCGTCTTCAAGTTACGAGGCCAAAACATGGAGACGACTTATTTTTATAACCAAAATACTTACATCAATCAAAAAATTTCCACTGTTGAAAAAGAAGTTTATTATGTATACTTAACAACTAAAATATAACTTGATTATTTATTATTATTATTATTATTTGTTTTTAGCTATGATATAACTCATCATTTTTACCTGTCAACACGACACGGCTCTTCTTGTATTATAGCACTCGCTCTTGGACGAAACAAATTTTGTGTACAACCAACTTGAGTTTGAGTCATATTTTATACTTTATAAATTTGATTTATCCCAAGGTGCTAGAAAAATTTTGGTACATAAAGGGGCGGGGTCTTTCTCCCAAACCAAACATATATATATATAAAAAAAAAAAGACGATTTACAAGTGTTTTTTTTTTTTCTTTTGCAAAATAGACGCAGTTAAATGTTGTCACAATCTCCAACTCTGATTGGCTGCTATACTGAGTACCTCAGCCAATTAGCTATTAGAGAATGTTATCTTTAACGTAACATCTTACAAACATTTCATGTAAAAATACTTCAGTAATAATATCTGATGTCTTACAAATATATGAGAAAAATATTGTTTTTCTGAGCGCTGTGTCCGCGAGCGCGCGCAGGTTGTTGAAGTGTTCTGCGTGCCTGCTGTAGGAGCAAGAAAAATCAACCACAAACATAACTATTAGCATTAACAACATTTATAATTGTGGTAAGGATAACTTGAAAACATAATAAATTTATTTATATATATTTCCAATCTCCTTACTTCAATTATATCTTGCAATTAAAAAATTAATAATAATAAAAAAAAAGTATTATAATAAATCGTCGACAATTTAATAACCATGCAAAACTTAAAAGCTAATGATGTGAAATACCTTAACAAGTATGTTTTACCTTGTCACAATTTTCAGGAGTGCCTTTCTTTTTCTCAAAGTCTGCATATTTACGCCAGTAGCCATAGCAGTATGGGTAGAGAGAGAGGAATGCGTCATAAGCCTCGCGGGCTGCGTCTACGTCCGTCTAGAAAAGTTCACAATAAATATATTATGCTAAGAGTCAATTCACTATTAAACTGGTAAAAATTGTCATCAGTTTTAAAGATCCCATTTCTTGTTTATTCATTAAAAAGCACATGTTGTGTTATGTGGTCTATGGCTTTAAGGGAGTTTAATTACATTTTGTTCCAAAATTTTAATTAACAAAACATATAAATGATTTTTTGTAAGGTCAAATTTATGTTTTGCAGGATGTTTTCTATTTGATAGTATAAACCACAGTATAGGGAGAAGGTATCCAAAATGCCATTGCTGACAAGGTGTACCACGCAGTTAACTAGTTGCGGCGGCCAAGAGTGGAACAAATAAGTTCTACGCTCCACAAGAATAACACACAGATTGGTTTGACCCCTTTGACCGCCCGATTTGCTAGAGAAAGTGATAAACACCATGATCTCCTCTAGTGCTAGGTTTTGAGGGGATAGTTTGGATACCTTGTTAGTATGCCTTGGTCTCAATTAATTCTTGATTAAGCAACGTCAACGTACCTCCTGATCAACATATTGAAGCAAGTAGGTCCAGCCTGTGAAATCTGAAGCATCTTCTCGTACGGCTTTCCAGTATTTCTCTAGCTCAGGTAATGTCTTGCGGCGTCGCGGAGTCTTGCCGTCACCTTGCTCAGGTGAAGAGTCACCTTCTTCCTTCTTCTCTCCATTCACTGCAGCCTCATCTGCGACATAGGATATTACTTTGCTACAAAATTTAAGTTACGCTTTGAAGGGGTTGCTTTTGTGATTGCTTTTTTAATATCATCAAGTCACGAAACTTACCAAAAATGGAATCTCAAAATTTTAATTATTAACGTGACTTTTGAGCAAGTTACATTACTTTTTATACATATTTTGGTAGGCTACGTCATATATCACGCTGTTTCTAATGAACTGTAACGTGCAAGGAAATTTTAAAGTATTTGATTTATAGCTAGCATGCCATCAATTCAGAATATATATATATATATATATATATATATATATATATATATATATATATATATATATATATATATATATATATATATATATATATACTGTATATATATATATATATATATATATATATATATATATATATATATATATATATATATATATATATATATATATATATATATATCCCTATATTTAATACACATATAACATTTTGTTGATGAGTTACAATTTTTTAAAGTTGAAGTCCACCAGTTTTTTTTCCTTGACTGTAACGCAAGTACGATATTTCAACAATCAAATTTGGTATTTTCAATGCTGGAGTAAATTTATACATTGTTCTATTTTTTTTTTTTTTTTTTTTTTTTTTTTTTTATTGACCGTTATTGCAATAAATGAATGGCTAACTTTGAGGTGAATGTGTCTCATTCTACCTATTGATATAAATACTTTAATATTAATTCTAAAACTTGACATTTCTTGGTACATACCCTTAGATTGTTTCTTGATTGGAGGTCCTAACTCCTGGGCTGGAGCATCAGAGAATCCTCGTCGCTTCCTTTTCTTCTCTGGCAGCTCTTGTGTGGGTTCAGTTTTCACCTCACTGCTCTCACTCTTGAGCTCTGAGGCTACTTGTGGCTCCATGCTTTCACTCTTGACTGCCTCATCACTCACGCTGGTCTGGCTCGTTTGGCTGGTCTCGTGCTCCATCGACTCCTCTGGATCTGCCTTGACGACCGCAGCCTGTCAGACAAACAGCAATCACTTATATCAGTGCTGATGAGAGCCAAATATACAAATCCATCCTCTCGCGTTATAATAAAGCTTCTACACTTCTCCCAATACTAGTTCGAGCGGATACAGTGTAATTAACAATGTAAAGTCAACTGTGATTGGCTAGTAGGTTTATAACACGCTCTCTGATTGGTTTAGCACCGCGGATACAGCTTTTGGCAGGAACGACCTTGTTTTGGTCAGAGTGTACACTTAATAAATTTCCGTAAAATGACCGATCTACACTTTACAAATTTGTGACTACCAGGACAATTCCCACCTGTCTGTTTTATATATCAGAAGCTCCAGGTAGCCGCGACTTTGTAAAGTATAGATTGTTCATTCTTGTGAAATTAGTAAAGTGTAGTAGCTTCATCTTGACACGAAAAGATCGAAATTGAATATAAATAACCTGCTGGTATGATGATCCTTTATTTACAGTCAATTAGATTTTACAATTATTACAGTATTGCATAGTCTGATAGAACTCAATTTTTTGTATGTATTCAATACATTTAATTTTCAAAGCATTTTTACCTTTTTTTAATACGATTTTGAAAGTGGTTAGATATTTTTCATATCCTATTAACATAAAAAAACAACTTTCAAGCTATAAGTATTAACAAGCAATTCTTATTGCCTAACCTTGCAACTTAAAAATCTTCCATTGCTTCAAAATATAAATAAAAAAATGTTTTGAATTAATGCAAAATTTGATCCTTTCACTTGCATGTGTTGTTAATATCCACCTCAGCTTACCTCTTTCCAGAAATCAGCTCCCCCCCCCCCCCCTCCCAAAAAAAATGTTAACCCACAGATCCCCCCCCCCCAAATACATTGTTATTATAGTGTTGATGAGATTCCAGAGGTACCGGTATGTAAGAAGAAGATGGTGACAATGTACTGACCTGCTGAATCTCCGCAATTTCTGACATTTCAATATCCTCGTTGATTACTGGAAGTGGTGCTTGATTGGAGTCATCACTGTCAGAGCTAGCAGCCTTCTGCTCGACAATATCACCGCTCTCGGAGCCGTCTTGTCTCTGCTCCTGTGACTCTTCACTGCCAGAGTCCTCTCTCTGAGTCCTCTCTTCTTGGTCTTCAGATTCATTGCTGGACTCTGCTGCATCTGTGCAAGCAAACAAATGCTTATGTATGTACTTAAATTTTATGCAACTTATAAAAGAGTACAGTACCAGCGTGTGCCTTATCATAGTGAAGAAAGTCACATATTTTGACAAAAAAATCTTGCTAGCACAGATACAAAAAATGTTACTTATTTTTATCTCTGTGATAGCATAATTTTCTTTAAATAATGGGACCCTCTTTACTGTGGTAAGGTACTTGCTGAGTTTCCTCTATTCCTTTCTTTTGAATCATCAACCTTGCCACAATTTTTGTTCTTGTTTTTATTATAAAAAAAAATAGCATTATTAAACTTTACTTTTTGCTCTTTCATGAGTTTTTTTTTTTTTTTTTTTTTGGGGGGGGGGGGGAGGTCTCAAGCACAAGTGTGGTCCTTAGGATGTTATGTATACTTACTGGGTTGACTAACATCATTGCTGTCTTGATCTTGTGGCTCAATACCATTAACTGCCCCCAGGGTGTCCTCCATGTCATCGTCGGCCACCTCTCTCATGCCAAACTGGTCACCCTCTAGCTGATCAAACACAGGACCCCTCGACTCTCCCACAGAGGTTTGTACCAGCTCGTCTAGCTCACTGCTCTGACCTGCAATCATTACAACGTGAGTATCATATACGTGGCTAACGACAAAGTTCCATGCTTGCTCTCTCTCTCTCTCTCTCTTTCTCTCGCTACCTTGCTCTTCCTCTTGATCCTCCTCCTCCTCCTCTTCTTCTTCTTCTTCTTCGTGCTGCACACGAGCACTACGAGTGCTACGTGTTGCACGTGTTGCAGCAGACGCACCGCCTCTACGTCGACCACGTCTTGTTGCCTTGCCTTTGGCACCACGACCTGATCGTGTCCGTCGTACTGGTGCTTCTGTAAGGTAAAGTATTAGTCTTCAGTACAGCAGCTCACTCGCAAGCCAAGCCAACACCAGAAAGCAGCATTCAACATGCCATGCCAGCTACAACAATGTTATGTATTGTACTAACAATAAAAAGGAACTAAGAAATAAAATAATATAAACATAAAGAAAGTATCAACCATCATACCAAATCATAGTAAATATTACATTACTCACATGCTAATATTAATTGTAATACCGCATAATATGTAGAACATGTTAATATTTTCATGCATCGTAACGCTTGAATAAAAAATATAGGAATATTTATCTGTGCATTTAAAGGCGTAGAACACCTTGAACAAAAAAGTTGCGTAATATCCTAACAAACCTGAAAATCAACGTTGATTTGGCCAGAGTCATTGATTTCTAATTTATTTTCCATTCACAAAATGCCGCTGCCGGTCACTGACATTACAGCTCGCCTGGTCCACGCGCAAGTAAACCGGGCAAGCTGTGACGTCAGTGACCGCCAGCAGCATTTTGTGAATGGAAAATAAATTAGAAATCAATGACTCTGGCCAAATCAACGTTGATTTTCAGGTTTGTTAGGATATTACGCAATTTTATTGTTCAAGGTGTTCTACGCCTTTAAATACAGACTGATAAAGTGTGATTGTAATAATAATTACTGATACAGTTTACACATACCCTTTTTTTTTTAACAATAGAATCGAATAACTATGAAAGTACTCCACAAAATATTATATGTAGGATATGCGAATAATTTGTTAATATGTGGTTTCAATGCAAATATGTACTTGATGGACCTGTATGTAATAATTTATGATGAGAAGTAGATGCCACATCATATATTATCAAATAGTCAAGCTTCAGTAGACATATCATATTATTATATGATATAAGTATGTACATATATGTATATATGTATAAAAAAAATTAAAAATGATATGTATGTATGTATGTACATACATACTGTAATAAAAAAAAAACTTCATTGCTCTTAATTTAGAACACCACTTCCTGTGGATATTAAAATTATCATTATATAATTATATAAATAATAATGCAAAAAATTAAAAAAAAAAAAAAAAAAAAAAGACCGGTAAAATGTGGGAACGTTTGCCGGTATAAAAACAATGCACCAATCAATGTTGCATTATTCATTCGCATACATACATGCAAGATGCACACTTTACGTAAAAACACAAGAACTGTATATTTACATATTACATTAAATGATTGTTTATGTTTTCTAAAAGGCCAAACAATGGGTAGGTCAGCAAATTGTTTATCTTGCGTTGTGTGTTGTGTCACCACTCACGCCACCATGTTCTATGTTAGTTTGAGAAATAAGAAACTAAAATTACGATATTAAAACTAAACTACAAGGCAAAATTTTACAGTAAATAAAATGATGCAGGCTCAATTAATGAAAAGAATGTATAATAGCTCAAAATAGATACGTAAATAATAAAAAATTTACCTATTTCTTCTGCAGAATTATCGCTCTCATTCTCACTTGAAGACGCCATTTTCAGAATTTCTAAAAAAAAAAAAAAATTAGATAGTTCAGCATTTTTCCCACCGCTAAAAAGCGCCAGCAACAACAAATGGCGCGTAATTTAAATAAAAAGTTTCGTCACTTTAATCAGCTGCTCATCAAAACAAACCGAGAAACCTTGATTAGAATCGCTGAAACAAAAACTAAGATAAGACGGGGTACAGGGACCATAGAGGTAATATAATAATAATAATAATAATACCTCTATGTGTAGGGCTTTCTATTTAGCTTGAAACTTGTTTGAAACTTGAAACACACAAAGAGACATTGACGACGAAATAAGATGTTATTTTTGCAGAATGGGAAGAACGTGAGAAATAGTTTGTTAAAATTTTGTCACCGAGTTGTAATCTCAAGAATGAGTTCAGCTGATGTGAAAATGCTTAAAGTTGGGACTGGCAGACAGATAGCTTACAGGATACATGAGGGTGAAAAGTCCAACCCCACCGTGTTGTTTGTGCCTGGCTTCATGAGTACCATGGAGGGATTTAAAGCACAAACCTTGCTCAGTTTTTGTAAGCAACATAACACTAGATATGTCAGGTAGGTACGTATATAGGTATATGTTGATGTAGTACATACAGTAGAAAGCAGAAAAATTGTTAAAGAGACACTATTGGTCCACGAAATTACAATAGCAAAGTGTTTCTGTTGCAACAGTTCTCCGCCTTCTCAGGTTGTCTGTCATTGCAGTGACCAATGACATAAATATAAGCACACCTCCTTGACTATGCACGGTGCACACCTTCTCTTTCTCTATGATATTTTACATCCTGTGAAAAGAACAAAATCACATGCAAAAACAAACATGTTTATAGAAAATGTATTTTTGTTTGGTCAAGCAGGCAAGCATTATATTTTAGTTCTGCGAGAGAGAGAGAGAGAGAGAGAGAGAGAGAGAGAGAGAGAGAGAGAGAGAGAGAGAGAGAGAGAGAGAGAGAGAGAGAGATGTTGTGCACCAGACGGGTGGGTGGCGGGCAAGCAAGCATCATACTCTGATTCTGAGAGAGAGAGAGAGAGAGAGAGAGAGAGAGAGAGAGAGAGAGAGAGGTGTTTACCGTGCATAACTCAAGGAGGTGGGCTTATATTTATGTCGTTGGCCACTGCAATGACAACCAGCCTTAGAAGGCGGAGAATTGTTGCAGCAGACACACTTTGCTATTGTAATTTCGTGGACCAATAGTGTCTCTTTAACAATTTTTCTGCTTTCTACTGTACATATACCACCCTTCATCAATTTTCTCTAAATATGTAAGGTGTGTGTCTGTACATATAATATACCACCGTTTGTGTATCGAAACCAATATGAATACGTACATGTAATTAAAGCAGTTGCCTTGATTAAATTCAAATTCAAAATATATTTATTTTCACTCTCCTACAATCAAACATAATAAATTACATTTGTATAAGGTTTTACATGGAATTGTCAACTTACTATGTTACATACGTACTAATGCTACTTGTAATTAATAGACTAACGAGGGAATAACCGCCTCGAGGCCGACTCCGAGCAATATTGTCCACCCGCCTGCCTCCGTTTTGACCCTCTGCGCAAGCGCAGGACGTCCAAACGGAAGCGGATGTGACTGGAAATAGCCCAAAGTCCACCCCGAACCAATCGTTCCCCTGTTAGCTAAAATATGATTGAAAAAAGAAAATTGAAAAATTATTAATAAGACATGCATCGTCAACCGTCATACAGTATACATACTGTATGGTATGGTATAACAGTATGCATGTGTGCAAGAGTGCATCATATCTATATTATCCATGCACTAAAAGTTACATGAAAGGCGAGATCGCCGCTCTCAAAAGAAAATGCATATATTGCCAGCTCAGCTAGATCACTACCTGCATTTTGCTTCCATTGTCAAACTCCATTAAGGCCCTACATAATACCTTCTACAAAGTTAAACAAGAGTGAGCTATCATGAGAAAGCTCATGAGAATGATGACAGCTATATTTACAATATATACTGTCAACTTTCTTGAGAAAAAAAAACTATGTACAGTACGTACTTACTTATATGGGAGAGCAGAAGCAAAATTAAAGTAAAGGGGGGGGGGGGAGAGCCTCTTATATGAATGTATATGTATTATGTTGTAATGCTTTATAGGTTTGACTTTGAAGGTATTGGCCAATCTCCTGGAAGTATGTCAGACCTCTACATCGGTCACTGGATCGAGAACCTACAGTGCGTGTTGAGAGAACTAGTGCCTCAGAAGGCACTCCTCGTAGGATCAAGCATGGGCGGATGGGTCAGTATTTAAATGGTGGTCATGCCATATTATTATGGCTTATTTGGTCAAATAATTTCAAAATGTAATAAATTTTATTTCATGAATAAAAATTTAGATCCCCCCCCCCCCCCCCCTTGAAGAAATTTATTCAATTTAAATGGAGGTTACTGACTAGTTAAGATAGTATATTCTTGCCAATCACAGGCACTGTGAAAAAACACAGATGTTACTGGGCGCTTTTTACCTGTAGTGACAGGTAACCAATAAAAAGTGAACTGGAAAACTGCGGAGGACCCGTAATTTTCTAACCTTTAACTTTGCTGGGTCATCCTTCCATCTTTTTTTTTTTTTTTTTTTTTTTTTTCTATTTCTTCTTCTTCTTCTTTCTTTTTTTCTTTGAGAAAACTACTACTGCATTTGGAAAAGAGATAAATTAAACTTAAAACTTAAACTTAAAATCAACTTTCACATTTTTTTTAAGCTAATAAAAAATTGCACGAAAGTTGTATATTAATCATAGGCCTATAGCTATTGAGTGTATTTCTCTTTGTGTATTAATATTATGCTATAAAATAATATGTTTCAGTTCTCACTGAAGGTTGCTGAGCAACAGCCAGACAAAGTTCACAGTTTGTTGTTGGTCGCACCGGCCATCAACTTCTTCAAATACTACTATGATTTCTTCTACAAGACTCTCTCACCAGAGGTATCACTTTGCAAACTGACTTAAAGGCATAGACAACATGAAAACATTTGCATTTACATCACAAAACACTTGATGGGACTTACATAAATATCATTAATTGGTCTCAAAACCCAACTGTAGCTCCGTAGCAGTGATCAGAAAATTTCAATTTATGCAACCCGCACAACATTTTTATACTAGTTTTTGCCTGTTTATGACGTCATAAACAGGAATATTCACACAAATTGCATACTTTACATTTTTTTCAAGTTCTCTTGTGGGGCCACATTTACATTCTGGTAAAAAATACCATCAGTTTTGTAGATCCCATTTCGTGTTTAGAACATGTTGTTTCAATGTTTTCTATGCCTTTAAGCACTTACAATCAGCTTTTTGTCAGCTCTGCTCATTTTAATGGAACTTATAAGTTCTAGAAGTAACTAATGCTGTTCGTAAGCCCTAAAATGTCCCTAAAATGACAATCACCTATGGTTAATCAAATGGAATGCGCATTTTTTGGTGCAAGAGAACAGGGTTTACAAACAACATTACTGACACAAAGTACAACTTTTACAAAGAGAGAGAGAGAGAGAGAGAGAGAGAGAGAGAGAGAGAGAGAGAGAGAGAGAGAGAGAGAGAGAGAGAGAGAGAATTTTAAACTATCTAATATTAATCTGTTTGAAATATAAAACCACTTGTAATAGTGGAAATGTTCTAATTAGTTTTTTTTTCTGCTTTCCTGAATTTTATTATTATAAAAGCTATTTACAAGTATGTGTATTTCACTATAACATAATCAAATTCTTTCTTACATTAAATGTTTTTCGTGATAATATATAAACATTTTAGTAATTGCCAGGTTGAGTGTTTGATGTGGTTTAATATAAAGATGTACTTAATTCAGGACAAAGCCACACTGGACTCAGGCAAGGTGCTGGTACTAGAGAAGAACTTTGGCCAGATATTTCTACGTAAAAGTTTAATGGAGGAAAGTTTACAACATCACGTTGACCTCTCTAAGCCAATCAACATCAACGTCCCTGTTCGCATATTGCACGGAGTGCTGGTGAGTTATACCAGTGGGAGTGGGAACATTTAAATACTGTACTCTAAAAAATGGCAGGCGACCCCTATAATTCGTATATCCTTTATTGTAAGACGTTTGAAAACAGTTTGTTTGCTTTAAATTATAAATTTATTTATTGATTTGTGACACATTCCAGTAAACAAGCTTCATTATTATGTTCAGTAAATTTTCCCAATTTTCAAATATTGATAGCCTGTCCATGTTTTTTATGTCACTCTGAGGTCAATTACCTTGAGTTCATAAATTTTTTTTTATTAGGTTTTGAAAATCAAAAAGTGACATCACGTGCGTCAACTTATGCATGTGGTCATAGGAAAAAAGTTAACACCTGTGACATCATTTCGCGACTTTCAAAAATTAATTAAAATAGTTAATGATCTTGAAAATTAAAAAAATCGCATATCTATCAATTCAGGACAATGTCCTCTTTTAGAATATGAAATAAAATTACCTCCTAAATTTCATTAGTCTTCATTATTATATTTTCATTCAAGTATTGTACGTAATTTTAAAAATTCATGTTTGCTTGATATTCATCTTTGTTGCTGTCAACAGGACCCTGATGTGCCGTACAAGCAGTCGTTGCAGATCATGCAAGCCCTGACCTCGCTGGACGTAGACGTGACGTATCGTAAGAACGGCAAACATCAGATGTCCGAGGACCCTGACCTGAAGCTGCTCACCACCACTCTCAGCTCAATGCTCACCACCAGTCACCTCTAGTCTAACCAACACAACAATGCAAGCCCCGACCTCACTGGACGTAGACGTGATGTATCGTAAGAACGGCAAACATCAGATGTCCGAGGACCCTGAAATTATTTATTATACGATTTTTAACAATGGGATGTCTTTTTCCTTGACTGTATTTATGACAAATCATTTTAGCTCTTTCAGCAGAACAAACAAAATTGCTGGAAAGAGGTGTAATTGCTTGCATGGTCACATTTTAATGTTTAATTGTTGTTTGTTTATATTTTATTTTTAATAACTAAGCGTGTAGGTAAAAGTTTATTATTCAAAAACAAATTTTTCTAATATATGGATTGAGACGTAATGTATATGTGCATGTGTATTATATTATGTAGTTTTACAAACCAAATATATAGTTTATTTTGTTTACAAATATTTTTGATTTAATAAATTTTAAGCAAATATATCCATATGAGCCATATGATATAATTTTTATTATTATTATTTGTGTGTGGCATTATATATTATAATGCAAACAAAAATTTTGCACACAAACATTTTATAAAGACAAGTTTGTAAACCCTGTTTCTCTGCTCCTAAAATGGCGATCAACTTTGGTTATTCAAATGGAATGCGCATTTTTTTGTGCAAGTAAACAAAGGGTTTACAAACAACTATAATGAATGCTGTTCGTAAACCCTGTTCTCTGCACCAAAAATGACGATCACCTATGGTTATTCAAATGGAATGCGCATTTTTTGGTGCAAGAGAACAGGGTTTACGAACAACACTTATGAATGCTGTTCGTAAACCCTGTTCTCTTGCACCAAAAAATGCGCATTCCATTTGAATAACCATAGGCGATCGTCCTTTTTGGTGCAGAGAACAGGGTTTACGAACAGCATTTATATTGACAACTAATAATATAATATGACTATGGAGTTGAGTATATTATGTACTCTTTCAAACTTTCAGTTGTCAGTACCATAATAATAACTTTGAAATTTGAAATTTATTTTAAAATTTATTTCCAATGAAATAAATACAAACAAAAAGTTATTATTAACTTTTTGACGTTTTTCTTGAGCCAAGCCAAGCATTTCCACTTTTAGTACTTATACCTTTATGGAAAAATTGGGAGCCCACAGTTTTATACTGTGTTGGGAGCCAAAAAGGAATTTGGAAGTGACAAATGAAATTTCAAATTTTCCCTGCCAACGAAGCGCACCACTCGCACCAAAACAGCAGTTTGTAAGCATACTTGAAAATGAATTAAATTAATTATATCAATATTTTATTTTAAAAAAATGTTTAATAATATCTTTTTGAATTTATCATCACGTGTATTACGATAAGAAAATTGCTTCAATTATGATGTGACATGTTAAAAAATATTTATATGCGGTATATGCCACGCCCCCTATACAGCTGACAACGTCAACAAAACTGGCCGGCTGAAAATATTTTACGTCCTGCAATTAAAGGCTCACAATTACGTCAGTAAATAATAATTATAAAACTTTAAGTGTTAATTCATATGTAAATAATATAATAGAAAAATGATGGATGATTTAACTTCTGTAGAAAAGATCCAGGAAATGTATGACCAACTTTCTGCTCAAGAGGTATGATGGACTGGACTTCATATTTATGTATCTGTATAGTTTCTTAAGATTTCCACTAAATGACTTACAAGTATCACTGTTTACCAAGTTCATTGGCAATCTATTCCAGTCCTTCACGGTCCTGGAGATGAACGAATATACTTTGCATGATTAGTGTTACTTACCATTCTACTGTACATACTTCCTATTATGATCACCCCTGCCCATATGCGTCCCTTCTGTAAGTTTCCCCCTCATCTCCATCCATCCCTTGTACCCTCTATCAATCTTATACATTGCCGTGAGTCTCTTCCCCCTCCTACGGTATGTGCCGTACGTATGTACCTTTCATGTGTCTGTCACCTCACTATGAATACATAAGGAAAAATGTAATTTTTAAGTGAAACCAATTTTTAATATTTAAAATGGCTTAATATAGAATTTATTAAACTTATTTTTATTCATGATCATTTATTTTGTAGGATGAAAATGAGAAGTATTTAGACACAATATTATCTCGCCAATGTCACTTGGAAGCTAAATTGAGGAACATCACGAAGGCGTTGCCCAACCTTCAGTTACTGCATACAGACGCGGTCAAGTTGTCTGGCATGATCGGACATACCTCGGAGCTTGCAGAGAATGTCAGTGCTAAAGTTCGACAACTGGATTTAGCAAGGGTACGGCAGTCATATCTAAGCTGTTTATCATTTAGCACTGTATCATATGCCAAAGTATGGCAAGGGTTGTCATATTGAAGTAGTTAATGAGCGTGCATTGCTCAGGCTCATTCCAAAATATCCCTATGTTATGTTAGCATGCAGCCACAGTATTAAAAAAAATAATAATGACAGCTTAGCAGGTATGCAACAAAGTGGTGCATTGTTGTGTAAATTACTATTGTATATATATTTTTTAATTGAAACTCAATTAATGTACTTAAAACTATTGACATGACCATACATGTCCATACAAGATTTTTTAAGTTTTTTAGCAAAATATCAATGGCTCCGCGGAAAACTGAACTATCTGTAGTCTCCGCGTGCCTCATATTTGAAACATCTGCGCTCTCCGCCTCTCCCAAAATTGAAGCATCTGTAGTGGAGCACTGGTAAGAGATACTTCAAATTTGGAAGAGGCGGAGAGAGCAGATGTTCGAAATTTGAGGTGCACGGAGACCATAGATAGTTCCGTTTTCCGCGGAGCCATCGATATACTACTTTTTATGCATATTTTGTGTATGTTGTGTCATATATCATACTGTTGCTAATGGATCATTAATTGTAAGACAAAACTAAAACTGAATATTATTGGCTACCAAAAATATTAACTTTTTTGTTGTTGTTGTTAATGAGTTGCAATTTTATAAAGTTTGGGTCCAAGTACTTCTTTTCATCCACTGTTACAAATAAAAATTTTAATCACTTTTATCACAGTAGATCCATATAATTTCAGAGCCGTGTGTCCGAGTGTCAACAACGAGTGCATGACCTGCAAGACCTGAAGCTGTGTAGAGAGGGCGTGCAGTCTGCTCTGGCTGCACAAGACTATGAGAAAGCAGCAGCTCATGTACATCGCTTTCTTGCCATGGATCAGATGGCACTGCGGAGAACTGCAGCCCATGTCTCTCAAGGTACAGCAAATCTTCAGCCACTATCAGACGTAGATATATATATATATATATATATATATATATATATATATATATATATATATATATATATATATATATATATATATATATATATATATATATATATATATATATATATATATATATATATATATATATATATATATATATATATATATATATATATTCTGTTCTCACAACTTTTAGTCCAATCCCTGCAGTCCATTGTTAATATTTCAGGACGTAACGTGGACGACTGCTTCACTCAGCTGGAGGCTGCAGCCAAGGAGCTGCGTCAAGTTGTTGCGAGGAACTTTGACCAGGCGGCACATACTGATAATGCAGCTGAAGTAGAGAGGTTTTTCAAGGTACAGTTCACAGATATGTCTTATATATATTACTGCAACCTTGATCAAAAATTAATAAATATAATTATATAAAACATGTTTCAGTATTACTATAGTATAAAATACATACATGTATTTATACTATGGTAATATACACTTAAATACATGTAATTTTACTTGTGAGCTAAAACAATTTTTACCGTGATGTTTAATAAAAAAAACATTCAATTCATGCTTTGTTTTTCATACATCAATGCATTTTAAAGGTAATCTCTATAACCATTGAGAAAGAATTTAAAAAAGGGGGGGAGGAGGTAAATTTATTTCATAAAAGAGTTCATCGTCCTGAATCGATTTATATGTGAATTTGTAACTTTTGAGTTCATCAAGTATTTTAAATCCACACACAGGCTGCAAGTTATGCATGTGGGCAGAGACAAAAAGTTGCAGCCTGTGATATCACTTCACGACTTTCAAAAATTGTTTAAAAATACTTAATGAACTCAAAAATTAGAACTTAGCATGTCAATTGATTTAGGATATGCAATAAAATTACCTCCTTAAAATTTATGTCTTCCTCATTGTGTGCTGTGTCTTAAGATTTGTTTCTGAGTGTATACGGTACTTTGCAACTTTGCTTGATATTTCAGATTTTCCCGCTACTTGGTGCTTCAGAAGAAGGCTTGGCTCGTTTCTCAAACTACTTGGCAGCCAAGTTGTCCGTGACGGCTCAACAAAACCTACGTACGGCACTGGAGACCTCCAGCACGGACAAGAGAGCCCCTGTACTCTACGCTGATGCTCTCACTTTGTTGTTTGAGGGCGTGGCCAGAGTCGTGGAGACACATCAGCCCATCGTGGAGACTTACTTTGGTGAGTAATACAATAATATTGATACACACAGGGTCAGATTGGCTGCCGAGATTTTTGAGGATTTCTCGTGAGCCAAAGTTATTATTTATCATTTCTTGACAATAATATGACAACAGATATATACTTGTGTGTGTTTTCTATATGCCAGGGCCTGGACATCTGCTGGATGTGATAGAGAGACTGCAGGTGGAGTGTGACAAAGAGAGCAAGAGAATCCTCACTGAGATGGCACAGAGAAGAAATCTGGAGCATATCGTACGACAGGTAACGTAAACATTTTATATCTCAATGTTGTACCAAGCGTGTAAGACAAAAATAGCTGTCACATCTTCATTACAATGAGGGTTATCAGGGATAAAATATCCTTATGATTTTCTGTTTGCTTAAAACATTTATAAGTGTGAAGTCCACAGTTTTAGTATTTTTGGCCTCACTTGTCAGTGCAGTATTTTTATTATATATATATATTTTTTTTTTCTTCCAAAAAACGCTAAAAATCAAGTCCTTATTGCAGTGCTAAAGGATTGAAATTGACTGCAGTGCTAAAGGATAGGAAGTTAGGGGACCCATAAGTTTTTTCCTCATGCCTCCCCTATAACTTCTATTAATAACTACAATAATTCTGGCAAATTTGTGAAATAAATAATGAAAATATAATATATTTACAATTATTTTGATGATATAAAAGAAAGGGACAGAAGAAACCAACAAGGGCTTTACCATATTGAACCATATTAACCAGGGTAAAGCCATATTGAAGAGAGCCCCATAGCTCGGCAAAAAATATTGCTAGCACAGATAACAAACCAACATAACACGTTAGATAGTTTTTGGCACTAAATTCCAAGTAGTAGCATGGTGTGTTTTGTTATTTCATACAGCCTTGTAGCAAAACTACAAATCAATTTTGTTTGTATTTAGTAATAATTATTGTGTTGTGATTTGTGTTAGGTCGATGAAGCCCTGCGTGGTGGAGCCCAGTTCAGCACGTCTGCCTCAACAACCTCCCTGGTAACCATGGCAACAGGCAACACGCAGTCTCATCGTAGATCTGGCTCAACTGGATCCTCGGCAGCCCAGGATCACCACAAAGTGCCTGACCCTCGTGACCTTGACCCACTACTTGGAGAACTTGCCATCGCGCACTCCCGAGCAGAACTGTACATGAGATTTGTGAGGAGGAGGATCATTGTGAGTGCATATTACACAGTGCAGATATATTTTAGCAACTTAGCAATATTAATTCATAACAAATTATAAACACGCAAAAAGATTCTAGTTTTAATTTTCAATGCAATGTGCTCTAATCTCTACTATTTTCTATTATAAACTTGTTTTTAATTGTTAACTTCATAGGAATCATAGGTATAAATTATTATCATAATATATTATCATTATTATTTTAAAAAAGCTATGACATCAAAAGTAAAAAAAAAAAAAAAAAAAAATGTCCCATATGTCTTCCGACTTCTTGTATAAATTTGTAGACAAGCATGATTGAAGCTTTTACACTCTAGTGCTGTGATTGGCAGCTAAAACAACTATTACTAATACTGCTTCACAAGGTTTGAGGTCTCGTTGTCACCTGAGTGCAAGAATTCCAAGTGGTTATCTCTGTTTACGTCATACATTATATTGTTTCTGACCGTTAGTCAGCTTTATCATAATAGTTCAAATAGCCACCAAATGTATCACAGTGTTCCCTATAGAGAGCAAAATTTAACTCTTGTCTAAAAAATACCTCCAAGAGTCGGAAATGTAAGGGACATTGAAAAAAAAAATCCAGTTAAAAAAAACTCAAATAAAAAAATCCCCCCTCCCCTCCCCCTCCTCAAAGGATGATTGAGAAATATTGTATGTAATTGTGTTAACCTTGACTTGAACACTCCAATGTCTTTGCAGGCTGATATTGAGGTAGGCTGTGAGGAGGAGAAAGGAGGTGCCCTGAGCAAACTGGAGACCATGCTGCACAAGAGTGAGCTGTGTCGGGCCATGCAAGACGTGCTGGGTCACTACCTGCTGCTGGAGAGGTTCTATATGAGAGAAAGTGTCCGCAAAGCTGTGCAGTTGGACACACTGGACGAGGGTGGACACACCTCCAGCGTACTGGATGATACCTTCTTTATCCTGCGCAAGTGTATTAGGTAACAAACCAGCAGTAATTATTAAAATCTCAGACTAACTAACTAAGATGTTTTTGACCTGCTAGAGTAGAGGTATTTCTCCTATATTTAAAGACATAGAACATGTAGAACAAAAAACTTGGAATATATCCTAACAACCTGTTTGATTGGAGACATTAATTTTTAATTTATTTTCCATTCACGAAATGGCATTATGAAGTCACACGAAATTCCATTATGAAGTCACAGCTTGCTGGTCCACGTGCGTGGAAACAAGCTAGCTGTGACATCATGAAACCACATTCAATATTTTGTGAATGGAAAGTAAATTAGAAATCAATGACTCTGGCCAAATCAAAGTTGATTTTCAGGTATGTTAGGATATTATCTGTCATTAAACAAGTTTTTGGTTCAACATGTTCTATGGCTTTAAGCAAACATTGACCCCTGACTTTGACCTTGCAGGAGAGCCAGCTCCAGTGGCAGCATGGACGGCACTTGTGCGGTGATCAATGATGCCTGCACGTTGCTTGAGATTGACTTTGGCAGCTTCCTGCAACGTCAGTTAAGACAAGGCTATTCCTCAGGCTACCTTGACCTCACCGTGCAAGCTTACAACATGTGGCAGTCGTCCATACAGCAGGGACGTCTGGGAGCAGGGTCCTCTGCCTCAGACTCTGACACGGCAAGAGCCACATTCTTGGTAAGTCTTGTAAATATGCTGTAGGAATTAATAACAAAAGTTTTAGCTAAAAATTTGAGCAGAATAAAATAATTTTGTGAACTTTTAGCAATTTAGGCACAACTGAGGATTAATTTGAAAGTTTAAAATTATAATCAACCTTAGCACTTAACATTTAGTCTTGAATCATGAAAATTTGTTTCGAGATTTTTAATTTATAAGCTAATTTATAGAGTGCTGTGATAACAGTGTAGCTCTAAAAACTATAGTTTTTTTTTTTATTATTGTTATTTTTTTTAAGGATTAACCTCAGACCTGGAAAAATCGAAATATCTCAAAATTCAACCGTTAACTTTTTTTTAAGGGGGTTAAAAAAAGAGATGATCTACAAGCTCCAGTTATCAAAACATTGAAGTGTCCATTGAAAGCTAGAGATAATTAGGGCTAAAAATTGCATATGAGTAGCATTGTCTTTTTGTTTTTTTCAAATTTTAAAAAATTTTGAATCGATAACTTTTTTTTAAATTTTCTGATGTTAGAGATATTTTATGCTCTATTGACTACTTTTTGTTTTATATTTATTTGTCCACCCTGTTGTGAGAAAATCTAGCATCAGTTTTCCCATTTGAATAACATTGATTATGAATTTTGCGGCAAAACAAAAATGGTTAAAAATTAATTGCAATAAATGTATGAACAGTACGACAAAATTGTATTTGAACTTCTATTTTGTAAAAAGGATATAATATTCAAAAATAATTTTTATAAATTTTACGATCAGCTTTTTTTAGGTCTGAGGTTAACCGTTAAACTCATATAGAAAACAATACCGATACATAAATAAGCAAATCAAAGTTACATACAAATTATAGTTAAATCATAGTACGGTAATGAAAAGTTACAACAACATGTATAAGAAAGTGTAGCAGAGAATCATGCTGCTTATTATTATGTTATCAGGCACACTTGAACAATGCTGACACCAGCACTGAGTACATCAACACCTTAAGACGAGGTTTGGAGGATGAGATTGTGACGTCACTTGGTGCTGGACCCAACCTGCCTAGTCATGAGCGCGCCAAGCTGTCCTCGTGTTTGTCAGGGCTGGGCTCTGCAGCAGCTGCACTGAGACATGTGACAGACTATGGACTGCAGCAGCTGAGAGCCAGTGCAGTCAAGCCCAGGACTGGACCCTGGGTCGATGCTTTCTTACAAGCTAACCATCAGATCAGTGAGGTATGTTGTATATCATCTCTATCGCGACAAATTGTTACAAGTGAAATTATCACGACCGAACCAAGCGTTCCATCTGACACAGCAAACCCTATGTAGATGAAACATTTGACGAGCTCGTGATAATTTCACTTGATACATTTTGATGCAATAGAGACAAAGTGTACATGAAGTGCAGTTTGCTTGGACTGAAGTTTATATCATGTTCTCATCATACCCTCGCTCTAAAACAAAAACTTGGCAGTGCAAAGATTTGCAAATTGTGTGTGCTTGCCTTCTTGAGCAAAGCACACCTATACTGTAATGTATCACTTTTGCATTACAAGTATTTGTTTACATAAAAATTTCATAACATTTATTATTCTTTACAAGAATAAAGAGGTACTTCCACTTAATCATTTCCAGCGCCATTGTAAAGACCTTAGAAATTGTATAGACCAGAGAAAAACAGAAGCATTTATATCACAAAACACTTGATGGGATTTACATGAATAACATTAGTTTGTCTCAAAACCCAACAGCCCCGTAGCAGTGATCAGAATATCCGATTTATGCAGCCCGCACAACATTCTCATACTAATTTTTGCATGTTTCTGACGTCATAAACATGAATTTTCACGCTAATTGCATACTTTACAGTTTTTTCACGCTCTCTCGTTGGGCTACATTAACATTCTGGTAAAAATTGTCATCAGTTTTGAAGAACCCATTTCATGTTTATTTGTTAAAAAGCACAATATGTTATTTTTTGTGGTCTATGGCTTTAAGATCCAAAAATAGCTTATTTCTAAACACTTATTACAATAGCAAAATAGTGCTCTTGGTTATTATTATTTAACTGCAGCAAGAAAGCTAGAAAAATTAAGTGAGATATTCTAGAGTTATGCTTATGTATTTTAAGCCAACAAAAATGTCTGAGTAAATCTTTGCCTGTGTTATGGTCGTGATTAGTT
Source organism: Ecdyonurus torrentis (assembly GCA_949318235.1). NCBI lineage: Eukaryota > Metazoa > Arthropoda > Insecta > Ephemeroptera > Heptageniidae > Ecdyonurus > Ecdyonurus torrentis. Next base: position 1,842,271 of record OX439130.1, read on the forward strand.
TATTTGCTGTAATGTTAAATGAGGTATAGACTTCAAAGGCTAAAATTATTAAAATATTTGCTTTTCATGTCACCAGGAGGAATTTGCGAGCTACGAAGCTGACGAGCCATTTGTACAAAATCTGATCCACAACCTGGAAGGCTTGTTAGGTTCATTCAAAGCCAAGTTGACTGCAACAAACTACGATGCCTTGGTCGCAGTCGTCACCTCTGAGGTCACCGCACAGATGGAGAAAGTGATTCTGAAGTCTACTTTCAACAGAGTACGTCACTCACAATATTTATGTTCAATTTTAACCTTAATAATTATGTAGCTAGAAATCAAATACCTAGTTTAGAGTTTTTGAAGTTGACAACCCTGTTTACCTGTGTTCAACAATACTTTGAGTATCTGCAATATAATCATATGCATATTGTTAGTAATCAAACTATATTTACATAGTTTGACATTATAAGCGTTTAAAGTTAAAGAATTTGATTTTGAAGCATGTTGTGGTGTGTGACATTTTTCTATTATATTGCCCTGGATTTATTAATTATTATTATTATTTAACTTAAAAATAGCACTGTACTTTTAGCTGGTACAATTTTTTATACCTAATAATAATGATAATTTGCTAAGCTATAATATTGTAATTCAATTTCAGTTTTGTTTTTTTATTATTAGGCCTATTATTATTATTATTAGGTATAATTATTTATTAATTTAAGGAAAAAACCATCGCGGTTAGGATCAATGATAAAGAAAAGGATAGAAAAACCAGCAAGGGCCTTACCACAGTAGAAGTTCTATGGAGAGGTCGAGGTCTTGCATGGCACAGTATAATGTTATAAAAGTTTCTTTATAACTTGAGAGCTTTCGTCATATGATAATGACATTATCAATCAAAAGAGAAAATTACTTGAGCACATCACTGAGCAGTGTCTTGTCTTGTACTCAGAGTACTTGGAGTACAAGACAAGACACTGCTCAGTGATGTGCTCAAGTAATTTTCTCTTTTGATTGATAATGTCATTATCATATGACGAAAGCTCTCAAGTTATAAAGAAACTTTTATAACATTATACTGTGCCATGCAAGACCTCGACCTCTCCATAGAACTTCTACTGTGGTAAGGCCCTTGCTGGTTTTTCTATCCTTTTCTTTATCATTGATAATTATTTATTATTTATTTATTCATTTGATAATTAAATGATTTGATGGAAACACACAGATAGATAGGAAAAATTGGGGACGCGAGGGACGCGAGGTAGAAAAAATATTCTAACCCAGGTCGAAATTACATACGCTTTTATATTTAATTTTGGCCTGGGTTAGAATATTTTCTCTACCTCGCGTCTATCTATCTGTGTGTTTCTATCAAATCTATTTAACTATCAACTATCGCAAAGACAATTTTTTCCTAATATTTTTTATTTCTTTCTTTCATTATTATTATTATTTAAAATAATAATAATGAAAAAATCTATATATATGTATCATAAATGTGTGAAAATTTTCCACTTTAATGTACAATTCATGATAAGAAAATATGTCAGATATACAAAGCAATATTAAGGAGTGAATGAAAAAAAAATAATAATAAAATTGCTAAAGAGTAACGGCAAAGAATAAAATTTTCTATGAGAGACGCTATACTTATACATGTTGCCGTGTATGTTTTCAGCTTGGAGGTTTAGCTCTGGACAAGGAAGTGCGAGCTCTGGCAGGTTACCTGACGTCAGTGACTGCCTTGTCAATCAGAGACAAGCTGGCAAGATTGACCCAGATTGCCACGGTGCTCAACTTGGAGCGACCTGCAGAGATGGCAGATTACTGGGGGTCCTCGGCAGGTCAACTAGCGTGGAGACTTACTGCCAGTGAAGTCAGACAAATCATGTCTCTCAGGTAATACTGACTGACAAGTGAGGCTTGGAGTGAAAATATCAAAATCAATGTGCTGGTGATAAAAATAATAAGGATGGTTTGTCTCTTACAAAACTATAGGGTGGTTTCATTCATGTTAAAGTCAACGTCATAAGTGAGACAGCATGGGACGGTATAGGAAAATGACTCATTTTGCCAGTTTAAAAATACTTTGCAATATTTTGGAAAGCATTGATGCTGTTAACATGTTGAATTAGTGCTTTAAGTATGCAAGAAAAATTATAATAACAAAAAAAATGCTAATTTCTCAAAGAAAAAAGGCCAAAAAACTACGTTCATCCTTTGCTAGGCAACGTTATTTATTGCTCAAGAAGAGCATTGAAAAGCATTCAGAATGACGTCATGCACACACGCCCTATAGTAGTAAACGTAGATTATATTATTCTTACAAATTAATGTAGGGAAGGTATTGAATCATTTGTTTTCTGAAAAGATAATTAAGGGAAAAAATCAGCTTTATGATAATTGATTCATAACAAAAGTTGTGCAGGGCAGAATCAAACTCATAATTTATCTTTTGGCATCTTTTAATTTTATTATTTTTTTTTTTTTTTTTTTTTACCTATAAGTATAGGCCTAGTTATATAATAGAAGAGCACATTTTTCCAGCTGAATGATTCAGAAATATTAATTTAATTATTATTACCTAAACTTTAACTGATATATAATTATTTTATATTTCAGAATTGACTTCAAACCAGAAGAAATCAAGAAGCTAAAATTATAAAAATAGTTTTATATAATTTAATTCCTTTTATTTATAAAAATTCACGTTTATTATTAATGCAATAAAATATATTATCTATAAAAAATAGTTTCTTTCTGTCAAAAAAATTAATTTTATATGAAATTTCAGCTTTTTAGAACAAGTGGATCTTGATTCAGACCACAGTAGATGGTACAGTAGTCCATCTCCTATAGCGGGAATGTCAGATCGAATGCGCGCCATAATTCCGACTGGGTGAAGTTGTCAGAACTAGAAGCCGTAATTTGAAGTAATGTTACGTGTAGTTCTGACAACTTCACCCAGTCGGAATTATGGCGCGCATTCGATCTGACATTCCCGCTATAGGAGATGGATTACTGTATAATATACTGTGGATTCAGACCTTTTGACATTTATTGTTTAATTTACAACATATATCCCCCAATTTTGTTCATCGATCAAATGTGAAATTTTTATCTTTTTTTTTTTATTTTTTATTATGTAGTTATAATGACAATGTTTTTTTTTTTTTTTTTTTTTTTTAGTCATTATAGCGATAATGAACCATTCTTGCTAAATTCAACGTAAAAATTCAACAAAGCAATAGCGTAAAACACTGTTTTGCAATTTCTTTTGCAAGAAAATAATTTTTCTTCTCGCTACTGTAATAAATTATGCAACTTGATGCTCGCAGGATACTTAAATTTCAGGAAATTCAAAGGTTATTGTAACTCGAGAAATAATAAATAAATTAACAAAATTCAAAATTTTCTTTATCTTTTATAATAGACTAATAATATGACTATGGCAAGAAAAAAATTTTTAGTTTTTTTAAAAATACCTGACTTGATTGGGAAATACATAGTGGAGAAATTTAACACTAGATGGCGTATGCTGTACAAAAAAGTCAGAAAAAAAAATAATAAAAAAAGTGTAATCACATCAGCTGAAAAAGAAGAAGTTATTTTTATGTTGTGTTGCAATAATTAAGTGTGTTACTGTGTCTTAATGTTACTTTAACTTCAATTAAAATTATCTATATCATACATATTTTATTATAAAAAATAGATTCATTCACAGTGATATTTAAAATTAAAATAAGATAATAAACCTACATTATTATAAACTATATACCCTATGATTGAAAGTGAAGTGTAACATCAAAATAAATCAGTGTTAATGAAGTGTTAATAAAATAGCATTAAATTGCTAAAATTAACTAACAAACAAACAAAACAAAACATATTCGTTTGTGATTTAAATTGAAGTCGTTATAAGCGATCACAAATTCTTTGCTTGATGTGAGACTAAAAACATTGACGAACTTAAAGGGATTTTTATATTTATTATTGTTACTACATTTGTTTGACAATGGCTTTATCTAACATATTGTTACTTAGTCAGTTGTCAGGCTATGTCATAGCCCTGATACTTTCTCTATGCATCACAGTTCCTATGAGTTTTCATCAAGATGAATTCAGGTATGTTTTTGTATCGATGTCCATGCCATGCATTTTGACAATAACAATAACCCTAACTTTTGATTTTTCAGAAACCACTGCTTATTATTTTCTACTGGTATTTGGCAAGAGACAGATGGTCAATTCAGTGTAAATTGGGCTTCACAGGCATATTGTAACTACTCTATATTTGTAGGCGTTGCCTTGTTTGTTACCTCAGTGATTCAGATTTATAGAATGTCGATGTTCATGTACCATGGCACTGACAGGTAAATATTTATTTTGTACATTTAGTTAATGAACATATGTACTGAAACATTGATTGTTACAGTTCATTTTTGTCTGCATTCGTTGACGTGGTAGCAACGATGTTGTTGTGTTTGATGACGCTTGCTGCAGCACTCATGATCACGTTGGGTTTCATCACCTGGTGCAAGGACATGACTGAGAGGTTCCCCTCGTATGTATATATTATGTATTGTAACTAATATCAATTCAAGGAAAATTAATCATCATGGTTAGGTTGATGATATATGGTAATTGCACTAGTTATCGGCAGCTTAAGGGTCTTAACGTTGAAATTCCTATAGTATTGTTGAGAAAAGCAGCCAAACCGACACTGCCGCAATTATCGGCACCCCCTATTTTCGGCAGTTTATCTTGGTCCCCTTTAGTGTTAAAAGAATTTGTAAGTAGTGGTATGGTAAGTAGACAAAATTCTAAGATGGTTGGTTCTAGTTAGAATCTTGTAAACTTGTTACTTTCGCCGTAAAAAGAGCCTGCCGATAACTGCGGCCTGCCGATAACTAGTACAATTACCATACATGTATAAAAAAAAAAGATAGAGGAAACCAGGAAGGGCCTTACCATAGTGAAGAGAGTCCCGTAGTTCAACAAAAATCTTGCTAGCACAAAGAAAACAGAGTATATATCGATCTTGTTGCGAAAAAAATGCCTATCTCGTTTTTTGTCAGTGGAAGCAAAAGGCGTATCTCGTATTTTGTCAGTGGAAGCAAAAGGTCTATCTCGAGCGCTATCGCCATAACGTTCGGGAACGAGATAGGCCTTTTGCTTCCACTGACAAAATACGAGATACGCCTTTTGCTTCCACTGACAAAAAACGAGATATGCCTTTTGTTCGCAATAAGATCGATATGTGTGAATGTGTGTGTGCCTTGTTCAGTCCATACAGACTCAGAGAGAAACTACATGAATGATGATTATGCGGGTGTTACACTGTGGTTTATTTAATTGGAGTAGAAGTGAGACTGATCAAAAGTCATAGAAGGTGCACATTTGTCCCAGTATACCGTTCTTAAAGCGACACACAACCCTAAAAATAAGTATTTTTTGTTCTTTCCTAAAACAATTCAATGGTAATCAGTCGTTTATTTGACTTTTCTAGTCCGCGGGATAAGCGAGCCCCGCGAGGGTAACGATATAGAGTACACGCCCCTCTACTATGAGTGTAAAAATTTTGTACCCCCTGCTGTACCTGGTACGCTTACCTGAGAAGGTGTACAGATTTTTTACTCACACAGTAAAGGAAATCTCTGACGTCAGAGATTTCTTCTTTACCCTCGCGGGGCTTGCTTATTCCGCAGGCTGGAAAAGTCAAATAAACGACTAATTTCTATTGAATTACTTTAGAATAGAACAAAAAATACTTATTTTTAGGGTTGTGTATCACTTTAAGTAACATGAGATCCAATATTAAACTCTGCTCATGCTACATAATATATATTAAATAAGAAGTACTGTAGTTGTAATGAAAGTTTTGTTGTCAGGTGTGAGATTGCGGCAGGAAACACAATTGACAAGAAAGACGGTATTGACACGACAGGTTTCTACATTGAGCTCGGCACAGCACAGGTCAGTTGCTCTCAGCTGTGTGGTGGTACACTTAAGTCCCTCGTAAATGTAACCTCAAAGACGATGCCGCTTTTAAGGGAAAAGGGTAGAAATGCGTAGTCAGGTAAGAGCAGCGTTGCCACCTGCTCTCTTCTTGCTTTTGCTAAGTGAGAAAGTGATTGACATCTCATTTCATTATTTTTACTCTTCTTTGTATTCGCGAGCATGAAAACAACATAACAAATCTAAATAACTTAAGTGAAAAAAGCTTTTAAGACATAATAGCAAAATATTTCGTGTCTTTTTAAAATAATATGCAGGTTTTGTTATCTGAAATGAGATGTCAATCACTTTCTCACTTAGCAAAAGCAAGAAAAGAGCAGGTGGCAACGCTGCTCTTACCTGACTACGCATTTCTACCCTTCTCCTTAAAAAGCGGCATCGTCTTTGATGTTACATTTACGAGGGACTTAAGTGTACATACTGTACGTTACATAGCCCAGCATGGGAGATATGGCATGAGAGTTATCTCTAAATCAAACATGTTTCACAGCGGTAGAAGTAAGGTGGGGTATGAGGGGACTTGTCTGGGGGAAATAAATAACATTGTGCTTATGGAACAACCTGTATTTGCCTTCTTAAAAGAATAGACCAGAGAAAAACATAAGCATTTATATCACAAAACACTTGATGGGATTTACATAAATAACTTTAGTTTGTCTCAAAACACAACCGTAGCAGTGATCAGAAAATTCGATTTAAGCAACCCGCACAACATTTTGATACAGTACTAATTTTTGCATGTTTCTGATGTCATAAACATGAATTTTAACGCAAATTGCATACTTTACAGTATTTTTCACGCTCTCTCATGGGGCTACATTCTGGTAAAAATTGTCATCAGTTTTGAAGATCCCATTTCATGTTTATAGTCAACCCGGGTGAAATGTAAACTCCAATCATGTGCAAGCTTTTACTTTTCCCTATCTCGCTAGACACAGAGCACTTTGAAAGTGGGTCTGTGATTGGCTTTCAATTTCACCCCGCACTTTCAATTTCACCCCGGTTGACTGTATTCATTAAAAAGCACATGTTGTTTTATGTGGTCTATGGCTTTAATGTTGATGTCATTGTTACAATGTTGATGAATGGAGTTGATTCTTTTGTTTACATTAGTGTTACTATCTGTCTGTGAAATGTGGATATGTTAATATTAGCACAGCTTGGTCTGTTGCTATATCACATGCACAGTAATCACAGTATGTTTTCTCCCGCTTTCATGTGTGATATGAACAAATTCACATAGTAGTCAGTTTTTGTCAGTATATCAAATTCAAATATGTTTATTCATTTCTTTCATCCTACAATCACAATATACAATAATGCATATCCGCTTAGGTTATTGTAACAATTTGTACCATTAGAAATGATAGTCAAATATATACAAAAATTGCACCAAAAGTATACAATATAAAATATAGTTTACATAATATAACATAATAATGTAAATGTAAATTGGAGAAATATATTGATCTTGTTGCGAGAAAAAAAAAGGTCTATCTTGTATTTTGTCAGGTGAAGCAAAAGGTATATCTAGTTTTTTGTCAGTGGAAGCAAAAGGTCTATCTCGAGCGCCATCCTCATAACGTTCGGGAACAAGATCGACCTTTTGCTTCCACTGACAAAAAATGAGATAGACCTTTTTTCGCAACAAGATCGATATGCTATATTTGGTCTTTCAAAAATTCCTCAATTGTATAATATTGCTTGTTTAACAGTTTAAATAGATAGGACAAAGCAATCTGTCCACTGCTTGATACTAAAGTGTTACAACTTACCAGGGTTGGACAGTCTTAATAATATAATCAGCAAAGAAAAAGAATGATTCAAATATTTTGTTACAGTTTGGAGCTTGGTCGTCGTGGGCTTGCTGGGTTGGTCTGAGTGTGTTTGCACTTCTCAAGTTGTGTCGCTATCATCAGCTAGAGAACATCAGAGTCAGCATGTTCCTCGAGAGACAACGTTTGTTGAACGGTGGAGACAGCGCACAGGCATCGCCTTCAAGTACCCTGGACAGTTCTGAGAGAAGTGCTGTTCCCCCACCTACCCAGCAATCTACGTAACTTCAGTGATGTGACTTTCTGAGTGAGTGAGTGAGTCTGGGGGTGATTTGATATCCAAGTTAATATTGTTCTTTGTTACAATTAGGTCCTAGCGTAATGTTTTAAATTGGATTCTTATCTAACGCAAGACAAAAATTTGTAAAATTACCATCACAAATACGAACTTAAAAATTGATTAATTGTGTTCTGTTTTCTTTTCATTTTCAAAGTTTGCCTGGGAGTGATTTTTAAAGTATTCCCATGACACGTAAATTCTAATGTCTGTCTATGGATTCATAAAGTTGGAACTTTGTCAACAAATAGAGCCATACATGGTTTTGAGACTGACGGATATGAATGGATCCTGATGAGCAAAGCTGGTAACTCACTACAGAACTACTGATACTGTACTGACAGGTGCATACAATAGCTTTTTTTTTTTTTTTTTTTTTTTTAGCACGGCTCCATCAAGGAACTGGGTTCTTAAATTAATATTAAGTGCATTTTGGTCTGTCAGTATCTGACAGTTTTCTGATGGTTAGCTTTCTTATGTGAAAGTATGCAAATTATGTTTATGAGAGAGATACCGGTACACAATGGACGTTATCGGTTTAGCGCGCGGGGTGCTGCGGGGAAAGCTAAGGGTCCCCTAATTTAACATTACGCTTATGGAGAAAAACACGTTTTTTTGCGATTTTTGAGAAAACTACTCCACCGATTTTGGAGAAATTTAAATGAGAAATACTAGACATACTTTTACGTGTTTTAAGCCATAGAAAACTTTTAACAATTTTTTAAACCGATAACCTCCATTGTGATAATATATTTTACCATTCAAAAACTTGCACTTGGTTTGCAATGTTATTCCTATGTGAAAAAACAAGTAAGGAGTTCATATGGTAAAATATATATTACCACCACAATTATGTGTACATTTTGAAGTTTCTGCTAGGAGCTAATTGTATTTATGTTCTCTATTTTCTTTGTTATTCTGTTTATCTCTAATATGTTTGAAAGTAAAGCATAGGAGAAACCAGCACTGGCCGTAACATAGTGAAGAGAGTCCCAAATTTGACAAAAATATTGCTAGCACTAATGCATATTGGATAGCTTTCAGTATTTAACTCCAAGAGAAAAGGAGTGTGTTTTGGCTTACAGGCTCAGAAAGAAACTGAATTATTTTCTCTTAAATATGAGACTATCTTCAGTATGGTAAGGACCTTACTGGTTTGTCTTTTTGCTTTCTTTCAAATTTATCATACCTAACTGCGATAGTTTATTTTCCCTCTAATATGTGATAGTTGTTTAGATTATATTATTAAGTTAAATTAGTTTGTTAAAGTAAGTTGGATCAAAATATTTATATCTTTGTATTTCTTTATAACATTTTGCACACTTAAAACTCTTAGAAAAAAAATGCTTTTATTATTTTTTTTTGTTTTTAGCGTTATTTTTGTGAAAGTAAGAAGAAGAAGAAAAATGTTGCAAGTTAGAAATAAAGTGTTTGAACTTTTGTATGCAAAAGTAAATGAAACAGACTGAATAAGTTATAATAAGTGCGTCAATAAAAATATCTGCTGTGGGGTATATTACGTGATTTTAATAGCATTTGTGTAGAATATTTTACATAATTTATTTGTAGAGGGTGCTTCGCTATAATTGGACCGTGAAAAATATATTTTGCTATAATTGACCTGTAATTGAAAAATCCAAAATCTAGGGTCGATCAGAAAAAAATTAATCGTTTTAAGTCAAGTGGACTTTCAGACATCATTGAGTACAGTAGCACCCTTGTTGTGTTTTAATAATTTCCATTTTAGGAGGGGGAAGGGTGTAAAAATGATAATTGCAAGGGGTTGTATTAAAATACAATGTATTCATATGTTTTATATCTTATAGATTTATAAATTAGGAACTTCATCATTTCGAGGGCTACACGGCATTTCGGTAGTTGTGTAATCTCCGAGGGTGCAATTTTGGCACATGTGCAATCTACACCACGCCTACTAATGGCACATCTATACAGGCTAAGCGTATAAAGATGTTTCAAAAAAGGTGAGCGCGGAGAATGCACATGTGACAAAAATGCACCCACGGAGATTGCACTAGCACCGAAATGCCGCGTAGCCCTCGATTTGCCATTCATCATTCTTATTTTTGCTATTAAAATTATGGAATAAACTGAGAGTTATAATGATATAGTTATATAAAAATATTTATGTATCTTAAACTGAATAAGCTTTATTAATTGTAGGTATAAAAATGTGGAAAACATAAATATAAATGAATTTTCCTTCATAATAGTTGTGACATTTGATTTTTTAAAACCTTCATAAATCTTCCCATAAATAATGTGTTAGATATATATGTTAGAGAAATAATGTTTTAACATAATTGCACTGTGCATGGATTTGGAAATGTGCTCATCCTTGGAACTGCTAGTATAAAATTAGTAACCATTTTTTAATGTTTAAAAAAAAATATAATAAAAATATATATATATATATATATATATATATATATATATATATAATTTAAAAACAGTTGTGGGCCATATAAATCTTGTTGCAAAATATATATATATATATATATATATATATATATATATATATATATATATATATATATATATATATATATATATATATATATATATATATATATATATATATATATATATATATATATATATCGTATTTTGTCAGGGGAAGCAAAAGGTCTATCTCGTTTTTTGTCAGTGGAAGCAAAAGGCCTATTTCGTTCCCACACGTTAAGGAGATGGCGCTCGAGATAGACCTTTTGCTTCCACTGACAAAAAACGAGATAGGCCTTTTGCTTCCCCTGACAAAATACGAGATATACCTTTTTTTCGCAACAAGATCGATATGTGTTGTTCCATTTATCAATTAACTATTGCACAGTCGATTTTTTTTCCCTTTCTCAAAGCAATTTTTATTGATATTATGATCAATCCAAGGGTTTTAGGTCAAAAAAAAGGGGGTAAAGTACAACATTTGTGTCAGGATGAGAGAAATAATTTGCCAACAGTTATTGAAATGGTAAGTTTTGTATTTATTAAATTATTTACAATCACATAAAGTAAACACATTGATTTATAATTATATTCTGCAATAATTTTTATTTATTTTTTTATTTATTATTCACATAATAATAAACAAACTTTATTTTTATTATATGATAAGAAGCGTATAAGGAAAAAACCATCGCGGTTAGAATTAATAAGTTTAAAAAAATATTTAGAAAATAGTTGGTAGAGATTAGAGTACGTTGAATTGAAAATTAATAAAACGCGAAAATTCTCTAATTGATATAGTAAATTGGGACTAGGATTCAAATATTCTAGCTTTAGCTAGTTAAAAAATAGACGTTAAAGGGATGGAGGTAAAGTGTCAAAATAAAATACGATGTGCCTAGCATCTCACGTTCTCACACTACGTCAAAGACACAACATTATAAAACAGCATCAGACTTACTCTTTGCCTTAACTAGCTAAAGCTAGAATATTTGAATCCTAGTCCCAATTTACTATATCAATTAGAGAATTTTCGCGTTTTATTAATTTTCAATTCAACGTACTCTAATCTCTACCAACTATTTTCTAAATATTTTTTTAAACTTATTAATTATATGATAAGAAGTAAGCTAAAAAAATGGAAGCTATAGTTTACAACTATGAAACATTTATAGCTTTGAATCCTCAAGTTATTTATACAATTAGACAATACATTAATTAATTAATTAATTAATTATAAGCAGACAAAAACACACACATGGTAAATTGTGGTAAGAAATGAAACATGTTCGTCTCTTAATTTCAATCGTACTATTTTACCAAATTCATAAAGGAAAAAAATTTTAAATCAGCCAGTATTGTAACTTATGACCCCAAAAACATCACTCAAGGTCATTGTCATGGGGACATGACCTTTTGACCTATATACTAATTATAGGTGGACAGGAATATCCCCAGAAAACAAAAATCTTCGTTACATGTTATTTTTATCAGCTTAAAGCTCGTATTATATTTATTATTCCCCAATTTTTAATTGTCATTATAATATATCTATGCATAATTGATTGTGATAATATGTTTAACCATTCAAATTTATAACATGTGTTTCTCATATGACAGAGAGAATTAAGTGATTTTTTTTTTTAATGGTTTTTAAATATTTTATCAAAATCAAACGTACACATTTTACAATATCAAATATTTTTATAACGGTAGTTAATTATTGCAGTGTCATTTTTTTTCCCTTATCATTATTTCATGTAAAATTTTCAAAAATTGTTTGTATATTCTTTTGCTTATTTTTAATTTTCACAATCTTTTTTTATTTTATTTTATATTTTTTTTGTACTTTCATAGCTCACCACAAGTAGATCACATATTTGTCTCCACAATATATTATATACAAACATCAAGGTACATATTATATATTGTACATATTATAAATAGTCATTTTCAATCAATAATTGTTAGGTTATGTACATGTCTTTTACATTTTGGATTTTTTTTTTTTCGTGCCGTGACTTTTTTTGTATTATGTGCCCCTATGTTATTTCCCCCCTTTTTGTAGAAGGCTTGCAAAATGGGGTGGGGGGGGGTAGGTATTGTAAAAAATAAACAGCCCAGTCATTTGGGAGTAATAAGGTGATAAAAATATCACTGTCACAAAAACACGATATTTTTACCTTTGTCCGTAACAATATCACTGTCGCAATGAATACACGATATTTTTACCACTCTCTACCTATAGCTGGTGATTTTATTATTATTATTTAAAGTCCCTGTATTCAAGATGATTTCAGGGTAAATTCTCAATTTAACATTTTCTTTGTAAAGAAATGAAACAGCTATTACTCAAGTTAGAATTATTTTCTTATTTCTTATTTATTCTTATTTTATGCATTAACTGGGCATACTTTTATAAAAAATATAGTTCCAACGTATCTAAAATTATCTACATAGATTCAGGAATCAATTGCCAATAAATATTTTATCTTAATGAAAAAATTCTAACAAAATTTTAAGTTAATGCTGCTTTGTTCTCCATAAGAAAGCATGTAAAATTGAGATCTGTAATTCGTTTAACGTAAGTACTGTTAGGACTGTTTATTTATTTTACCTGTGTTTATTTTTTGCAAGTCTTCTTTTATATTTAAACTGAAGTCGTTCTTACATCAGAGACTGCTATTTTTGTAGGTGACAAATACATTCAGTATATGAAATGCCCCCCCCCCCCCCTTTTTAAGTTGACTGTATTATACATTATGTATTGTACGTAAACCCTAGCTGTTTTCTTGCTTCAAAAATACTCGCACTGTGTTGGAATACCCATAGTTGATGGTTATTATAGTGGCAGACAACATCACGGGTTTGCTACTATAGACTATCCAACGAACTAAAATATCTGTCATTTTGATTGACAGTACCCTGAAAAAGGAATAGAGTAGAGGAGGCTAGACAAAATATAATGTATAATTAGGTGTATATCATCTCACTCAAGCAGATAGTACCCTTTTTGCTTGCGAGCCATGGTTTTTAACAATAAGTTAACCTTTGATACCTGTCACATTCAAAAAGTATAGTTTGGCGCGGTGTCACTGGCCATCAATGTATAAAAATTAGATAAAGAGGTACTTATAATAATTAGAAAAATATGCCAATTAAAGACTAAATTGATGCAGAAACGTATTATTATGATTAAAATTTGAAAACGTTTAGTTATTAAATTTTATCGTAAAATACAAATTTTGCAAACCAAGAAAAAATATGAAGATGTGTTGCCTCTCTTTGTTTTGCAACCATGGCTGCATGTTAAAACTAAATTTTTGTACCTGAGTTTTAGTTCGTTGGTCAGACTATACCTGACTATCAACTTTGGTTATTCAAATATAATTAGACTTTTTTTTTTTTTTTTTTTAAGCAAGAAAACAGAGTTTACAAACAGCATTACTGTGTCATCATTCCAGGCTCTAAAAAGTTCAGAACTTTGAAAAAAAAAATGCCCCAGCCTAGAAAATATTTATTTTGTAAATAGTTGATAAAGATGATGGGTAATCCTATGCTATGTTGGGTAAGTCCCACAAAGATGGTGACAGTCTCTAGTTTGACCAGACGACAGTTGAGCATGCGGCACTACTGGCTTGCTGGTGCTCAGGGTACTGGGGCTCTGCTTGACCATACAGCACCTGGTCAATGAGAGACACCACACCAAGTCTGAAGGAACTTCGTTGTCGAGGATTCATTCTATTGATGTCGGGGAGTAGACTACGGAAGAAGGTCATCTCTGGATGTTGTTCCTCGGTGGTGAGTGTGATGTACTCTGCAGTGGGTGGAGGTGCCTCTCTCATCATCTTCTTATCCTCTGTGTGGTCCACAGTACGCAGTTCTTGTAGCTCAATGCAGTCTTGTCTGTTGACATAGACAACTGTCAGTCATCACAATTAAATTAACAATATCTATCTATAGTCACACTAACTCAAAAATACTAAAACTAAATGCATGTGCTTTCATTAAAAATAAATAAATAAAAAAGTGATTATTTTTTATGTTTTCTAAACAAAGTTTCTATCTGGCGGCGGCAAATAATAATAATTATAAAAAAAAATCGCGGCGACAAATATTCACACCATACTTGAAAAAAAAATCACAACAAGTACTACATTATAGTTCTGTCACTATCCAAGACCAAGCATACAGGCTCGGACTGGCCATAAGAGCAAGTCCGCAATTGCGGACGTGGCCCCCCTGTTTGGAGGCCCCTAAGGCCGAAAAAGGGGCGTAACTAGGGTGTTACGCCCCCTTTGTGGCCCCTAAAGAGGGTGTTACACCCCTTTTGCGGACGAGGCCCCTTGATTGCCAGTCCGACCCTGCAAGCATATGTTATTTTTATTTTAATTTATTATTATTGTCAAACTTTATTGCTGTATAATTATGTCATGTCCCCCAAAACATTATAGCACCTTGTGATAATTTTTGTATAGGGTATGTTTTTTGAGGCAATGTTAATAATTATGTTGCTCACTTGATAGCGACTTGCACAGCTTGCTGGTGTTGTTCTATTGGTTGCTGCTCCTCCACCACTTGCTCCACCTCGTTCATCAGCGTCTCGTCCAAGGACTCAGGGTAGGTGATGAGATGTACGGAGGCGCGAGACGTCCGACTGCAACGTTACAAATAATTAAGTTATGACAGCTAGCATAGTATAGTACCTGGGACAAAAACTGATATTTTATCGTAGGATTGATTATTAATTTTTATATCTTGCGAGGTTTTGTATTATTATTTATTATTACAAAAATATGACTGTCATATCGTGTATGCAATTATGTTAAATTAAACAATAAAGTGATTGATCTCGCAGAATTTTTAATTATGCGCATTTATAATAACTACGGTGGTTTGGTCATGTTGAGAGAATGGGTGATGAAAGAATAGTAAAGCAGGTATTTCATAGTAGAGTGGATGGAAGGAGAGATAGAGGCAGGCCTAAAACATCATGGTCTGAGGTGGTTGGAAGATGTTTGAAAAATAAGAATGTACGCAGTATGAAATGCAAAAGGAAATGTATGAAACAAGGTATGAGACTGGCGGAAGCAAGTGAAGTATGTCAGGATAGGAAGTTGTGGAGGTCTATCACTGGGTCAGGATAAAACATCTGTGTTGTTGGCTTACCCCGAAAGGGATTTATAGCGTCATGATATGTATGTATGTATAATAACTACATATTATATATATATATATTTTTTTATGTTTATAAACTTACGCTGCGACTCGAGTGAAGGGCTTGATAAACTGCAGGTGCTCTTGCAGATAATACGGCTTCTTGTTAACTTTACCTTGGCGAGCGTACTTCTTATCTCGAGTGATACAGCCGCGTAAACTTTTCCACCGCAACTTGCAGTCCTCAACTGAAACCAAATATCATTTAATTAGTAAGCAGTTTTTTTTTTTCATGGCCTTTTAAAATTCAATATATTTTAAATTTATGAAGTATATATAGTTACATAATAATTATATATATATACGAAGCGATAATACAACTTTAAATTAAGCTTATTTGCGCGTATGTAGCAATAAAATTATTTGTTTCAGTAAATAATTTGCAATATTGCTTCGATTGTATATATTTTTTTAAGGCGGTACCTATATACGGAGCAATAAATATTTCCAATATGCAATATATATGCATATATGCATTGCATATATGACAATTTTATAATGTTTAAGATCTATTGCGCACCGTTTATCTTTTAATAATTGCTCCATCAGTAAAAAAAAAAAAAAAAAAAAAAAATGTAATCAATATTTTTATTGAAAGTATACAATTAATATAATTAATTCTGTGAGAAAACAAAAATTCTCAAAATTTCTTAACTCGTATAAAACTGAATAAAATATTTTATGCGGATATGTATATAAAAAAAAAAAATAATAATATAATACCGTAATAAAAAAAACTGCGATAAAAAATTATATTGCGCGTTAATCACATTTTTATGTTATTTTTATAATATAAATTGAACTGCATATTTTATTTAAATTTTATTCAATATATATATAATAATACAAATTATAAACTGCGGTTTATTTCATACCACACATTTTTTTATAAAATTTGATTATTTTTATTATTCATCTTAAAAAAATGTAATCATTTAATTACATTTTTTATCTTATAAATTTATTGAGATGAAAGCAGTGCGGGCGTATTGATTTTTATTTATATAGCTTTGCAAACTTTTTGTCAAATTTGCATTTTATAATTATCGATGTCTAAAAGTAGCTGTAGCTCCGCGATGTTATATACTCAAATAGATTGGCATGATCTTTGACCTGTGATGTCCTGCTGCATATGTCAGCGTCAGCAAGGCCGGCCCGGCACCTGCTGCACCCAGTCACACCTGGCAGCTGATGACGATGAAAGCAAAAGTTTGTGCACGCCACGACGGGACGGGACGGTGCCTGGGAAATTGACGTGCCGCTGTACTCACCCCCCTCGCTGAGCGCTTCAGAAATCTCTCGCCATGCCCTAGTCCTTGTCTGTGGGTTGTTATACTCTTTGCGAGTAAAGTCGTAAATACACGGGTATTTCTCTACCAGCTTTGCCAGAGAAATATTGAACTCTTCCTCGTTCTTGCTATTCGCTGCATTAGCTTCAGCACTTGTCATAATTACGCAAAATTAAAGAAATAATTATAAAAATGAAATTTTAAAAAAATGCGACGCCTCCTTTGTAGATCTGCAAAAAATGGCTGCCACGTCGCTCGCCACTGCCGACACTGCCGTTCTCATCGCCCTCTTTAACTGCAGCGGAGAAATATCAAAGTCGCGCCGCCGCGTGGCAACAGGGGCGTGGCGTCGCGGTTACGTGGGAAAACTTTTGAACATTTTTCATACCTGTTCATTAGTTAATCAAATTATTGATTTATCAGCTAATATAGGTAAATTTATTTTTCCTCTTCGTTATTCCAATAATTTGGTTTATTTTGCATATCGCTAAAATTATTGACTCAACATACTCCGTGGTGAGATGAAGTGTGGAGAAGAAGTGCGTGAGTTTTAACGATTGGAATGCCGTGATATTGACGAAAATCCACTTTCTGTCTGAGTCACGCAATTAAGCCAGCTGACGGAGCGAGAGGGAGAACTCTAAGCATGCACTCGTTTTTATATGCGGAGCTGCATAATTATTAAAGGTGTGTATTTAATTTTAGTGATAGCACAGAGGACATATATAGAGAATGTAAATTAAAAAATTTAGATCAGAACTTTTTGCAGAGGGTATTTGTTTTTAGGCTGTTTTATGGCTGGTGATGTGCAGCGAGTCACAATAATATATATGAGAATTAGTAGTTTAACACAATAGGCGCTATGATAGATTAATTAAAAACTAAACTTGATTATGTACGAATAATAAATAGCTAGAGGAAATATAAATAAACAAGATTCATTCAAACACTTAAAAATTTACATCGGCAATTAAAAGGCTTCACTTTTTATCTTAATAGTTTAATTAGCTTAAGCCTACAAAAATTATAAAAAAAGAACTCTTACATTCTGTTTTTAAAACTATTTAAGTTCACTTTTGTTAAATATTTAAAAAAAAATCCTTCATAACTTTTAACTTTTTTTAGTAATTGTTTATGAAATTTAATAAAAAGTTAAACAATATGAATAAAAGAAATCTAAGGAGTGTATTATGGATAAATGAATAATCTTGAAATGTATTATTATTGAAAGGGTTTAGCTTTCGTGTTACACCGTGTTATATAAGCAGTAAACTGACATTGAAAAGGAATTCGGCTCGACCGGGACTGTATTATTATTATTTTAAATTTATTTGCGTGAAATCAGATAAAAAAAAATCAATCATCCTTAGAGTTATGCAATTTGTCGAGCGTATGTGAAGCAAAAGTTGCATATATGCCAGGCGGTTCCATAATAACTATACGTATAGCAGCTGAATGCCTGTATTGGCAAAGGAAAGATGGGCAAACAAGCTGCTATTTCAAATCGTATTTTCTACCTAATCTTTTGTTATTATTATTTTAATAAAAAAAATTATATGATTTTTGTCTATTTCTAAAGTCAATGTCTATAAACATAAGTAAAAATAATTTGTTAATAAATGTATCTCTTTTTTTTTTTTTTTTTTTTTTGTATATGTAAAGATTTTCGAATTATGTTGGCAAATAAGTGATAGTAAAAGTTTATTGATATATTATTATAGAGTTGTTATTTTCTGAGTGTCAAATAAGTTATGTCCAGTAAGCAAGATGTGCTGCACTGTTTTTGCACTACCCCCACTGGTTTAATTTTGTTGCATATAGTAATGTTTTGTCTTTTTATTGTAATATTATTGGCTCAATTTATGGCCAAGGTTCATGTATTATGGCTGAAATAGCCCTGTATGCGCCATAATAAAAGATTATTATTGTTTCAATGCTGCAAGGAGCTGGAGTGGTAAAGTGAGCTCGAGTGCTTGAAGATGCTTGAGATGGACTCCAGCAACGTGAGTAGCAGCAGTCGTGGCTCTAACTGGCTGGACGCTCACATTGACAACAATGCCGATGTGCACACACTGAGTCAGTGCTTGGCTCTGGCTGACCTTAGCAATGACGGTGACTTCAGACTGGTCATCGCGGACCATGGCAAGGACTTCACCAACATGAGGCTCAAGGTTGATTTATTTCCACCATATATACATACATAAACAGTACAACAAAAAATTAAAAAATTGTATATATATATTACACACAAATTAATAATAACAACAAAACTAATGTTTCGTTGCCCTGTCCATGTTATTTAGAGCTCACACATGGCATGGCTTCGACTATTACATATAAATGCAACCACCCAATTATACACTTTTCGCGACTGCCTTTATAGGTTTACCGTGGAACATCGCTGGTCGCTGAAAACCCTCTACTTGACCTCCCTGTGGCACTCGTAGCTTTTCACATGGACCTTGCCCAACCTCGAATACCAGGTACAGTTAATAAAAAATCGCAACACAATACACAGCTAGTACACACAATACAATACAATCAGTAGCATATATGGCATAAATACATGACAAGTCATCTAAATATATATAACTTATACTGTATCTTACGTAGATATAAAAGTACTATAATCATACAGGTATATGATATAGTATAAGAGATTTTAATAAACATGTTTTTATTATTATTGTTATTATTATGTTAAATTTCAACATAAGTAATCGCAAGGAAAAATAAAAATACAGTGCAAGATTAAGTGAAAGATAAAACAAATCAATTATACAAACTATTATCATGAGAGGTGGAAGTGATGAGGCGGGACATATGGTGAGACTTAACTGTCCCGCCAAAAGAATTTTAATTAACGTTTGGTTGTATAGGAAACTATACTATCCCCTTATTGCATGCAGGCATAAAATTTTAGACTATTCCTATATATACCCCAGTCCCAGTATATATATATATAGTATATTATGCAGACAAACAATTGTTATACTTTATTTCATTCATTATACAGTCTTTTCGCGGTAATTTAAGATATTTATTCTTTCAGGAAGCATTCATTAAAGGCGTAGAACACCTTGAACAAAAAACTTGCCTAATATCCTAACATATCTAAATATTATCTTTAATTTGACCAGAGTCATTGATTTCTAATTTATTTTACATTCACAAAATGTCAGTTGCGGGTTTACTACGTCACAGCTCGCCTGGTCCACGCGCGCGGAAACAGGGGAGCTGTGACGTAATAAACCCGCAATTGACATTTTGTGAATGGAAAATAAATTAGAAATCAATGACTCTGGTCAAATTAAAGATGATATTTAGGTATGTTAGGATATTAGGCAAGTTTTTTGTTTAAGATGTTCTACGCCTTTAACGTTATTAACTTCTAATGCTCAATTTTTTTATTAACAATTTGTAGTAAAATATTATATTTTATTTGTATTTTACATAAAATAAATCGATTATAAATCAAAGAAACGTGTAGAATTGCATGAATGGTAATGGTACAATAGAATGTATATTCTCAGGACGCGTAAAATTGACGCGCGTTAGAAAGTTGGAACAATGTAAAATGTAAACAAATAGAGCTGTTAATTTTCAAAAACAATGTAAATGGCTCCATTTGTTCCAGCTTTGTAACGCGCGTTAACTCCCGTCAAATTTACGCGTCATGTAAATAATACTTAATGATACCGATTTAACTTTCACGATAAATAACGTACTTTGCACAACAATTTTAACTAGAAATACAGTCCGTGCCACCTAAAGATGTTTGCGATTAATCGAAATCGAGCCACGAGCCAATAGACGTTCAAGCGCTCAAGGTCACTAGGAGGTGGGGTAATGTTAACTGAATGGAGAGTTTTTAGGCGTTCTCTTATTGGTCGCATCCTTACGTGGCGCGGACTGTATATATTTCAAATAATAATTTTAACAAGAATCATTTAATATCATGCGGGTCAATCCTCGTTACACGTATATATGCTATGCGCAAGGGCTTAAAGCCCTTGTCAACTTACTTTTTTATCATTTAGAATACTAGACTGATAATTACCATACCTTAATATCCATGAATTAGACACCAACACATTGATTTTGTATTTATTTTCGTTTATTTTCCTTTTTGCGGTTATATCACGTATCTGACGTCACAATGTACCGATGGGGCCGTGATAGGGATAAAGAACTTGAGGGAGGAGCTTAAATGTATCACGTGACCAGAGCGGTGACTGTGATTGGCGGTGGTACATTGTGACGTCAGATACGTGATATAACCGCAAAAAGGAAAATAAACAAAAATAAATGCAAAATCAACGTGATGATGTCTAATTCATGGATAATAAGGTATGGTAATTATCAGTCTAGTATTCTAATTGATAAAAAAGTAAGTTGACAAGGGCTTTAAAGAACAAAAAAAATTACCGGAGCGCTCAATGCTAAAAAAAAAATTAAAAAAAAAAAAAATCAGTCAAGATAGCTCCGGAGCTCCCATAAGTGCAATGTTAAATTGTCAACTTTTTCTTACTTTAAGCCCCCTAGAGGTATGTGTAAGGATTGGTTTGACCATGGTATGAAACATATAATGAATCACTTATAATTGCAGCCCTGGCGGTGGCGAGTGGTGCTCATATTTACATTTACAAGAACTTACGTCCTTACTTCAAATTTTCCCTGCCTCCACTTGAGGTGACCGCTGTGGAGCGTGACGTCTGGGCGCAGGTACGGTAACGTACATTACATACATACAGTACATACGCTATGTAAGTAAGTACGTCAGTATACGTCATATACAGTCAAAGTAAAAAAGTACTTTATACGTACGTTATAGTGCATATGCAGCCGCTCATTGCAAATCTTATTATACTGCAAATGACTTCTCAATTTTTCCGTTAAAAAAATTGTATAAAGTAACATCAGTTTGTTGCTCGTCTGCTTTTGCAATTATTAAGCACTTTTTGGATCGATGATAAAAATGAAATTATGTTATGTAATGGTTACGTATGTTTACGTATATTGTATTGTAAGAGCCTGTTCGTAACATGGAGCAGTGCTTTGTGCAATACGTTTTGTTGTATCCAATTTCAATACACTTTTTTTTTTTTTTTTCATTTTCTTTTTTTTACAAGCAATAAAAATTATTGCACAAAAGCAAATGTCAGCAAATGGATTCTATATATTCAATACTCATGAATTATGTTAATAACACTTAACACTATAGTTTTTTGTGTGTATATGCGGATAAAACATAGCGTCGTATGGTATAATAGTTTTGCTAGATCGTCATAATAAGCATCAACATTTATTCATAATAAATCATAATAAACTGTTAGATATGTAGCATAAATATTATATTATTATCATGTTGTATTGTACAGCATTATTAAGCTGTTTGTCTAATTATATTATTCTATAATGGCATACAACACAATTTCTGTATTTTTTTCCCGTGAACAAGTAGGCTCGTGATGGTGATATTCACGTGGAAGTTCTGCACGAGATGCTACTTGGCCTCGGTCGAGAACTCGGCTTCTCTCGCCTAACCTCACGATCTCAACATCTCCTCATGTTGAGAGACCCTTTGGAGCGCAAGGCCTTCGTCGACGAAACCAAAGGGCAGCCGCTCAAGAAACAGGTCAGAATTACATCGTTTCTCTAGCTCAGGTCATAGGGTGCAGAGAATAAGCTAACTTTTCCAAGAATCGCACATATAATTGATTGGTTTAATTAAAATAAGTATGAGAATCATAACAAATAAAAATTAATAGTCACGATCGGAGCCCGAGACTATTAAGTAAAAGTGACCCCTCGAGACCTCTGCTCGTAAAAATGTGCAATATGTCATATTATGTTAACCAAATGCCCTATATCCATGCATGCGTTCCTTTAACTATCCCTGGTCGACTTCCGGTTACCTGTTAAACTCAGGTAAGGCCTATAGTTACCTTTTGCAATGGAGTAAGTATCTTAAATACGGCTATAGTTGTATTTTATGAAGTGTCTTACAGTTCTATAATCAGCTTATGTATACAAGTTCACGTGATAGTGTGACCATATAATAAAGAATATGACTTTAAATTTATATTGCTCTTTTCTTGTTAAATAATTATATTCAAAATAAGCAAAAATATATATATATATCTCAATAATTTATGGGGGAAAAAATTGTATATTAAAATTGATAATTCTAGCAATGTATAAATTTAAATTGTATAATATATATGATACTTCAATGCTATATCTCCTTTTTGCTTATGTAAAATTTACTTGTAATGTTGTGGTCAAGGTTTTGTAAAATAGGGCTGTCAAGCCCTCACAACGCCTTAATAAAGTTACTTATTATTATTATTATTATTATTGATTGTGACGTGCTTTGCAGACTGTGGTGACGTGCATGTGTACGCTGAAGAAGTCACTGCCTGACGATGACGCTGTCTCGTGCCTCGTTCTGGGTACTGAAAGTGGACACATCTACATTCTAGACTCGGAGGCGTTTACCATTCTAGATACCGTAAGTATAAACTGTGGAATAATTTATTATTTTTTTTATTTTATTATTATTTCTACATGTAGATACGCGTGGCTGGAGTCCCTGCATTGCTCGCTGCCTCGGGACTGAGAGATGTGGAGTACCGTGTGATCGTGGGGTGTAGAGGTCGTGGGGTGGTGCTGGTTAAGCGTGGTATGCGCGAGGCAAAGCCGCTACTCCAGCTACCTGCCCAAGCCGTAGCTTTAGCCTTGCACGCTCAGGGAGCTCTGGTCATCGCGCTCATGGACCAAACTGTTAGGGGATACACCAGAAAGGTATACTGCATGGTCATTTTACATATTAAAATAAATATAAATATCCATCTGTATTCAAAAATATTTAATAATATACAGTTTGAAAGGTTTGTATATTAGGTAAATCAGTTTTGTGTGTCGGAGCTGTCAGTATATAGTGACACGCTGCATGAGGATGACTTGAAAGTCGTGATGTATTGACAGGGCAAGGAGACGTGGCGTGTCAACGTGCAGTCCAGTGTCCGCTGTATGACTGGGGTGCCACTGCCTCAACAAGCCACCTGGGCCGCCGCGGTAGGTCTAGCTAGCGGACAGATCTTGCTCTACACTGATGGACATTTGGTGGACACTATCAGCTTACATTCTCCCGTGTCTGCACTCGCGTGCGGAACCTTTGGTCGTGGAGAACATTGCCTCATCGCCAACACCGCTGGTCAGTCGATACATATATAACAATTAACATCCTCGCATATATATTTTGTTAAGTTATCTGGGAGGGGAAGGGGAGGGATCTAATAATGAAGAAATTAATGTTTTTGTCAATATCAATTTGGAACTACTATTTAAATACTATAGGGCTATTATCATTGAATTCAATGTTATTATTATTACAATAATGATATTTTTATACATTTTTGTCACCTTTAAACGAAAGTAAATAATAATATTTAAGCATCATTTAGAGCTTAAAAACAATTGGAAAAAACAGCTAACAACTTGATCGTTGCTTTGCCCTCTTTCAAAATCAGCTTAATTTAATAATTAGAATTTTGAATTGATGAAAACAAGTTTAACACGAGATTGAAGCTACTAAAATTTACTGTAGGTGAAATTTAGCAAGATCTTGGCCTTTGTATTTTATTGCTCATTTTACAAATATTAATTATTCTTCCCTATAATATTTTGTGAAATGTCATCACATATTACAGATGGTAGTTTGATAGTGAAGATCTTACGTCGCACCGCTACTTTCTCTCCGCAGACCGCGAACACAGAACAATCGTCCTCCGCGCCACTTCAAATCCCTAAGAAGACAAAGCTGTTCGTGGAACAGACCGTACGAGAGCGAGAGAACGCCAAGAGTGAGTCACCTACAGTAGTTGCTCGTGCCATGTTGTGTACAGATATCTGACGTGATGTGAATGTTGACAGGTATGCACCAGACCTTCCAGCATGACCTGCTTCATCTGAGACTGCGAGCTGCTCGTGCTTGCCTCGAGTCTCTCAGTGGCTCCAGCAACCCTCTAGCACTCACTGCGCAGCAGCCACTACGTCTCTCTGCGCAGGTATATCTCGTAATTATATATAATAATATATATAGTAACAATTATTGTAATAACAATCACGTACCGGGATATAGTTATAATAAAACATCTAAAATATTTTTACAACCAGCTCAGCCGTAAAAAGGTGTAATTCCTAATTTAGAATTGCAGTATTTTTTTTTTTTCTTGACGGGGAAAAAAAAAAAAAAAAAGAGGCTGAAATTTATAAAATTAGAGATTCCTGCCTAGCAATGGCTATATAGCGTGCTGTAAGGTCCATTACACCCTCACGTAAATTATAATACTAAAATACTCTGCAACTTAATGACCTGTGGCTGAACTTTTAATTTAAATAGAGAAATGGGAAGAAAAATTCAAATAAGGTTAATCAAAAGTTCAATTAAATGTTCATATTTGTTGATGGAGCCCAGAATCACCTATTAGGGTGTTATTTCAACAAATTTATAAAAAAAATACGGATATAGCAATAGTATTATGACATTTAAATTTGTATCCAGCGTGTTATAGATACATAGCATACAAATTTCATATGTTTAATTGCTATAAAAGATTTATATTTAAGCAAAGTTTTCATTTCAATCAATGACATTTTAATTAATAATTGTAGGTTCGAGGTCTTGGACCAACGTTCCAGTTGAGCCTCACTCTGGAGAACATGTCCGAGGGTCAGCCTGCAGCGGGGCTCGCCGTGGTTCTCCACTTCGACACCAAGCTGTACACCGTGGCCAAACCATTTGTTCAGGTAAACACGCAATAACTGCAGATGTTCACTTGACGAAACAGTTTTATGATGTCTATAGACCCCTTGCACATCCTTGCGCTTTGTCGCCATGTTTGTGGTGACTAATGCATTGTCCAGCATAGGGGAAACTTCGTTTTTCCTAATTTTTCACATAAAAAATTGTTTATTTCAACTCAACAAATTTTTCTCATATCCTTCGAGCTTATTAGGAGCTAGAAATAAGGCTTTGATTGAGGTTTGAAGCTTCTTTTGCTATTAAAAAAATAAAAATGATTTTTTTTCCTATGCTGGCCTATGTATTCCTGACCAACAAAATGGCGGCTCTTAAATATGAGTGCAAGCGGTCTATATGGGAGATCACTTTGTGTACTATAGCCCTTGCAAGTTGTTATTGTCTCGTTATGTTTTGGCTACAGTTATTATAATTTATTGTTATTTACAAACATTTTTATTTTATTTAATTCGTATATCTCGATGATACCGCAGGTTCCAATGCTGGTCGCCGGGGTGCCGTTCGAGCTGGACACGTTAGTTCGCTACATCGCGAGTAGTGCAGGATTGAGTGGCGTGGTGCGCGTCTTAGTGGTGCAAGGTCGTGCTCATCAGGCACCCTTGCTGGCTGCTCTCATCCACATGCCTTGCCCTGACCCTGCTGACCCTGACCTCTAGTCTGACCTCTGTAGTGAAGATCTATAGGTTCATATAGACACAGAGACTGGATTTTTATAGGTGAAAATGAAGTTTATGCTTCAAGTATCATATCATAGTTATATTTATGTTCCACATACTGTTGTCTATTTATAAAAATTGCAATTTTCACAGTAAGAGAAAGACCAACAAAAAAAAGTATCATTGGTTTTATTTCATATTTTAAAAGAGCCAACAACGTCATGAATCGTTTGATACGCGAATATCTTTTTTTTTTTTTTTTTTTAAGTTCATTAAGTATTTTTAATTAATTTTTGAAAATTGAAAAATGACGTCATGGTTGATAACTTATGCATAAGGGAATAGGAAAAGATACTGACTATGACGTCATTTTAAGACTTTCAAAAATTAATTAAAATATTTAATGAACTCAAAAATTAGAAATTCGCATAATATGTATCGTTTCAGGACGATGTCGTCTTTAAGAATATGCAATAACATTACCTACCCCCTTATTTTTTATAGTCTTCCCCATTGATGATACAAGAAAAAATACAGTTGAGCACCATATTTAACTAAAACTTCGGTCTCTGCTATCACCTTATACACCGTGTTCGATGTGTGAATCACTGATGGTGAGTTGCTCTTGTTTTACTTCAAAATAAAATGTAATTTTTATGTGAAAATCTTGGGATCTTATACTCGAAAAGTACGGAGGATTTCTTTCATCTACATTTTTCATTTCTACATTTTATCTTTCATTTCTTTCATACTATTGCATGGATGAACGATGCAATTTTTGTGGGAGAAACTGTATAAGCAACGGTTAACTTTCAAGCATTGTAAATATTCCATATAATATAATATGCCAAAGTACGTTTCACATATTCCTTTGTTATAAATTTTCGTCTTGAATTATTGTTGTCTTCATAACATTTATTTGATTTATTTATTGATAATATGTAAGTTAGTTTTCTATATCAGTTTATTAAAAAAAAGCAAGTACCTGTATATTATACAAAATAAAAATACGTGAAAAAGATATTTACATTGAAACGTTTTATTTTATTAATTTTTCCTATTAATATATTTGGATGAGAAGAAATACACTACCCTCCGGTAAAAATAAAATAAGTCATATTTTATATGCGATACTGATACTGATACTGATAGTCTCGTTGCACTTAAGATGTGTTCCAGTTGACTTGAGTGCCAGGAGACTGAAAACTGAAAGTAACCTGACTTTTAAGTGCTCATAATTATATTAAAATTTTATACTAGTAAGATAATTATTTTTAATTGTCTAATATGCGTTAGAAATATGAGTGGGTCGTAGAAAACTAAAAGAGAAAAAGATGCGAGAGAGAGAGAGAGAGAGAGAGAGAGAGAGAGAGAGAGAGAGAGAGAGAGAGAGAGAGAGAGAGATGTGACAAATTATAAGAAATGTGTGATGAGAAATTAACGTAAATTTTATTGATGTAATATAGTCACGCAGTTCGACTTTGTAGCCGTATATCTCTGTCATGAATTTTACATCATAATATGAAATTAAGATTTTTATATCCATTTGCTTAAATTTATTGAAAATAAATTTAAATATAAATGTTGTTTTAGTAATAAAAATTTTTGAGGTGTTTCAAAATATGTATGGTTAAATAAAAAATACCACGACAGAATAATAGAATACAATAAAATAATATTGAACCACAAACAAGAAGAACGTGATTAATGCTGCATTTCCGTCATTATAACATAAATAAATGTAAGTGGAACAGCACAAATGATTATGCTATATACATACACGCATATAAAATATACTTAATAATGCAACGTGATATCAGTTATTTTGCAGTATGATACACATTTTGTCGTAATGCATATTAAACGTTGCTAAATTTAAGCTGGCATAATTATTAAAGTTTTTTGTCAGCGTGCAGTAGGATCAAAATTTGTTAACTTTTTATAGGGTGTATACGGATGACGTCATATTTAATGCGCTTGGAAGCCATACTGGAGTAGTGAATAACATTACTCAGCATAGGACAAACTTTGTTTAAGGCAATTTTCTTTGAGAAATCTGTTAATTTTTTTTTATTGTTTTATTTTTCACACATATACTTGATATACTCTAATTCAACATATTTACAGCATCAATGCTCTCAAAAATATTGCATAATATATAGTGTTTTTAAACTGGCAAAATGAGTTATTTTCCTATGCCACCCATATGTTATTGAGTTCTCCAACATGGTGTTGACTTTAACATGAATGCATACACCCTATATAGATTTTTTTCCGTTAAAGCGTTAGTGACGTCACACGTAGACTCAGCACCTTGTCATTAGATCTGGTAATGTGATATATTTAGTACATACATATACATCGTTGTGATGAGAGATTAGAGAGAGAGAGAGAGAGAGAGAGAGAGAGAGAGAGAGAGAGAGAGAGAGAGAGAGAGAGAGAGAGAGAGAGAGAGAGAGAGAGAGAGAGTGGTCAGTCAGACACGTGATATCAGTATTAGCACATTCATGTATGATTGTCACATGATCTATAAATGTAATACCAGGATTAAATAAAAATGAAATAACGTAATTACATCTACTATATATATTACTCTATATCAGTACACATTTTATTCTTTATTACTTTTTATGTTATAAATTACTTTTTTTTTTTTTTTTTTTTTTTTATAAATTAAACACATAATTTGCAAAATAGGACTTTTTGTGCATTATTATTTAAAAATGTTCTACGTAATTGTTATTCTTTGTACATTTATACTGCCAAATAAGTTTATAGCAGATAATGTCATGAATTAATTATTTGTAAAATATTTTGCCGGGTGGTCAATCACTCACGACAAAAAAGGCCTTAATAAAGTTATTATTAATAAATCATTATTATTGATTATAATAAATAATAATCAATCAATACTAGATTCTTATTATAAACTTTTAGGTATTATGCGCATTATACTCGTATAAATAAACTGTGGAGATATTGAAAGTTTACTTTTAAAACTTTTTTCTTCCTCTTCTTTTTCTTTAATTTTTTTTTTTTTTTTTTTTTTAGATTGTTGAGTTGAGATGACTATAATTTTTTTCCCACTTTGTCACTTATCGAAAAATGATTTAAATAAAATAAAAAATGACATCCAGTCATTTTTTTTTTTTTTTTTTTTTTTTTTTTTTTGTCGATGTATTTTTAAGAATTAGATGGGTATTTTTAATTATGCTGTATTTATGCTGGGAGTCATATCAATTTCGATTACAATATAAATAATAAATAACAAAAATAATAATCGTTGAAATTAATTCAAGGTTAAATAAAAACAAGAAAATTCCCTACAATGTTTACTTAAACGCATAGAAAACATGAAACAAAACACAAAATGGGATCTGTTTACAGTACAGAATGTAAATGTGGCCCTACAAGAGAGCGTAAAGAAACTGTAAAGTGTGCAATTTACGTGAATATTTCTGTTTATGACGTCAGAAACATGCAAAAACTAGTATTGTGCGGGTTGCATAAATCAAAATTTTCTGATCACTGCTACGGCGCTACAGTTGGGTTTTGAGACCAATTAATGTTATTTATGTTAGTCCTATCAAGTGTTTTAGGATATAAATGCTAATTTTTTCATGTTGTCTATGCTTTTAATAAGTGGTTAAAATAAATTTTAAAGAAGTAATCTTATATACTTTATTTTTAATCTTTTTTATCTTTGCAGTTTTTTTTTTATTTATTTTTTTTTTTTTACTTATACATAAAAGTGTCTTGAAAAGTACATAAAATAAGTGATCAATCAGTTTTAATAAATATTGATTTTTATATTTTTAGAAATTGGTTATATTTGTCGCAATCGCACACCTATATATAACAGGAAAAGTAAATAATTAGAGTGAAGTGAGATAGGTAAAATTTGAGGCTAGGCTTGTGGTCTTGTGATTATATAGCCGCTCCCTGCTGCACGATAATGCCAACGTGTAGCTGATAAAGCCGTGATTATTTTAACACTCGTGATAAGATGGAGGGAAATTTTTTTAAAACTTATCAAATTACTGCTAAAACTGTGTCTTGGTAATATAATAGGTTGAATAAAAGCAATAAATTTACGACTGTTAATTTTATATTTTTAATGTTCATTAATCAGAGATTACTAACCTGCTTTTCATTTTATGACTTAAGTAAATTTTCTGCAATGAAAAATTATTCTCAGAAGCTGTGTATTAAGAAGATTTCATTAATTCATTGATTAAGGCGGGAAATCAGCTACTGCGGGATTTGACTAAAAAGTTGTAAAGACAGAAAAATCTGAAAATTTGTACAGTGTGATACATTAGGATAAGGTATATTAAAAAATGTAAAAATTATGGGGGGGTCACCATGCTAGATTCTTATTTATGATTTTTTGAAGTTTTAGTCCAATAAGAACCCATGTTAATTTCAATAATTAATTTCTCTCTTATCCGATGGTCACGGGTTCTGAAAATTTTATCATATGTAACTGTTACTATTAACTTTTAAATAGCATCATAAAATTTGGAAGTTTTCTTTTTAGATTTTGAGATACAAGCCATCTATATACAATCCTTAAAGTTTATCTTCATATTTTAGTAAAAATATTTAAAGCCATAGACCACATAAAACAACACGTGCTTTTTAATGAATAAACACGAAATGGGATCTTCAAAACTGATGATAATTTTTACCAGAATATTAATGTAGCCCCACGAGAGAGCGTGAAAAAACTGTAAAGTATATGTAATTTGTGTGAAAATTCATGTTTATGACGTCAGAAACATACAAAAATTAGTATGGCAAAGTTGTGTGGGTTGCAAAAACTGAATTTTCTGATCACTGCTAATAAGGAGCTACTGTTGGGTTTTGAGACAAGCTTAAAGTTATTTATGTAAGTCCCATCAAGTGTCTACTCCTTGTGGTCTATTCCTTTAAGTCAAAGTTGCAGTAATTAATGACAATTTTATAATAATGAGAGGAATCTTATTTTTGGCGTCATCACTAAAACGCTTTATCTTCTTTCTCCTTCTGTCCCGTTCATATTTTGTGTATACATTTCAGTTTTACTTTTTAATAATAAATATAAAAAATTAAGAGATAATTTCAGACGGGAAATCAGCTTTTGCGGGCTTTAACTAAAAAGTTGTAAAGAAAGAAAATCTGACACAGTGATATTAAGAATAAGAATCTTTATTGGCCCAGGCAGTTCATAGTAACAATCAAAGTTACAACAAGCGTTACATGGTCTTGTCAAATAAAACTTTAAAAAAGAAATAACAACCAATAATAACACGAATAGAACATAAAAAAATGAATCACACAACCATGAGAGCGCTATTATTAACGATGTATAAATATTATAATGAAGTTTGATAAAATGTGTATTATTATCTGTATAATATTCCAATGTTGTATGGATGGTGAACTTTAATACATCAATGTCATCTATTTTTGAATGTTTATCAAAAAAGGCTCCTAAAGTATAGTATTCTTTATACCACTCTAAAAATTGGTGCATTTTTACTTTAAGATATAAGATTTTATTACGTTTTATGTCTTTACAGAGTAGAACAAGTCAAATATTGTGTTGCCATATTGTGTTATTATGGTGCTATACATGGCACCAATCCCAGTCCCAGTCAAGACATTGTCTTATCGACAGGTAAGGACTTTCCAATTAATGAAAAAGCACACACGGGCCAGCCACGGCCTAAGTACACAGCCCGGCATTCACCATGACAGCCTAGAAAAACCGTGGAAACATCTAGGCAGGCTGGTCGGTACAATCACATCAATCATGCACCTCCCGAATACTGTGCGTCGTCATGGAATGCATGTAAACATGGATCGTGCAACGTGTTGTGCTCTCACACTTCACGTACGCACCCAGAAGTGGCTCGAACCTATACTCGAACCTATATCTTATATATAGAATAGACCATTCTTTTAAAAGAAACATAAGAATCACAATCTTTTATATTATTAGGGAGTGCATTATATAAAAAAAGAATACAATAGTTAGTTACGAATACTAACTTATTTAAGATAATCAAGATAATTAAGATAATTATTTAAGTTAATAATAATAATTTGTTAAAATGCGTTATTTATTAGCTATATACTCATAATAACTTATAAGTGATTATCTTAAATAAGTTACTTAAGATTCGTAACTAAAGTTATACACCAATTTTTAGAGTGACAGCCTTTTTTTTTTTTTTTTTTAATATTACGTTAAGGTATATTCAAGAAGTGCAAAAAAATTTAGGGGTCACCATGCTAGATTTTATATTATAATAATTTTTTGAACTTTTAGTTAAAAGTTTAAGAGCCCATGTTAATTTAAATAATTATTTAATTATTCTCTCTTATCTGATGGTCACGGGTTCTAAAATTTTTATCTTATAGGTAGCTGTTACTATGAATTTACAAATGGCATTGTAAAAGTTTGAAAGATTTTAAATTTTGAGATACAAGCCATCTGAATACAACCCCTTAAAGGAATAGACCAGAGAAAAACATAAGCATTTATATCACAAAACAATTTCTGGGACTTATATAAATAACATTAGTTTGTTTCAAAACCCAACTGTAGCTCTGTAGCAGTGATCAGAAATTTCGATTTATGCAACCCGTACAACATTTTCATACTAATTTTTGCATGTTTCTGACGTCATAAACATGAATAATCACTTAAATTGCATACTTTACAGTATTTTCATGCTCTCTCGTGGGGCTACATTAACATTCTGATAAAAATTGTCAACAGTTTTGAAGATCCCATTTCATGTTTATTGATTAAAAATCACATTTTGTTTTATGTGGTCTACGGCTTTAAGAAAAAATTGTATTTCTATTAGGAAATAATATAATATAACATACATTATTTTATTTTAATGATACAGTAAAGCTGTAGCCCTGGCGTTATATATAAGGTAGAGATAGTCTTCGTCTTTTATTATATAACCTGATGTATGCACATTGATCTTACACTCATGATTGTGATAAATCTCAACTAAGATAACAATTAGCACTAATAGTCATATATCTGATTGAAAATATCAAGACGCAATTGGGTATACGCATTAAATTATATATAATTTCTATATATATATATATAACTTTCTGGGTACAGGCAAAAATTATCTTCTCTGCATCTCTCTTAACAATGAGATCGAGCATCATTTATTTTAATCATAAAAATTAATTGTCAATTAATTTTCCACTTACAAATTTTGCATTTGGTTTTTCTTTTTTTTAATAACTTTTTGCATGCAAAAAAACTTTTTTTGTAACTTAAAAAAGTAACTTAAATATTGTAAATATTTAATAATAATTGTAATACAAAAAATATATAACATGAAAACAAATAAAAGAAAATATTGGAAAGAAATCGGCTAAATAATTGATTACTATAATGATATACCATTCTGATTATATGATGAATTTTGTTTTACTATGAACTTTGATTTATTATTAGAATATTTTATATATTATCAGTCATCATGACTTTTCTGGGAAAAAATTTGTTGTTTTGTGTTATTGTTTTCAATATCTTTCATTCAATTGTTTTTTTATCTCCTCAATCAAATAATCTATGAGATGAGTACCTTATTATAAACATAGAGCATACCATATCTAAGAGGACGGGGTATAGACCATCTTGTTTGTTTTATTGGATATTTTAGTTCATCTCGTCGTTATATTTGGAGAACAACACGTATAGTACAGGTAGTACAGTGTGATGTCCATATACACGATTGTAATATATTTTAAAATTTTATTCTTATTAGAAAAATTTACGCTATATATTTAAATTGTAAAATAAATTATCACTATCTTCTGGCCACGCGGTTTGGCGGCTCAAGTAAGTAGATGTTTATAGGAAACGTATACGGTATAATAATTGAGATTATTATTTATAACTGATATAATTTTATATTAAAATTATATTAATAGTTAATTATACTTATAATATCAATATTTTATTGTTGCATGAATTCGGTATATTGATAATACAATACTAAAACACTAAAACAGTAATAATGTCAGCTATATTACATCTTCTGTGCACCAAGGAATTTTTCATATTTTTCTAAGTTTTTTATTGTTATGTTCACTACTAGAGATTTTTTATTATTTTATTTATTTATTTATTTATTTATTTATTTATTTATTTATTTATTTATTTATTTATTTATTTATTTATTTATTTATTTATTTATTTATTTATTTATTTATTTACTTATTTATTTATTTATTTATTTATTTATTTATTTATTTATTTATTTATTTATTTATTTATTTATTTATTCATTTATTTATTTATTTGATAAAATAAAAAATCAAGTAAAAGTGACTCCGAACATTTACAAACTTATTTTGTGCATGGACTATAAATATACATAATTAAAAAGAAAGTATACCGTATATTATTTAACTTTGTGATATTTGTACTCTGACATCATGAATAATATTGTTCCTACATGTATTATTGCTTAGATTTATACACTCAAATGTAATAATATATTTTGCACTATACTCAAAAATTCGTGTTAAATTTTCAATGTCTAATTGTTATGAGAAAAACATAATGTAATCTATGTTAAAATGTATCATTACAATGTATATGTATTATTAATGTATATTAGATGTGATATCAACCTTTACTCTACTCCATCATGATGCTGCATGATGCCATGTTGTGCATTCATATGACCATACTTTAACTATAACGTAATAACTCATAATAGTACGCTTAATGGTCGTGCTTTATAATAATGATGTTCGTACACCCTGTTTTTCGTGCCCCAAACAAAAAAAGAAGAAGAAGAAAAAAAAAAAAAACGATCACCTAATACTTTTTAAATGAAATTGTGCATTTTTTGGGAGCAAGAGAACAGGGTTTATGAACATCATTAATTAATGCTGTTCGTAAACCCTGTTCTCTTGCACCAAAAAATGCGCATTCCATTTGAATAACCATAGGCGATCGTCATTTTTGGTGCAGAGAACAGGGGTTACGAACAGTATTAAGGTCACTGATTGATAAAGTAAGTATGAATAAATTATAAGGGAATACCTTTTTCCTGTTTCTTGTACAGTACTATTGAACGTTATGATTTAAAGAATCTACAGTATGATTTTTTTTTTTTAATTTCACATTATAAACATACATTTGACAAATTGTTCAGTAACATAATATAGATGTTACTCTGCAGTACAATCCAATAACTGAATTGAAATAGTTTGAACGTTTGAACAGTAACTTGTTAGTATATTATAAACGTTATTTCGTCAGTGGAAAACAGTTTCACATCTTAAAAAACTTTGTATATTCTAAAAAAATATCTGAAGAGTAGCTTTTTATGGTTACTTTTTCCATGTTAATTACTAATTTAAAATGTATATTTAAGTTTCAAACAAAAATGACCTGTGTTTCTCATGTATTGATTCAATATTGCTTGCTCAGTTAAATACTATTATTACTTCGACTTGCGTGACGGATTGTGTTTGTCTTTCTTTGTCCTGTTATGTATGTACTCTATAGATAGATATTCAAATATTTTTATTGTTAACTTTGTAAACTAACAATTAGATCGTTTGACATGAAGCTCGTTCTCCGAATTCAAATGTTTTATTCAAATTTGTCAGCACGAACTACTTATACTATTCAGTTTTGGAAAATTTATAATAATTATACATTGAACTTTTCAATTTGTTGTATTTAATTTGCCCACTTTGCTATACAATAATTACTAGTTGTTATATGATACCTTGAGTATATAATTTCATTAGTGAGCTGCAACAATTGTCCTTATTTTCAATAATCGTAGCAGTCAGAAGACTATTATAGTATTTCTAATTTCAAAAAGTTGAGCCCCTATTTTTATATTTTATTTGAGTTCACAACTTCAATAATAACAATTCATAAAAATAATAAATTAGAACTACCAGTTTTCATCAAATAAGGGAGCGATTAATTATTCAAGTTAACAAGAATTAAGTCTTATTAAGAAAAAAATCATAATTCGCAATTTAAATATTTGAACGTAGAAAACTTCTCTTACATAATCCGCATAGTGTATCGCATTGTAGAAAAAAAAAAAAAAAAAAAAAAAAAAGAGACTTGACAAGTTTATTTATAACATGAGACATTTCATTCATTCATTCATTCATTCATTCATTCATTCATTCATTCATTCATTCATTCATTCATTCATTCATTCATTCATTCATTCATTCATTCATTCATTCATTCATTCATTCATTCATTCATTCATTCATTCATTCATTCATTCATTCATTCATTCATTCATTCATTCATTCATTCATTCATTCATTCATTCATTCATTCATTCATTCATTCATTCATTCATTCATCTATTTACTGCCAACAAAAACAGTCTTGCGCTTGGTCCATTCTTGTACACACAGTACAAAATAATTACTATTATAAAAAAAAGAAGAAGAAGAAGTTACAATTCCCACAAATCAAAAATAACAACATGAAAATCACATTATCAAAAACTTAAACATTTTTATCATATGTACGACTACCACAAATATTAGCTAATTCAGCCAAATTTATTTTATAATCACTAATTGACGATCTATCATATCTATTAGATCACATTTATAAACATAATAATGGAAACTGGCAGAGAGATACGTATTTATATAAAATTTATTTTAATAAAAAGCTATAGTAAAATTTTATCTATAATCAAACAAAAAACTTTTATAATTTTTAGTTTTAATGAAATCTATTTAGTAAAATATTTTATCTAATCAATTAAGTAAAAAAAAAAAAAAAAAAAAAAAAAAAAAAAAACTGAGTATAAACATAATAGTAAAATAGCTTACTTATTATATTACTAATGAATGTGTATGAAATGTGAGTATATGTAAATTCCATGTGTCTCGTATTGCACTCATATGTAACTAGTGTAATTGCACTTGAGAATGAGTCATTCAATAGGTTGGGGACGAGAGGGAGGGGGGAGCGTAGAGATAAGGGGCATGTAAGGTATAAAGGTGACGCGAACCCTTGCTAGCGCCACTCTATCTTTCTCCTTGTGAAAGCCAAGTCACCTAGCAACTCCACAACATAACCATGTCTCTGCAAGATGTAAGTCTCATCACAACTTTTACTTTTTAACTTCTTTTTTTTTTTTAATTGAGGGATGACAATTCTTTTCTTGTATCAGAAAATTGTTGGCGTCACAAAAATACAATAATGAAAAAAATAATTACGAAACATGTTTCGTATTTAATAATAAAAACTAATATTTATATATTTATTTTATTTGTTGTAATAACTTTGAGTAGCAAAATTATTATTCCCACTTAAAATAATATTATTTAAGAATTGGCTTTGCATATTTTTTATTCAAATCAATAAATTTGTGAATGTACTTTTATTAATATTATTATTAAATATGATACTAAATTTTAGTAATTATGTTTTTTGTTTTTGTATGGTTACCAGCCGCATTAAACTAATTGTTAATTGTTTCAGTTTTATTTAAGTTCAATTGACCGCAAACTAAATTTTTAATATTCTTAATGCATTTTTTATGGAAAACAAAAAAAAAAAAAAAAAACATTATATTACAAATATGTTACAAAAATTAAATTAAAACACTCATCGCAAGAGGTCCATTCAATTTAATGTAATATAAAAGTCTCACTACGTGTTTTTTTTTTTTTTTTTTTTTTTTTTTTTTGTAATTAACAGTCTAATCATTTTGCAGTATTTTTGTTAGCTTTTATTAATTCTATTTTTTCAGAAATTCACGGCTAAAATAAATCCCGTATTATTTATGCTTGCTGTAATATGTCATGTAGCATACATACTATGAATTACAAAATATTGCTGTTATGTAACATAATATACTTTTTAAGCTGTTGTGTTGTAACGTATATTTATCATTATTCAATTTCAATATAGCATAAATTATGATATCATGTATAAATGTTGCTAAAACTCGATCTAGCATAATTATTTTGTATATTTTATTTACAAAATATATTAAAAACAAATTTTAAGACATTTCAGAACTTATTATAATTTTTTTGTACCAACAAGTGATATAAAATATAAGTATTGCTCCATGTAAATACACGGTTTGTCATATGTCACATTACGGTGAGGTATTAGAGAAAAATAATTGTTTGTCACAGGATCTGTACCACGCAGGCAGTTCTGTCTGGGGATTTTTATTGCCATTTACAATCACAGCGGTGTAATCCACTAAATAAGTATAATAAAATATTGGAATCAATAAAAAGTAGTAAAACAAAATAACTTCGAATATGCGTTATATGTAGTAGCAAGAAGTGTATTGTTTTTTATAAACAAATGATATTAGATACCATTAACATAAAAATTTTCTATCATTCTCTTAGATTTAAAATTAATATATGCAAACGTGTTACATTTTAATGACTTTTTGTTTCTTTTTTAGCACATGTCCATGTTAAATTTAAATTTATGAATTATATAAAACAGAATCAAATTAAAAATAAATTCAATAAAGACAAAATCTTCTCTCTCTCTCTCTCTCTCTCTCTCTCTCTCTCTCTCTCTCTCTCTCTCTCTCTCCACTAAAGATAGTTTTTACATATTCTGAATTTTTGCGAAACAAAATTTGGCCCATTTAAATGCATTAACTAAATTTTATCATGCAAATTGTTATGCAAAAGAATTTATTATGTGAAAACCCCTTAATTAACACCAGCTGCTTTGCTATTAATAATCATTTTTATTTTATATAATAATTGATAATAATTGATAATAATTAAAAAAAAAATACGTAATTTCTTCTCGTCGTGTGCTTTTGTTTCATTATTTGCTCCAATTTTATAGATAACATAATAAAGCTAAAAATTAATACCAAACTTATGTTTTATCCTGAAGTTTCATATTAATGTATAGCCAGCTTATTAGATAATCGGGTTCAAGATGACTTTAGAGTTCTCATTTATTGCGATAAGATAAAAGAATTGATTGATGCGTGAATCTCTTTGTCCTTGGAGCTAATCATATATAAACGTACTTTTATTAATTAAATTCAAGGTTTTGCATTAATGTACCACGTAGAGTACTCTAGTGGCACGTTTTAATAAATATTATAACACCCACACGGAATTAACAAATTACGTAATTTAATATGCCACATTTTTGTCTTTATTGCATAAATGATATAAATTAAAATAACATAAATATTATTATGCTCTGTCACATAATATTTATGCTTTTCATTCAACGTAGTTTTTATGAAATTTAAAGCATTTATAGATTATGCTGTAATGTACAAATAGTGCTGAAAATCAGCCAGCATAATAGTTATTTATTTTTATCCGAGTGACCCACGAAAACAGAAAAAGCGAGAGCGAGAGAAATAAACTAAATAAATACTGCATCTTAAATTTTATATGAGAAAAATCATTTTAATGTACTTGAAAACTGTTTTATATTTTTAACTGAATGCTTATCAATGTATATTTGCTCAAACATGGCGTCAAAGCGAACCGTATATATTAACTTTTACTTTATTGCTGTTTTCATCTTCAATACGACACGTTAAAAAATAGACCTTAATAAAATACTAATACAATACAATAATTATGTTTTACTATACAAGAGTCATCATTTTATATTAGTTTTAAAATGTTAAATCATAGATTTATAAAATATTAAATATACGCAGATAACGTGGAGACATGAACGCATGCAAAGATGGATTTAAAAATATACGTTACAAATAAATGTAAGAATTATTATTTTTGAATGATTGAAGAACTGCAAATTGATTTATTTTTATAAGAGTTAAGTATTGAAATAATTTAATTAACGAAGAGAGTGACTGACTTGGTGCAGAATAGTCAAAATGAGGAAATTTATTGGCATAATAATTCTTTCTACGTTATTTTTATCCTGCCAAACAAATACTATAATTTTCAAATGACATTGAATGATAAAAAATAAAAAAAAATAAAAAAAAAAAAAAAAAAATAGTTTTAATAACATTTTTAATTTTTTTTTTCTAATTTGACTAATAAGTAGACACTGAAATTTGAATTTTCACATTTAAATATTATTTTTAAAGTGAGATAACTTATTTAAATATTTGATCGTGCTTGCTTTTGTTTTTGATATAGCTAAACTTTAAAGTTATGTCATCTTTACTTCATGGTAATTTTATATTTTGCAACCGTTCAGTTTGTCAGATATCAGCCGGTCTATCTTCATGAACTTATGTGATTTTTATTTTATTAGAAATAACTTTATTATTGATGTAATTTTGGTTGCAGAAATTCACCGCCGCTACCAAGGAGGTCGCCAACTTCAAGTCTGTAGAAGACGATGCAGTGTTCGCCACTTTCTACTCCCTCTACAAACAAGCTACCGTTGGTGATGTCAGTGGAGGTAAGTCACCCCCAGGGCCCAGGGTGCTCAACCCTGGAGGAACCTTCAACACAAAAATACACATGAATTTTAAGGGTTGTATATAGATGGCTTGTACCTCAAAATCTAATAAGAAAAATTCAAAACTTTATGATGCCATTTGAAAGTTAATAGTAACAGTTACCTATAATAAAAGTTTCATAACCCTTGACCATCAGATAAGAGAGAAAATAGTCGTTGAAATTAACATGGGCTCTTATGGGACTAAAATTTCAACAAAAAAAAAAAAATCTAGCGTGGTGACCCCCTAAATTTTTGGCATTTTTGAAGATACCTTATCCTAATGTATCACTGTGCAAAATTTCAGATTTTTCTTTCTTCACAATTTTTAAGTCAAATACCGCAGTACCTGATTTCCCGCCTTAATAAGATGATCATGGTGTTTCATGAACTATAGTTTCAGATTTTACAAACACCATATTTATTGATTTTCTGCACTAATGACATGCAAATAACAAATAATGGTTTTTTAAATAAGTTTTAACAGCTTTCAATTTTTTTTTTTTTTACTTTATTTGAGTAATCAAAATAGAATTAATAATAAAACTTATCACATAAATCACTCAAATTATTAAGTCTCATTGTTTTAAGTTTAAAACTTTTTATTTCTTCATAATAGTAACACAAATAATAAGAGTGCATGGTTTGGAAATTCACCGTATTTATTGTGTGCCATATAATATTATTTCAAACATAATTTTTGAAACATGAGCACCTTATTTCCAACTTTAAGCATGCTAATGAATTAAGGTGGGAAATCAGCTACTGCGGGATTTAAATAAAAGTTGTAAAGAAAAGAAAAACCTGAAATTTTGCACAGTGATACATTAGGATAAGGCATCTTCAAAAATGTAAAAATAAATTGGGGGGTCACCATGCTAGATTTTAAATTATAATTTTTTAAAGTTTTAGTCCCATAAGATAACCCATGTTAATTTCAATAACTATTTTCTCTCTTATTTGATGGTCACGGGTTCTGAAAATTTTAACATAATATAGGTAGCTATTACTATTAACTTTCAAATGGCATCATAAAGTTTGCAAGTTTCCTCTTTAGATTTTGAGATACAAAGCCATCTAAATGCAACCCTAATAATACAGTCTTTTGCATAATAGTTTATATACACTACAATAACAGAGAGGGAGAGGGAGGATTTTTGTAGAGCATAAAATTTTAAAAAAAACTAATCTCTAACAAGTATACTTTCTCGTTTAAGAGAGAGAGAGAGAGAGAGAGAGAGAGAGAGAGAGAGAGAGAGAGAGAGAGAGAGAGAGAGAGAGAGAGAGAGAGAGAGAGAGAGAGAGAGAGAGAGAGAGGAGAGAGAGAGAGAGAGAGAGAGAGAGAGAGAGAGAGAGAGAGAGAGAGAGAGATAAAGAGATATGTCAAACTCAAAGATGAAATGTTTTATTGGCAGTAAATCAAATATATCGAGTAGTACCGAGTTTCTCAGACATTTATTTAAGAGATTAACTTACGTATAAATCAAACATTGACACTTGAAAGATATGCAATTAAGTACAAATATTAACTCTTGGGATTGTCTTTATCTTGGTTTATAGATAAGATTTGCCCAGCCCCGAGTTATACGATCTTTTTTCTTTTTCCCCGTTGCACCTCCTGAAATGACATAAGATATCTTAATCTATGTGTTTTCCCCTGAGGAGTCACCGAGACATCTCATTATAGGGTGCGGGTAGACTCAAAGTCAAACATATACGTATCAAGTTTTCTTATCTGTACCAAAAGTAATATAAGTATTGAAATATTATGAAGTGATTTTTTTAGATGCC
Organism: Ecdyonurus torrentis; assembly: GCA_949318235.1. Classification (NCBI taxonomy): domain Eukaryota; kingdom Metazoa; phylum Arthropoda; class Insecta; order Ephemeroptera; family Heptageniidae; genus Ecdyonurus; species Ecdyonurus torrentis. The sequence goes on from OX439130.1 coordinate 1,885,102, forward strand.
AATTAAAGTACTTAAGTACAGTACTTCATACAATAACATAAGTGTGAATTCAAAATCTTTTTAACAGTCATTTATGGTGGTTGATAAAATAGATTTAATTTTATCATACTTTTCTTATACTGCAGGTATATAGGCTGCTTATCATAATGATGATAACATTTTAAAACAGCATTGTTAAAGTATTATGATAAAAAAAATTGCTATCGCAGAACTAATTATAAAATTAAATATACAGTTAATGTTTCAATTATTGGAAACATCTATATAGAGTATGTATGGAGGTGGGGTGGCGAGTTTTATTATCATTATATATTATTAAATTGTTATTATTAATCTTATTATTATTATAAGAACAATAACTTCATTATTAATAAACATTGACATCTTCCATGATTCTTTTATCTCATTAAAAAATCTTGACACGAGATCAATGACCTTTGCATCAATGACCTCGAACAGTGTTTTGAAATTTACGTGTCATATAATTCAATTAATCGGGGAATTAAAGATAATTGGCCAAAATTAAAACCTTAGATACACTTTTAAATTACTCGGACATTGCATACTTAACTAAATATTTCAATTTTAAAATATTTGATGAATATTTGGCCAACCCGTCATTCCCCCTTAAAATAAAATAATATGTGGCGTATATAGAATTCAAATTAAATAATTTAATTGTATGCTAACTCGTAAAATGTTATGTTATAGTAGATTATAATTGATAATGGTTTTATGTTCTGTATATACCACCAATGTATTATTGGTGGTAAATTGTGGCCTTTATTGATGACAGTAATTAAATCAACGATTAAATAAATTAAATAAATATATTCTTTATATTCATTTCTTTCATACTAAATTCATAACACAATCAAAATGCATCAGTTTAGGTTCTTGCCTCAAAATGAGGCAATGTATGTAGAAATGATTTTCAATAAAATGTTTAAATGCACATACATTATATAACAAACGACATTCAATTGTCACATTACAAATTGTATTAAAATATCATTCATATATTCATCTTTTGAATGCTATATTGAATCAGTTTAATATAAATAAATTAAGGGAGTAGGGTACCGACCATATATCTCATAAACTAGAAGTGTTTTGAGTCTAAATTTGGTGTCATTGTGTAGCTAAGGGTCACACCTAGCCGTGATAAAAATTTCATGATGCTTGACCGTCCCGAAAAAAAGACAAAAATTATTGAAATTAACATTGGACTTTATGGGCTTAAAATTTAAAAAAAAAAATCATATAAAGTTAATTTGCAGAGTGTCCCCCCCCCCCCTCCAAATTATATATTTGAAATTGTCCCAAGCTGAAGTATCATTGTGCATAATTTCAGATTTTTTTGACAAGAAAAGTTTGAGTCTTATGGCCGACGTCGGTCCCCGAAATTAATTATGGCCGACGTCGGTCCCCTACTCCCTTAAGTGAATGAGTAATCTCTTGCCTAATTTTTATGTACGAAAGATCAAATATTATCAACACTTTGTGTTTTCTTTATTATATTTAATAATTGTGCGTGTTTGTTTGTTTGTTCGCAGGCGCTGCTGGCTCCGACTCCCGGTCTGTGGCCAAGTTCAACGCCTGGTCCAAGCTGAAGGGAACCAGCAAAGACGCAGCTATGGAGGCTTACGTAAAGAAATACAATGAAATGAAGGGAAACTACGGCAAATAACTTTATAGACATTATTTCTTATCTCAAAATTATTGTAGTGTGCCTGATGTGTATTCTTAGCAGGTCTTGCTCGATTTTGCACCCGAGTTGGAAACCTAGCTAAGAGTTGATTATTGATTGAAAGATTCACGAAAGTCTTGCATGGCTAGAGCAAACCCTACTTAGATATGCAAAAGGTACAGACTACACTCTCTGTATATTAAATTATTAAATTAACTCTGTGAAAGATTATAATAAAATAAATTCATAACTCAGAATAAATTATTGCGTTTTATTATTTTATACAAAAAGTCATTGGAATAAAAAACTTAAACAGCAAAAGATTGGTATACTCATTTTTATTATTATATATTCATTGTCTTGAAGTGATGCAATGTACAGTATACTGCATAGCATGCATATATCGCATCTCTATAGTTTGACGCTTCTATACACTTTTCAATAGTTATGAATGAAGTTTTAAGTAAATATATTTAAAATAATAATAAGTAGAGATTTATATTGCTTAAAAAAAAAAAAAAAAAAAAAACATAACTATTAATTTTGTCAGGAGATTTGACTACGAAAAAAAAAATAATAACAAAGGAGGATAATTTACTTTGTAATTATAAAGTAAACATTATCAGACTTAACTGAATTATATACATAATTATTCTTGGTTTTACATTTTTTGTAACTTCATCTACTAAAAAATTTTGCTTTACAAAGAATATATTATACTTTAGGATCCTTTTTTGATAAAAACTGAAAAATATATAACATCGATGTTATGATTTTCACCACCCATATAACATTGGAATATTATACTGATAATAATACATTTTCACAAACTTCATTATAATTTATAATTGTTAACTATATAATTTAATATTGTACTTATGACAGTTGTGTAATTCATTGTATGCTGTATTCTTATTGTTATTTGTTAATTTAATTTTAAGTTATATTTGATAAGACCAATGCTTGTTGTAACTTTAACTGTTACTATATGAACTGCCTGGGTCAATAAAAAGTCTTATTCTATAATTCTATAATAGAGACAGGATAGCAGTTTTTTTTTTTTTTTTTTTTTTTTTACTTTTTTTTAAGTTGTAAAAGCTAAATTTAAAAACTCTCCCAAACTAAAATTTCAATATTTTTAATATTAATCCAACATTACATTTTATTATTATATTTTTTTACGAAGAAAATACTTTCTCATTATATATTGCGATCGAGTGATTTTACAAATAAAATATATTGATTGACAATGGTGTAAAATTACAATATGATGCATAGCGTGGAAAATTTACGCAAGTCAAATAAGAAGTGATATTTAATACTGAATGCTATATATGTAATAATAATAATATGACACCATGCGCACTGCAGTGTGTGCGATGAGATATAAATTAATACTTTATGTAAATAGAATCATATACTTATATAGCATGCCATGCATTTTTATAGCATTGAGTCATCCACATGTTTGTGAATCATTATTACTTAATTCATTCACATAATAAAAACTTAATGTAGAGAGAAATGCCGTTATATAAAGTTAATAAAATAATAGCTAAATTAGTAATGCCTTTTACAACGCGCAGGAAAACGTCATAATTATATCCTTTAACATTGCAAGACCATATCCAGTATTTTTAATATTATTATTTTGTTTTTTAGTGTTTTAATGAAATTAAAAAAAAAGTTTTTGCCCAAAGTTTTTCACCTTTTTACGCTGTTTATTAGGACAAAATGCATGTAAATCCATTCAACTGTTTCCCGCAGTTGCAGATCTGTAAGATTTACATAGCAAAACATACATAATTATATAGCAAGTAAGAAACTAACTAGTTAGTAAGTTATTTCGTTGTAGATAATATTCAAAGCTTGTACATTATCTCAATGAAAAAGTTTACTTTTTTATCTTTTTTTTTTTTTTTTTTTTTTTTTTTTTTTTTTTTTTTTTTACTGTGTGCCAGTCAATTAGTAATAAGTAATAAAATAATAATTGGAAAAAAAAAAAAAAAAAAAAAAAACTTGAAGAATATTATGGTTTTTACAAATAAACTTTAGGTATAGGAATTAGTGGTTTAATGGCTTATGCGCATGACGTCATACTGAATGTGCTTCTAAGCCATACTGGATCAATGAATAACATTGCTGAGTATAGGAGCATCTTTTTTTATTATTATTTTCTTTGTGAAATTGGTTGATTATTTGTTACTATTATTTTTTTCACATTATTGACAATCTAATTTAACATATTAACAGAGCATCAATGCTCTAAAAAAATGCTTATATAGTGAGTATTTTTTCTAATCGGCAAAATGTGTCATTTTTAGGAACCGGATCTCCAGTTTGTTCAGTTTTTGAAATATATATGCATGCTAGCCTAGGTCACATCTGAGTTCAGATGTTCACAAATCATGAAGTTTTATTGCCAAAAATGCAAAAAAAAAAATTTTGGACTAAAAAAAAAAAGTTTTTAAAATTGTAAACTGGGTCAGTTATTTTAAGTTTTTGTCAGTTTTTCTCAGTTTTTGAAAACTGAAAATAGACTTCTACCGTACAAAAACTTAAAATGACGTGTTAAAAAATGAAGTACATTTAGAAAAAATTATTTTTACTGCATATCTCAAAACTATCTGAATTCAACTGAACACCATTAAATAAATTGTTAAAAAGAAGTTAAAAAATACAAGAACACCTCTCATTGATACTGGCTTGTGAAGTGTACCAGATAATAATTTAACCGATTTTTTTCTTTTCTTTCTTTTCTTTTCTTTTTTTTTTTTTTTTTTTTTTCCCCAAAAAAATATAAATTTTATCCTTCTGTATTAATAAATTTTTGTTTCTAAGTTAAAAATTATCAAAACTGAATTTCACTGTTGTTGTATAATTGAACTGAAAGTGAACTGATTTTGCTTTTTTTGCAAACTGTTTATGCAAAAAAACTGGACTGAATTCAGTACTGAAAATGCACATTTTCAAAACTGAAAATCCAGTCCCTAGTCATTTTCACCTGCCGGCCAATGCTATTTAGTGATATTTAATGATATTTAGTGACTTTTATATGAATGGATAGACCCTATAGTGCGCTCCATCAAAAAAAACTCAATTTTTCATATTATTTGTAGATTATTAATTATTAAATCTAAATTTCAATAATAATAATTCAAATGTAAAATTAATCCATTTTGGTACTTAGAAAAAAAAATGCAGACACACACACACAGATAAGGCAGATTTAAAATTATGGAAATTTTGGATTGTGGAGTATATAATGCGGCAAAGGCAAAAACAGAAGTAGGATACGCGATTGAAATACCATTAAAAATGGTTTTAAATAATAATTAAACAAAAAATACTTCTCTCAGGGCTGTAAGCTGCAACCTCTAGTTAAACCTTAGTTATCTTTTTTTAATTGTTGCAACAATCAAAATAACAACTTAACTACGGTTTAACTAGTTAGTTAGTGTCGCAGCTTACGGGGGTCAGCATTGTGTAAACACTTGATGTATGTTTTTACATGCTTTTGCAGTACACTCTGTAAGTATGGTACAAATTACACGCCATAGCGTATACACCGTCTGTCTGACCGTTTAAATTTTTCTCAAAAGCTCAAAGCTCAAAACTTTCAAAAGTTTTCCCTCAAAAATTGGTGTATAGTTATCTGAAAACTCGAAAGGTTCGCAACAGTCGGCGACCACGCCTTCTCGTCCAGCTGACGAGGTGGAGGAGGGGGAGTGACGTGACGCAAGCGCAAGAAGAAAATTTTTCTCACTTTGAGTTCCGCCGTCGTTCGTGTGAAACTTTACTTAATTTTTCTGTAAGTATTTTGTGTTTTAATTCTCTAATTTTAATTAAATTATGTAAACTGAGACTATTAGTTACTGAAAGATAAAATTAACTAAGTATTCCACTAATTTTAAGTTACAAAAATGAACGTGAACATCTTTAAATTACAAATTAGTTTGGTGCATGCGTTCCGGAACAGCAATTTTTGTGGAGCCGGTATTATGCAGTTTTGTGTGTTAATTAATATAATGCAGTGTTATTATTAAATATAATCATGGGAGGATTTAAGTGGGTCATTATTTCTTTTGTTTTTACGTTAGTGATATATACTTTAATCGCCTCTGATTTTGTAGTTTTATTATTATATCAAGCTATATTATTTAGTTCCTATAATATGTTTTCAAAAAAAAAAAAAAAAAAGGTGTTTGCCGTTTCTTTTTTTTTTTTTTTTTTTTTTTTTTTTAATTATTATTATTCTTAAAATATATATTTTACTATATATTATTACTAAAATATATTATATTATATTTTACCATTCAAAAACTGCAGCTAAAATTGTTGCAATCAAAACGATACATAAATATTCTTATGGTATTGACTGATAAAGGAACAACTGTTTTGAAGCCGACTATAAGCAATTTTGCTTATATCCGCTTCCGTTTCGACTTACTGCGCATGCGTAGTAAGGAGAAACGGAAGCGGATGTGACCGAAATCGCTTATAGTCGGACTCAAAACCATTGTTCCTTTACTAGTCAATGATACGAGAAAAACACGCGCTGCATTCAAATGGCAATTTCGTGTGTATGAATGATGAATGAAAATTTTCTTCCAGCCAAGCAATGTAAGAATAAAGCCACTATTATAGCCACGTAATAAAGTACATAATATATTTTGAGACAGCTAGTAGACTGATCTTATCATTTCACTGTATGTATAATTAATTATTATGTTAAAAGCCTTTTAGTTATTAAAAATTTAAAAAATATATCGCAAATACCAATTTAAAAAATAAAATTTGAACTTATAAAATATAAATAATTTTTATAAGACACTTTTAATAAAGATTCAACATTATTAAATAATTTTAATAAATAATGATCATTATTCGAATTCAGAATTCGAATTCTTTAATTCGTAAATTCAGTTTTGGTTACTTAGTTGTAAGAATAGTGCGTACATATTAATTATTATGTATAATAAGTTTAAAGTATATATGTTTTAAACTATAAACATATTTGTATATAAATAGGTATTTAATATCATACCCTAGCTGTACTCAACATAATACGTAACTGTATAACTATTAGAAGACTTGTAAGTGCGGGGCTAGTGAGAAAATAAACAAACTGACAGTTCAACAATACTATAACGAAGTGCTAGCAGACCACTTTGTGTTCCTCTCTTCATTTAATTAACATATGGGGGAATGAAGTAGCTACAGGGTTGCGCAGTAGAATCCGGAAACATTTCAATCTTGATTTCCCGCCGATCTGTTTGCGCGATTTTCTTTCTGTTAAAATAATTTAACAGAATTATTTGATACAATTATCCATGAATAATTTAATTTAGTTTTTCACAAAGCTATATAATGATATATGCAGCATAAAGAAGACATGTCCATAAAACAGTGGAATTTTTAAGTGAAGTAATTAAAGTTGGCAGATGAAGTTTCAGTAAAGTTTTTATTCGCGCCCTTCTATTGTTACGATAAGGACGGCCAGGACGTGCAAACTAATGCAAAACTTTTATCAAGGTTATAAGCGAGCCATCAATAAGCACTGCGACTATTTTTTTATGTTTTGCAAAGAAGTTATATCATTTTTAAAAAATCGAAAATTGCCAATTTTCAATTTTTGAACATTTTAACTCCCGAAGTTTGCAACGTTTAACCCTTTTTACTCCTGCATCTACAATTCAGTGTCAGATTAACTATAATGGTATACAATATGCTAATTGAAGTCTTCGCTTCTGCCCTGAAAGCTATTTTAATGGTTCTGACTCAAATTTTGCGCCTAAATTACAGCACTTTATTTTTTACAGCAAAAAATAGGTCCTTTTTGCTAAGCCTGGATGACTTCATGGGTCCTAACTGCCCTTTTTATTACATACTCTTTGTTTTTAAATGTATTTGACTATTCTATGAACTTTTAGCCTTCAGAAAATTATGATAACATTTTGTACATACAAAATCTGTTGTAAGTAAAGAATTTTTAAGTATCGGTCAGCGATTTTCAGGCGCGAGGGGTAATCTTTACCGAAACTTCATCTACCAACTTTAATTACTTCACTTAAAAATTCCGGTACTTTATGGCCATGTATTCTTTTTACCTATCCTTAGCTTTATGAAAAACTAAACGGAAAGAAAATCGCGCGAACGGATCGGCGGGAAATCAAGATCGAAATGTTTCCGGATTGTACTGTATAACTTGAATAAGATTTTTTTTTTTTTTCTTTCGTAAATTTATTTTTCTCAATGCAGAAAATAGGTATTTCAACATCATGCAATGTTGAACTCAACTCCAATTGTCCTGCATTTTAAGCAGATCGAGGGATAAAAAGTAAAATTTAAGCAAAATTTTATTAAATTTCTGGCTTTGATGAGACTTTGTACCTTCACTGTTTTAAATATTTCAGTATTTGTCACTCCAAGTTGTATCCCATAAGAAAGCATGTTAAATTAGGAGCACAAAGTCGTCTGCTAGAGCACTTTGTTATTGTATTATATTGTTACTATATAGTATTGTTGAGATCTCTGTTTGCTTAGTTTTTTTTTTTTTTTTTTTTTTGTTTTTTTTACCTAATTTTTGCAAGTCTTTACTTGTGAAAATTTCGTGTAATCGTGTATATAAATTTTAAATTGCTCTACGTCGTCCTGAAGAATTAATGTTTTAAAATTGAGCATATGTTATTTGTTTAATTATTGATCATTTTCCTCGTATCAGTCTGAATCTATAAAATTGATCCCCTCTAATTGAACGAGTAATAGAACAATCGATAATTTACAAAAAAAAAAAAAAAAAAAAAAAAAAAAAAAAAAAAACGATATGCCTATTATATAGGCCTATGTATAAAAAAAAATTAAATTGATTTTGACTTAAAAAAAATTATTAAAAAAATATTAACATTTTGACCAAGGTCTCTGTAAGCTGCAACGCTAACTAACTAGTTAAACCGTAGTTAAGTTGTTATTTTGATTGTTGCAACAATTAAAAAAAGATAACTAAGGTTTAACTAGAGGTTGCAGCTTACAGCCCTAAATCTTGATTGTAATGAACTTTATTAATTTGAATCGACTTTTTGTATCGCATTAAAATTATGAGAAGGGAAAAAAAAAGTTTTGTGTAATAATTATTATAATTACAATATTTTAAAATTTCTGTATTTTTTATTTTTCTTTCAAAAATAATACTCAGATTTAACGTCCCTATGCTAAGCTATGCTTGTACGATAATTTCAATTTTGGCTATATCTACGTGTAGATTTAAGCCCTATATACCAAAAATTATGACCAAAGTATTTCTGTATTGTTGAAAACCTCTCTAAATTAACATGTATTTAAATGGCAATCGTGTCCTTTCAACAAAAATATAAAAATTTCTTATGGGGCTGGAATACTTGGTAAATTTTAGTGTACTTTAGTGTAGATGCACTCGTACAGATGATATAATTGCAGTACAAAGTGCACGTACTTCATGTACAGTACTTGACAGCTTGACAGATGAACAAAGTACATTATAATTAATTACTTCATGTAGAGTACAGATTATATAATTCAAAAAAAAAAATTTAAAGATAAGATTATTCTAAAATTATAACACGATCTTTGGTCTTTAAGGTTGTAATCAAGGTTATTTAGAGCTTGTGTGTGATGGAGGGGGAGAGGGGGTCCAGGGTCAGCTATTAGCTATGTCCCGTGTGACCAGGTGAGGCGCCACTTGCCTGGTGTGCACCTGAGACCAAGCTGATATAAGTAATTGCCACTGTTGATCAAGTCTTCACTTTTATTGTTGCAGCACGTGTAAGCAGCTAGCATCACAACATGTCCCTCGACGAGGTATGTAACCAAACTTTCATTTTAATGGACCACTTGTAGCGTGCATGGGGTCTTATTCATTAAAAAAAAAAAAACAAAAAAAAAAAAAACTTGCAATGAAATTTTTTTAATTGTTGCAACAAGTAAGTGAAAACGATTTTTCAATAAGAAATACATTAAAAATTAAATTTATTTTAAATAGTTCGTTCATTGCAAGTGATCCATTAGCTATCATAAAAATAATAATTTATTTCTTGCAAATAGTAGTGCATTTAATTAATATATTAAAAAATTAACGCTTTAAGAACTTTTTGTTAATTTTATACTTGGTAATAATTGTGAGTTGATAATGCATTTATATGTACACGTAAAAAATAAATACGTAATAATAATACTAGCTTAATGCAGCTACATTTATGCATACAACATAATGTATGCTATATTGTACAGTGATTGTACTACTACATAGCATAATATTTAACATGTTCAGCATAATTACTTATGTTATTACAAAATAACAACATTTGTGCTCTACAATATAGCAAGTGTTCAATGTAGCAACATAATGTATGCTATATATTGTACAGTGATTATACTACATAACATAATAGTTAACATGTTCAGCATAATTACTTATGTTATTACAAAATAACAACATTTGTGCTCTACAATATAGCAAGTGTTCAATGTAGCAACATAATGTATGCTATATATTGTACAGTGATTATACTACATAACATAATAGTTAACATGTTCAGCATAATTACTTACTGTTCTTTCAAAATAACAACATTCGTGCTCTACAATATAGCAAGTGTTCAATGTAGCAACATAATGTATGCTATATTGTACAGTGATTATACTACATAACATAATAGTTAACATGTTCAGCATAATTACTTATGTTATTACAAAATAACAACATTTGTGCTCTACAATATAGCAAGTGTTCAATGTAGCAACATAATGTATGCTATATTGTACAGTGATTGTACTACTGCGTAGCTTAGTAGTTAACATGTTCAGCATAATTACTTATGTTATTACAAAATAACAACATTTGTGCTCTACAATATAGCAAGTGTTCAATGTAGCAACATAATGTATGCTATATTGTACAGTGATTATACTACATAACATAATAGTTAACATGTTCAGCATAATTACTTACTGTTCTTTCAAAATAGCAACATTTTTACTATTATAGTAATTATTCAATGCAGCAGAAATAACATAATTTATTTTTTTGTGTGTCACTGTAACGGACATAAATATTATATTTAATTTAACATGTAAATATAAGGTTATCTTCATTATGTGAATCGATTTAATAACATCATTACAGTAATTTTTATAATCAATTAAAATTGTTTTATTTTAAAATATAAATGAATTCATCAACAAATGCAAGTTCAAATTTTATAATAAGTTTTCTATTTTTAACAAAATTTTGGTAGCACTGCAATTTTCATATCTGGAAAATTTAATTTTGCCACTACAGTATAATATGTGTCTATTCTCATTAGTACTATAGGATTGAATTAGGCGATGATATCAATTTATAATATCATTTTATAATTATTATTATCAAGGATCTGTGTCGGGGATTTTGAAATACGGAATACATAATCTTATTAATAAAAAAGACACTTTTGGTCTGGTGCAGTGCGATCTTTGTATTATATGTGTATTTATATTGAAGTCGACGCCATTTGTGAGCTCTAAATAACATGGGACGGTAGGGGAAAATTACCCATTTGTGTCAGTTTTAAAAATACTATTAGGCAATATATTTAAGAGTGTACTGATTTTGTTAGCAGGTTGAATTAGGTTTTCACGTGCGAGAAAAATAGAAATATTCCAAAAAATATAACTCAGCATGACGTAATGCGGATACATCCTTATATATATATATATATATATATATATATATATATATATATATATATATATATATATATATATATATATATATATATATATATATATATATATATATATATATATAAATGACTATTTTCTTTTAACGTTAGTTTGAGCGTAATTATGTGATATGAGGGATTGTCATACTTATATATGGCAACCCTCCATATTGGCGCACATGGTGTATCCGAGAGAAGGGGGGGGGGGGGTCGAACCTTGACCCCATACACCTGCCACGTACCCCCTTTCTCGCCGTCACATCCTGCCGCTACCTTTGCAAACTTCCGTTCTGCACTCCTCCTTAATTATTAATTATCGTCACCAAATTAAAAAAAAAAAAAAAAAATGAAATTCCTTTCTCTTACAACCAAATACAAAACATAGTATACAAATAATTTTATCGTCATTCGTTTTAGATTATTGATGGTTTATTCATAGCTTAAATTGTCATTTGTTAAGTAGTGCCTCTTCATAGGATTAATAATATTAAATATTTGATAACCGTAATAGTTAACCATTGATAAAACTAAACCATTTTACTGTTTTATCTTACAAAGAGGGAAGAAGGGTGTATAGGAAACAATAAAACACGCACAATTCTTTAGTTTACGAGAAATTGATTTTTGCCAACAGGCTTAATATTTCTATTGTTTTTTTTTTTAACGACTGATATCCATTACTGACTATTTGTTTATTAATTATATAGTCGACTTTACGGGAAAGAAAAGTAAACTTCATTCATTCATTCATTCATTCATTCATTCATTCATTCATTCATTCATTCATTCATTCATTCATTCATTCATTTTTTTTGTTAAATGAAGGGCGAGGTTTTAGCTTGACTATGGTCTTGCCCAGAAATTTCCCCATAGTGTGTGTGTGCGCGTATGTTTGTGTGTGTGTGTGTGTGTGTGTGTGTGTGAGAGAGAGAGAGAGAGAGAGAGAGAGAGAGAGAGAGAGAGAGAGAGAGAGAGAGAGAGAGAGAGAGAGAGATTCAAACAGAGAGTTTTTAGTTTTTACTGTGTATCAAGTAAATACTTCAATTCACAGTACGTTGAATGTAAATGTATAATTGTTGGCAGCAGCAATTCTTGGTTCCCTCACGCAGAACTAAAAATACCGACAGTTAATTTAATTGTGATGTAGCGGTGCACTTGATTGCACTTTGGCTGTACTTCAAGATCATACCAAAGTAAATCTCATTGCAAAACATCGTTTACCAATAAATAAATAACTTGTTGATTGTAACACAAAATAATGTATAATAATTTTTTATTAATAATATTATGTATTCCGTATTTCAAAATCTCCAACTAACATTTTCTAATCTAATGTTAACAATTTTAAAGTCCTTAAAGCCCTTCTCAACTTACTTTTTTATTATTTAGAATACTATATTAATAATTACCATACCTTTATTATCCATGAATTAGACACCACCACGTTGATTTTATATTTATTTTCATTTATTTTCATTTTGATGGTTATTTCACATATCTGACGTCACAATGTATACCGCCGCCAATCACGGTCACGTGATAAATTTAAGCCCATTAAGTTCTTTACCCCTATCACGACCCCATCGGTACATTGTGACGTCAGATGCGTGAAATAACCGCGCTAAAATGAAAATAAATTCAAAATCCACGTGTTGGTGTCCAATTCATGGATAATAAGGTATATGATAATTATCAATCTAGTATTCTAAATGTTAAAAAAGTAAGTTGACAAGGGATTTAATGCCACATAAATTATAATAAATTATAGGAAGTTAAGGAAAAAGGGTCACTCTTCGTTTTCCCGCGCCGCGGACGCTTGCTCTACATAGAGATATAGGCCAAGATAGATAGTCCAAATCCCTATATTAACCCTAAAATAATTAGCAGAAGTCTGAAATTTTGAACATTGATAGGTAATACCATTCTGAGTTACCTGCCGAAAGTTACCAAAAATTGTCCTTGTGCGTCATCCGCCATCTTGAAAAAGATGGCGGCCATGAAAAAAAGTTTCAAAAATTCATAACTTCGTTTCTATTGGTCCAAAAATAATTTTAAAAATGGTTTTGTATAGTTAAAACATTGTAAAATTACATAAAAAATAATTGTAATGACAAGTTAATAATAGTAGTGTTGTTCGTAAACCCTGTTTTCTTGCACCAAAAAATGCGCATTCCACTTGAATAACCATAGGCGATCGTCATTTTTGGTGCAGAGAACAGGGGGTTTACGAACAGCATTAATAATTTACGTAAAACATTGCATCTTTCGTCATGACTAATAATATAAGGTAGTATTGTATGACATGGGAGTGAAATGTGAGAGTGAGAACCTTCAGTTGATCTTATATATATGAAGTAAGATGATATTTGCTATGTACTTATATATATATATAGGTGCATACGTAACTGTGTGTTACCTTGTCGCAATATATCTATCTTGACCACAAGCCATTGCTCTGCTTGAGAAATAATATAATTATGTATTTGATGCTGAATCATGCATGCAATAATATGACGACACACACAACAACAAAAAAAATTGTAAAACCACGGGAAAATGTATGCTGTATCACTAAACATAAATACCATGGATAATTGTTCTCAAATTAATATTGCATAGCGCATTTATCTCTCTCTCTCTCTCTCTCTCTCTCTCTCTCTCTCTCTCTCTCTCTCTCTCTCTCTCTCTCTCTCTCTCTGTGTGTGTGTGTGTCTCTCTCTCTGTGTGTGTGTGTCTCTCTCTCTCTGTGTGTGTGTGTCTCTCTCTCTGTGTCTCTCTCTCTCTCTCTCTCTCTCTCTCTCTCTCTCTCTCTCTCTCTCTCTCTCTCTCTCTCTCTCTCTCTCTCGCCACACATTTAGATTTAGTGATACGCCAAAAATCACTATACTTTTACAAAATAGAAGTTCAATATAATCTAAATACATTTCATCAAATCCCCAGATTTTATTTTATGTATTAAATAATACTATTTTTGTACTGAATGTATACGTTTTTAAATTATTACTAAACAGCTTCAATAAAAATACATGTATGATGAATTTCAGTAGTTTGAAATTGATTTTCATGACTAAAAGTTAGCTATAATATATAATGCATTGTTGCTTGTTCTTGCTATAAGTTTACCTTGCTGCAGTCAATTTATTGTTAGGCCAAACTTTTCTGTTTATAGGAAATTCAAAATTTGAGAAACCATGTAATTTGCATATTAAATTATCACACAAAAGTGATGACGCTTTATCTTATATAATATATACACATATTTTTATTATTCTACAAAGTTTGCGTTTTCTTCATAAAATGTTAGAAAGTCAATAATATGATAAACCTCAAATATTTGTTTTGTGGTAAAAAAAAAAAAGGGACACAAAAACTTGCAAGTTGTCATTGCGGTTTCCTCATGCATGTGGGCGATAGTTCCCCTCCCCCCCCCCCAATAGCGTCCCGTCATAATTATATTTGTAACTAATATCACAATCATGTAGTTAGGGGGACAGAACTTTGGGACCCTTCTCGTATGATAATATATGAATGAGCTATATAGATACTGAGAAGTGAGCGAGGTTATCGACCTCTTGATCATCCTTGCGCTCAGCTGCCATGTTTGTTATGGTAAATAAATTGTTGAGCATACGATTAACAACATTTAATTGGAAATTAGAAAGAAAAAGAAATCCAAATAGGACATTTATATTTCAGAAATAGTAATTGAGACCCTCACTCACATAGAAGCAGTACAACTCATCCTTAAAGTACAATATAAACATACATACGATATATTAGTTTTTGAATCGCGTCAATTAATGATTGTTTAACCATGGCAAGGATTGCTCATAAATTCTCAGTTAAAAAAAAAAAAAAAAAAAAAAAAACCACGTACTGATATATCATGAACTATATATAGCTATATATTGAACTCACACTTGAAATCCTTGGCAAAAAAAAAAAAAAAAAAAAAAAAAAAAAAAAATGTAGTTGATCTTCGTACAGAGTTGGTAATTTACATTGCGGCTAATGATGAAGCGTTGATCAAGGTATATTGACTGCAGCTTGTTTACCTTGCCAGAGTTGCTTCACCTTTTGACCTAGACACTCTGCGCAGTGTGCCTACGTCGTGCATCGTCAGAGAGAGAGAAAGAGAGAATGCAAAACTCACTGGCAGATCTCAATGAAATATAATATATTTTTTCTTCCTTTCTTTTTAATACGTAAATTTTATTTCTTGGACCCATCACAATTTTCCTTTATTTTTATTTTTTTTAATTCGTGCATTTTATATGCTGAAGACGAGCAAGTCAAATCTCCATGTTGCATCAAAATAAAATTAGAAAAAAAAATTGTTAAATTTAAAATTAAAAATAATAATAAACGTTATTTCTTAATTAAAGAAGGTGTTACTCTGTGATGCGTATTAAATAATTTTTTTTTCACAATAGACCAAAGGCTCAACAACGTATTTGCAAGAGAAAAATCTTCCGATTGACAATAATAAGCTTGGCGAGAAAATGACCGCTCGATCATTATCATATACAATGACCGCACGTATAGGAATAGCGTGTAATGACGGGGAAAACGGGCGTCATTCATCGAAATTTGCATGATTATTGTACAGTAATTCATTTTCCTTACTATGGTTCGCATATTATTATTAACAAAAATATATATTTTAACACTCGTACTTGCAAGTTTTTAGTTCATAGCTCTCTTATTTCAGTATGTGCATATCATGCAATTTATCCAAGTCATTCATCTGCCTTTTTACCTGCATAAGAACTAACGTTTTATAATGTTCTCTCTCTCTCTCTCTCTCTCTCTCTCTCTCTCTCTCTCTCTCTCTCTCTCTCTCTCTCTCTCTCTCTACATACAGACACAATGTGTGAGTGCAGTGTGTTCTGCCACATAAATCCACTTTATGACTCAGACTTTAGACAAATTATAATCTTTTGCTAAGACTAAAATAAAAAATAAAAAAAGGGCTTCCTATAGAACGTGTTGGAATGTTAGTAAATTACATAACAGTCATTCTCCCTTCATTCATGCTTCCTTTCCTCTCTCTCTCTCTCTCTCTCTCTCTCTCTCTCTCTCTCTCTCTCTCTCTCTCTCTGCTTTGCTCTATCAGAACAGTTATTCAATAGTTTAATTTTCATCGTTTTGTTATTTTTATTTAAAAAAAAATCATCTGCAAGTAGTTTTCAATTCCACATACTATTTATTTTTCTTTTTAATAATATAAAATTACGATAAACTAAATTTCATCAGATTTTTTTTTTCTCCACAGTATTCTTGCCACGTGTTTATTTCAAATGCATAAGATGATAAAATTGAAGTATATGAATATGATAAGAAAATTTGGATCAGCGAGTATACTTTTATTTTATGTATAATCTAATCTGGCCTCAAACTTAACTACGAAACGAAAATGATTTTTTTATTTTTTATATATTTGATAACATCGGCGCCTTATACTGGTCTGCTTTATTATCATATCAGTAAACTGTAGTCTGTCTGTTTGCAATTAATGCAATCGGTTTTATATTAATTAATCATGTAATCTCTCTCTCTCTCTCTCTCTCTCTCTCTCTCTCTCTCTCTCTCTCTCTCTCTCTCTGCTAAATATCATTGCATATTAATCTGGGTTGGGTGATTAAAAAAAAACTTATTTTAATATTTTCACAAATTTCATTATTGCTGAATTTTATTAGGTAATATTTTATTTAATCTCTACTTAATTTTTATGCCACATTGATGTTGATGCTGAACAATTCCTTACATTACTGTACTCCATAAGATAGCATAAAATATGCTGTATAGAAATATTTTTGTTTTGCTCGTATGAACGGTCCAGTGCTCCAAAAATTCTATATAAATATTTTTATATTATAATGAATAAATAAATAAATTATTACGATTGATTATTAATTGAATTATTTTTTTATAGTAAAGAGGACTAATTGACTAATTACTAGTAATTACTAAAGTATAAATCTCGGGCTATATAATTAATTTCAAACGGAAATAATAAATTACGTAATTTATGCTGCATCTGTGTCATTATAGCATAAATGATGCTAAATTTGAACAACATAATATTTATGCTATATAACATAATTATTATTCAATGCATAAATTATGCTGTATTAAACAAATTGTGCTGAAAATGAGCTAGCATAATTATTACGTAATTATTTTTGTCAGTGCTTAATATAATATATAAACATTTTGTTATTAAGTAATTAGATACATTTCAATTGTAAATTATAACATGTGCTGTGGTTTTCAGAGATTCAACAAGGCCGCTGAGGATGTCAAGAAGCTGAAGGCCACTCCCACCAACGATGAGATGCTCGAGATCTACGCTCTCTTCAAGCAGGGATCTGTTGGTGACTGCAACACCGGTACGTGGCCCACGCTAATGTCGTGTACAACCTGGGCCCTCTAGTTACCTCAGGCCTGGTGCAGATAACACATATGAAACCTTATCTATAGCTTAGCCTGGTAGTTTTCAAGTAGGGCTCTGTGACGTCAGTACTGTACGTGGCCCACGCTAATGTCGTGTACAACCTGGGCCCTCTAGTTACCTCAGGCCTGGTGCAGATAACACATATGAAACCTTATCTATAGCTTAGCCTGGTAGTTTTCAAGTAGGGCTCTGTGACGTCAGTACTGTACGTGGCCCACGCTAATGTCGTGTACAACCTGGGCCCTCTAGTTACCTCAGGCCTGGTGCAGATAACACATATGAAACCTTATCTATAGCTTAGCCTGGTAGTTTTCAAGTAGGGCTCTGTGACGTCAGTACTGTACGTGGCCCACGCTAATGTCGTGTACAACCTGGGCCCTCTAGTTACCTCAGACGTGGTGCAGATAACACATATGAAACCTTAGCTATAGCTTAGCCTGGTAGTTTTCAAGTAGGGCTCTGTGACGTCAGTACTGTACGTGGCCCACGCTAATGTCGTGTACAACCTGGGCCCTCTAGTTACCTCAGACGTGGTGCAGATAACACATATGAAACCTTAGCTATAGCTTAGCCTGGTAGTTTTCAAGTAGTGCTCTGTGACGTCAGTACTGTACATGGCCCACGCTAATGTCGTGTACAACCTGGGCCCTCTAGTTACCTCAGACGTGGTGCAGATAACACATATGAAACCTTACCTATAGCTTAGCCTGGTAGTTTTCAAGTAGTGCTCTGTGACGTCAGTACTGTACGTGGCCCACGCTAATGTCGTGTACAACCTGGGCCCTCTAGTTACCTCAGGCCTGGTGCAGATAACACATATGAAACCTTATCTATCGCTTAGCCTGGTAGTTTTCAAGTAGTGCTCTGTGACATAGATTTGACAGTTACTTAAAATATACGTTAAAAACCCCCTAAAAAATATTATTAATAGTAATAAACTTATTGTTCATGAAAAATCAAAGCTAACGTGATTTTGTTAAATTCTATATTTTGTTAAAGGAGTAGGTGACCCACTGATATCTCGCAAAATAGACGGTTGTGAATTACAGTATTAACACAGAGTAAAGTTAAAATGTTGCTTAAAAGTTTAACTACGTTAAACATGTAAAAACACGATCTAATATTTAAGGTATTCCACTTTAATAATTACATGCAAATGTGGAAATTCAAATTTTAGCGGTAAATTTTAGTCAAATAATTGTTTTTAATTAAAAATATATATTTTTTTTTTTTCGGAACAATAAACATTTTTTTAATTTACTCGATTTCATTTGAAAATTATAGTGTTTGTTATGCTGGAAAAAAATAATGTACGTACACAGTATTATTGTGAAAATATAGTTCCTCTTTTAACTATTTCCGGTCCAAGTCGGTCACCTTCTACGTTAATACTATTTGTTTTCTATGAAGTATAATAAAAACAATTAACAACGTCCAATAATTTTACATAGGTAGTTATTTATAAGCATACTTTCCCGATTACTCCTGTAACGATATTTTGACGCAGATTCTGAGTGATTAACATCGCAAGGTTGCAGGTGTAACCCCACCTGCAGTCAATGTTGCCTCTTCACGTTCTCAAGATTATCTTATCAGCTACTTTGTCGCACTGACCCTCATCTCAATCACAGCACTCTTTTATCTGCGGGTTGCACAAGATTCGTTTGACCTTTCCCTGCTCGTATCAAATTAATTATACTCCACCAAACTTGCAGATACTAAAAATAATTAACTTAAAAGCAGAACTTTAGTCAAAATTATATTTAATCATCCATTTCTTCTGCAATCCTATACAGATAGTGTATGAGCAAACTTTATAAATGTTATTTGAAAAATGATCGAAATGTATAATATGATGAATGTAGATAAAAATATGTTAATTTGTATGATGAAATGTTCGTTTTTTTTTTTTTTTTTTTTTTTTTTTGTTAAAGAAAAGAAAGAATGAATGAATGAAAAAAAAATCGATCCATAAATAAATTGTACCTCCTCCCCTCCCCCAGCTGATTAAGCACTATTATTTTTTCAATGCATATTCCAATGGAATTCAAAAAAAAAAATTTTTTTAGCAATTTTACAATTTTTAATGCAATTTTAAAATAAATATTTTGCACATCCTGTCGAATTATGATAAAACGTCTATGTAATTAGTAAAAGTAAGATATTTTTATTGCCTCTCTGTGCACCTATAAAAATAAATAATTATAAAAAGACATCCAGCTCAAAAAGATGTAAAATTAATAGAATCGTTTACAGATCGGAAAATTTACGCGTTCATCACGTTTCAATTGAAGTACAGTAGTAATTTCCTTATCAAAACCACAACTTATTTACAGTTCTAAAAGTAAAATCTCCGCAATTCCAAAATGTTGACATCTCATAATTTGATGGGTGCTAAATATTTGAAGTCCAGTTACGATTTATTATTATTTATGTTAAATTATAAGTGATTTGCCCTAAGTTAATATTGTTTGATGTTGATGTTTCCAGACAAGCCCGGTATGATGGACTTCAAGGGCAAGGCAAAGTGGGAGGCATGGAACGGCAAGAAGGGAACCGGCAAGGACGCAGCCAAGGAGGCATATGTCGCCAAAGTCCAGGAACTCGTCGGCAAATACGGACTGTGATCACGTCATACAAATTTACATCACCAAAAAAATATTAAAAAAAAAAAAAAAAAATGAATGATTGAAATAAATACTTTTTTTATTTATAATTATGTTGTACTCTTTATTTCTTTAAATTTTACGTTCTAAAGTGAAAGTCACGGTTCATTCACTCACGATGGATCGCTTGGCAGTTTTTTCTCAAGTTGTGACAAAAAAAAAATTAAAAAAAAAAAAAAAAAAAAAGGCACAGTATTTTTTTTGAAATTTCATTTATAATTATAAAGTTAGAGTTGCGAATTTTTTCTAAGAGCTTTTCTTTCCCCTTATAATATAAAAATAACAATAAAAACTGCGACAACAAATTGGTGGCAGCTAAAAAAGGGAGCTATATAAAAGAAAAAAAGTTGCAATTTATACTAAGAAACTGTCCGAGTGTATCCACGTATATTTTTTACTCGTAATATATTTAAGGCTTTTGTGTGCTGGAAGATTTTTTTGTTTTGTTGACCGCAAATGTTTGTTGGCGACGTGGTTTTTGCTCATGATGTCTCCATATAGTTTGTGCTGAAATGTCTTGCACCTTTTTGTTTGTCTTTTATATATGTATTTTATACAAGAGTTGAAATAAAACAATCACATTTAGAAGTGGAATTAATAGCGTTTTAAGTTAAATAATATATACTGTATATTATATCAAACCTTGCAAATCCTTTTAATTTTTTTATAGCTTTGTTCATGATATCCTTGTTCTAGATCGCAATATTTCTACAGTATAGGAAAACGAACAAAAAAATTACTTAATTTACATCAAAAATAAATATGTATAGTTGTGAGTTGTTGTTTTTTCCTTCTACTTTTTTATATTATACAGTCCGCAGCTAAAACTACCCAAACAAAATGTTACTAGAAGCACCCTCCTTATTTAAGCTTCTAATTAAGAGTGATAAAAATAAAAAACATTTGATTGAATAGGCAACTTCACATAATCAGCACTTGTCACTGGCATCATTAGTTTTATGTTAATTTTGGCCTGGTATGGGGCTTACCATGTTAAATTGAGGGTTTTAATTTTTAAATTTCTCGCTTCAGAATTGTTAAAACAATTTAAATCGAACATAATCATAAAGTAAAAAGTATTTAGGACGAGAACGAGCCCCAGGGAAAGGAACTAGGTGAAAAATATGCTTAAAGTTGACTCCAAATGAGGTTCTGGTTTCTGCTATAGAAACTTCAGTTTCTCAAAGCTGAATTTTCAAAGCATAGAGATCAAAGTGACATTTTATTACCACATTTGAAAGTTCGACTATGAGAAACTAGCAGAACCCAGACCAAGGGCTCGTTCTCACTCTAAATACTTTTTGAGTTGTGCTTTTTACTTTATGATGATGAGCGATTTAACGTGTTTTAACACTTTCTGAAGCGAGAAATTAACATTTTAAAACCCTCAATTTAACATGGTAAGCTCTATACCAGGCCAAAATCAACATAAAATTAATGGTGACCCTTGCCAGTGATCGACCTGATGACCTTTGCCAGTGCCGTGTCCTGATTATGTGAAGTTGCTGTCTATTTCATAAATAATAATTTAATTATTAAATAAAGGTATTCCAAATTTTTGTACTGATCTAGCTGTTATTGATTTTATATAGAATCTGAGATAAACGGAATGCATACAGTTTAAACACTTTTTCTATTTATCGACGAACCTATATAATGTAATGTGTATTATATTTCTCGCATAACCCGCTAGTGTCTAGTGCTAACTGCGTGCTTATAATATAATATAATATCTTGTATATTTCTCGCAACTAGATCTACTGTATAACCTGCTATAGTGCGTCTAGTGCTAACTGCATGACTCATGGTTAACCAGTAACACCCTCCCGTCTCACAGCAAACTGTGCGAGGTAAAATGTATTGCCGACCAAATGTATCGTTTTCTTTAATTCTCTAGTTTTCCTGCGAGGCAGTATTGTAAGATACAAGAAATAGAATGTAACTACAGATTTCTGATGTTGTTGTTGATGAAAATGAAGAAGAAAAAATATATTATTTCGTTTTAGAGCTTACATATAGCAGATACATGTGAAATTTATGCTATGCTATATACATATAAAAAGTATATGGCAATATAATACTCAAATTTAAAATCTGCTAATCAATTTCAAAGTATGCATTGAAAGAGCTTTTCTTTTCGTTTCAATATTTTTTATTATATCAATTTCAAAAAAAAAAAAAAAAAAAAAATATTCTACAAATACATAATATACAAAGTCATATAATTGAGATCATATGGACAAAAATATGGGTTAGGTGTAAGAGTGGGCCAGACATTTGTCAGGCCTGAACCTCGCCCTTTCATTTTTTTTTTTTTTTTTTTTTTTTTTTAATGTTGGATAAAGACGAATATTTATTTACTTACAGGAATAGACCAGAGAAAAACATATTATAAGCATTTATATCACAAAACACTTGATGGGATGGGATTTACATAAATAACTTTAGTTTGTCTCAAAACCCAACAGAAGCCCCGTAGCAGTGATCAGAAAATTCAATTTATGCAACCTTATGGACATTATCATGTTAATTTTTGTATGTTTCTGACGTCTTAAACATAAATTTTCACGCAAATTGCATACTTTACAGTATTTTCACGCTCTCTCATGGCATGGGGCTAGATTAACATTCTGGTAAAAATTGGCACCAGTTTTGAAGATCCCATTTCGTGTTTATTCATTAAAAAGCACATGTGGTTTTATTTGGTATATGGCTATAGCTCTCTTATCAACCTGTATAAAGTCTTACATACTAAAAGTATAAAAGAAGATGTAAATTTATATAAAACTTAAGTTATCATCTACATACAATATTAACATAAAATTAGACATCTCACATACTAAACAGAAACATGGAACAATAATTATAAAATAACTTTCAGATCAATAATAATTACAAACCATTTTTAAATTTCAATTGCATATTCCAGATTGTCGAATGTAAACTAGATAAAATAGAAAGCTAAAAAATAGACCGTGCATTATCACTATTATCAGTTTTATTTCACAGTACAGTCCGGAAAAGCTAAGAATGCTTCAAGGTCATTTGAAAATCGATCAATTGATTATTTGTACAAATACAACTATAGTACGACATTTTGGGCGATTGCTAAAAAAAGTCGACCTATCGCTCACATTGTTAGAATCTCGGGACTTTATCCTGGATCGTGAATTATTCTTGTATGCATACTGTAACTTCTGCAACCCGCACTGCAAGCCTGCTCTGAAAGTTGCCTGCTTTGTAGGCGCTAAAGATTTTAGATTGTGAATTGCTATAATAATATAAAATTATGTGTGATAAAGTCATCATTACAATCATTTCTAGAATTTGTTAGATTATCAAATTATTGATGTATATAATTTTTTTTTTCTTTTGTAAATCACAAATTAATTTTGTAAACGTCAGAGAACCACGCAAATCGTTGTGAATAACTTTTGTAGATAGATAGATAGATAGATAGATAGATAGATAGATAGATAGATAGATAGATAGATAGATAGATAGATAGATAGATAGATAGATAGATAGATAGATAGATAGATAGATAGATAGATAGATAGATAGATAGATAGATAGATAGATAGATAGATAGATAGATAGATAGATAGATAGATAGATAGATAGATAGATAGATAGATAGATAGATAGATAGATAGATAGATAGATAGATAGATAGATAGATAGATAGAAAGACAGACAGACAGACAGACAGACAGACAGACAGACAGACAGACAGACAGACAGACAGACAGACAGACAGACAGACAGACAGACAGACAGACAGACAGGCAGGCAGGCAGGCAGGCAGACAGACAGACAGACAGACAGACAGACAGACAGACAGACAGACAGATAGATAGATAGATAGATAGATAGATAGATAGATAGATAGATAGATAGATAGATAGATAGATAGATAGATAGATAGATAGATAGATAGATAATAGTTTTACTTGAGGCCACAAAGGTACAAAACCCACAAAAGTGGTCCTCTGATATTCTTGCTGTCAGAGGTTTATATTATAACATTTTATTAATAATGTTATAACCACCCTTCCATTTTATCACAGAACATATTTACAGTGTTATAGGTACTTTATTTGTGCCAATAGACTCCATTAATTGTCAATAAAGGATAATTAAAAAAGCAAATTTCTCATCACTTTTGCAAAAAAAAAAAAAAAAAAAAGCAAAGTTTTACGTTGAAGCTTAGTGCAAGAAAACTGCATGGTCAGTCAATTATATTACTAAGATTAGTTTTAAAAATGTCAAACCTTTGGCTACAAAATAATATATAAAAAATTTATTTTATTTTACATCTTTATTTTTGTTATTTTGCGTTTTAAAATGCGCGCTTTTTAAAAAAACACCCTATAATTATAAAATATAATAAAACACGGCATAATGATAAGCAATGAGTATCGCGTGTCTGCGATATGGGAATGCAAGTGCCATGTAAAGGAAGTGACGATTCATTGTCTCCAAGTTAACATAGTGGGTGGTACGTTGAAGCTTTTAAACTATGTGGTTTGTAAACAAAAATATTTTACAAATCTTCATATTATACCAAAAATCTAAAAGTTTTAGCAACATAATGACATTCATTATAAAACATTTATTTTGTGTAAATTTTGTTCAAAAGTTTGGAAGCAAAACTTATTTATTTTCTTCTTCATGTACGTGTTCTTCTATCAATTACTGTAATGTTAATTTGAAAAGAAAACTTCACATATCTAGACAATACAATGCAAACCATAAGTTTGAAGGTAACCAGAGACCAGATTGGAATGATACGATTTGTGAAGCAAAGAATATTGTGGGTTTTCCAACGACATCGATGTTACATCTGAAATGGTTACTAGGGGATAAAATTCTTGATTCTGAAAACTACCTGGAAAAAAACATAATGAACGCCGGAGCCAGCCATCCTCTTTTCCTGACATCAAATTATAAGCACATCAATACAAGGTTTAAAAAAATTATAATTTTTCAAATTTTATAATATTGCTACACGGAAAATAAATAATATACTTAAGGCAAGTAAATGCAATAGATATAGCCTAGAACACAGGTATTATTATGCTACAATAATACCTAATGCAGGTGCAATATTGCTATACAATAAAGGTATGGCTCACTTAGATTAAGTGGTATTGTAGTTTACAACTATCTGTCCCCAATTAAAGTATACCTATTGCAAAATACAGGATTGCATGTACCTGCCATAGGTAGTAATTATTTTCCGTGTGTATTATCAGACTAAATAAAAATGCAAGAAACAAACTTTTAAAGTTTGGTGTAATATATATATATATATATATATATATATATATATATATATATTTCAATTTTAAAATTTAAAACAAAATTAAAATTAGTTGCATAAATTAATTAAAATCTGCAATATAGAATAAAAAATCAAAGGCTCATAGAAACAACCGCGTTTTGATTCCTATAGCCACCACTCTGTAAGGTTTTTAAACCTATATATATAATATGTGGTTCAAAAATAAACTATTGATGCATTCAGGACAATTTATTGCAAAGGCATTCAATTCCGACCCACGAGTATGTATATGTTGATGTATTTTGTATGTATTATATATATGAGCGAAAAGTATTTTTATTTTATTTATTATTATTATTTTATGCTGCCGCTATATACACTCTAAAAAACTGGTGCATTACTTTAGTTACGAATAATAATTTATTTGAGATAAACACTTTTAAGCTATTATGAGTAGCTAAAATAATGCATTTTAGCAAATTATTAACAATAGTTAGTTTAACTTAAAATAGCTAAAATAAACTTAAAACAACTTAAATTAGCTATTTTTAATAACTTTCTAAAATGCATTATTTTAGCTACTCATAATATAACTTCAAAGTGATTATCTTAAATAAGTTATATTATTCGTAACTAAAGAAATGCACCAATTTTTAGAGTGTACACGTACAAAAATAACTACGTAATAATTATGCTATAGCTCATTTTCAGCACTATTTGTTAATTATAACATAATTTATGCTATACTGCATAATAATTATGTTACATAGCATAAATATTATGTTGTACAGCATAATTATTTAAGTTGTTTTAATTTAGTATCATATTTGTACTATAATGACAATGCAGCAATTATTATACGTAATTGAGGTTTTCCGTGTGTTACGCGCTCCTTCGCACTAATTGCTCGCTATAAAATTCAAAAGTAATCAGTAATCACATACAATTTCTATACAAATATATAATTAATTTTAATAATAATATTTAATTGTGTTAAATTTTTAAGTGCAAAAATGATTAGCACGTACAGGAAAAAACATTAAGAATAAAACATTCAGCGTATATGGTTTAAAATTCCACAGGTTAAATACAAAATAATAATAAATACAAAATACTCAATGTTATGAATGGTTCGTATATTTACAGTTTCTGTAAACATTTATTGAACAACGAACGATGCAGTTTGAAAGCCTGGGATCTGATTGTGCTGTTAGTGTCCAAGGCTGCAGGTCACAAAATCGTGAATGACGTTGAAATAGATGAAGCAGCAGGAATATTACATAGGTATTATACCAAATATGTACACAATTTTAATTGATTAAGGTGGGAAATTATAGCTATTGAGTGCTTATGTTTACTCA
The DNA here is from genome assembly GCA_949318235.1 of Ecdyonurus torrentis. Lineage (NCBI taxonomy): Eukaryota > Metazoa > Arthropoda > Insecta > Ephemeroptera > Heptageniidae > Ecdyonurus > Ecdyonurus torrentis. Next base: position 1,912,300 of record OX439130.1, read on the forward strand.
AAATGCAGAAAAGGAAGTGGCCGGAAAAGGAAACCACGTGACGGTAAAGGTGGGAGGATAGCTCAGGCCTAGCTTGCTGCTGGCACCAATAACTTTTCTCCCACTGGATGTCGCTTTTTGTGCGTTTAATGAATTAAAAGGGCATTTTGTTAGGTCTGGATGGCCACTTTAAAGAGTTACAGTGTTATATCTCATTATCTGTTCATTGGTTTATTCGAGCAATATAAAATAAAAACAAATTTCAATTACTTACTATTAAATTAAAATATGATTTTGTACAAGCTGCTAACTGAAATATGATTCTTCCAACAGCCAGCGCACTCTTGCCAAATTGACAGCGCAAATATTTGCAAGCTTCTATGTTCACCAAAATCTTGTTAATAATATTGGCCCTAGTTTGCACCCTGACGCTCGGTCAGTAGAGGATACAAAAATAAGAAATAAATTTTCTTTGCTCACTGGAGACTTTCTTTTGGGGAACGCTTGTGCAAATCTTGCCTCACTTAGGCACAATAAGGTATTTATGGTTCATTGTGTTTTAGGCACAATTTTTAAAAAATAATTAAAATAATTTATTTTTTAACACCCATAACCTCCATTGAAATATTATTTTATATTTTCAGTTACAAGAGTTGATAACTGGTGTACTACTTGACATAACCTCGGCGAGCTTCATTGGTATGAGAGATAAGCAGAACCTACCTCTACCAACCCCTGGCCTCACTGAACAGGACTGGAGGATGCGCAATGTCATGGGTTCAGCCACACTGCTTAGCAAATCATGCAAAGGAACACTCATGCTGGCTGGCCATGGGAAAAATCTGCAGGAAAGTGGATATCGATTTGGACATCACTTCGCTCTTGCTTTACAAGTACAGTATAATACAAAATACACACACACACATACATACATATAATTTCTATAATAATAATGATTCCGGCCACAATGCAGCAATGTTATGTAAAAATAATCATAAAAAATTCCTATCATCCTATTATTATTTACAAATAATAATAAAGGAGGTCCTTTGATTTTCATGACTTTTCCTCACTTAACGTCCATAAAACTTTAGAAGCATAAATTGAATTTGCTGTCACCTTTTTCTGAAACATTTATTAATTCTTACACGCGAATTAAAACTATATTCACAGGCATCTGGCATCTCTGTTTATTTTGAATAAGAATTTTATTAGCATTTCATTAAATATTTTTTATTTGTTTAAAGCCATAGACCACATAAAACAACATGTGCTTTTTAAGGAATAAACACGAAATGGGATCTTCAAATCAAAACTGATGACAATTTTTACCAGAATGTTAATGTAGCCCCACGAGAGAGCGTGACAAAAACTGGTAAAGTATGCAAATTGCGTGAAAATTAATGTTTATGACGTCAGAAACATGCAAAAATTAGTATGAAAATGTTATGCGGGTTGCATAAATCGAATTTTCTGATCACTGCTACGGGGCTACTGTTGGGTTTTGAGGCAAAACTAATGTTATTTATGTAAATCCATCAAGTGTTTTGTGATATAAATGCTTATATGTTTTTCTCTGGTCTATTCCTTTAAGGCATCCCTCGAACTTGAACCATTCACAAGGTCTGCAGGTCAAGAACCTTTCTGTCTGACGTCAGCTCCTGTCCTCTTCACCTTGCAACATGAACAGTCTTTGTTTGAGGAGATCGACAAGGGAAAGGACGCCATAGAAAACGTCGACTATGTGAAGGTGATCATAATATCATACTTTTATATATATATATATATATATATACATATATATATATACAAATAAATTTGACTTTTGGTAGGCTCCAAAAGATAGCTAAGATGGCAGCTTATATATACGTAAAAGTCCTACCTATATAGGGTGTATGCGGATTACGTCATATTTATTGCGCTTGGAGGCCATACTGGAGTATTGCATATAACATTGCTCAGCATATAGGACAAACTTCATTTAAGCCAATTTTCTTTGGGAAATTGGTTAATTTTTTGCTAATTGTTATTTTTTCTCACATATACTTGAGCGATACTAACTCATCATATTTACAGCATCAATGCTCTCAAAAATATTGCATAGTGTTTTTAAACTGGCAAAATGATTTTTTTTGTCCTATTATGCTACCCATGTTATTAAGTTATCCAACATGGCGTCGACTTTAACATGAATGCATACTATAGTCCTACCCCGACCACGGTGGAAATATAAGACTCCCTATGCTCGGACAATGTTATCTTTTCCCATCACATAAGCACATATCTGATAAGATATTTGATATACGAGCTTTTGAAGACATACTTTTATGCGGGGGGGGGGGGGGGGGGGGGAAGTCTGATAAATTGTTAAAATATGATAATTTTTGGTAAAATAAATAATTATAATAACAATTCAATATTCATTAAATATTCCAGGTATATGAAGTGTATTATTTTTTCTGCAGGTGCATGCTGCTGTCCTGAAAGGCCCTGGCGTTGCAAAGACCAAAGATCTTCAGCGTCATCACGCAGAGAAAGCTCTCAAAGAATTGGAAGTGTTCGAGCAATTTGATGCTTGCAAAGCTCTTTCAAGTATCATCTTTGCCATGGAAGACTATAAATCATCAATGTTGTAAATACAATTATATTTCTTTAAAGACGTAGAACACCTTGAACCAAAAAAATTTCTAATATGCTAACATACCTATCAACGTTGATTTAGCCGTAGTCGTTGATTTCTAATTTATTTTCTATTCACAAAGTGGCAGCTGCGGGTTATGGCGTCACAGCACGCCTGTTTCCTCGCACGTGGACTAGTGAGCTGTAACGTCACAAAACCGAATGAATGAATTCATTCGGATAATGATGAGTTGATTACATTGAACTGGCTACTGAAACTGCTAGCATCAATATTGATTTGTATGCAAGTTAGCAGCTTCAGTAGCCAGTTCATTATAATCTTGGTGACGAGCTGATTATATTGAACTGGCTACTGAAACTGCTAGTAGCATCAATATTGATTTGTATGCAAGTTAGCAGCTTCAGTAGCCAGTTCATTATAATCTTGGTGACGAGCTGATTACATTGAACTGGCTACTAAAGCTGTTAGCATCAATCAATTTACTAATCCAAAAATTATGACAGCCACTATAAAAAAATATCTTACTAATATAATTTATCGCTGAAGAATTTTTTTTTTATTTATTATAATTATATTATAATATAATTAATATTATTATTATATTAATTAATATTATATTATTAATTACTGTGAAAAATGTTTTACAGATTAACTTCTACCTGCTATCCAATACAATTGGGCGCGCGTAAAATTCAATTTTAAAATTTATTTCTATAAAATAAAAACACAATTTTACGTTCACCCATCCAACGTTTGTCTCAAACCCACGTTACTTAACTTTTATGATCGCCCAATAGGCAATAGTTACAACTCTTCATTGAAGACTTATAAGATATGATAATAACAAATGTTAATAAGTAGCTTTGAATATTTTATGAATATATATAAAGAAAACTGAAAAAAAATTGTTTACCTATCCAAGTATTGACTTCACCAAATGTTGCTCAACTTTTGTAATCGCATAGGACGACCGTTATAATTGCGTCCACCCCGTCATGTATGTGACTGTTCATATTTATTATCTATTAGAACAGAACTGATAATAAAGCTTGACTCGTACAGAAGCGCGCCTTGAAGTATAGGCAACTTGTTGAGCGTAGCTGTTGAGCGGCTAGCAAACCAACAGGCGGCTAACAACTTCTATTTTTCTCTGGATATTTCTGCAAATTATTTTGTTTTTTGTTGCTTTTATGATAGATTTTAACGATTAATGGTTGAAATAATCTCACAATAAAAAGACACGTCTAATTGTGTTAGATTTTTGGTATTTAATTTAGGTATTAATTTGTATTTCAGCTCTGTGCCTCGGTACAACAGTGCATTTTATCTCTATAAATTTGTAAACTGTTAACAAATCATTCCATTAAAAATGCTAACCTAAAAAAAAAATATATATATATATACCAATAAATTATAAATAAATATACCTATTATTAAATTTTTTTTTTTTTTTATTATTATTATTACGTTTTATTTGACAAGATCAATGCTTGCTGTAACTTTGATTGTTACTATGAACTGCCTGGGTCAATCTTAATTCTTAATCCACGCGCGCGTAAACCGGGCAAGCTGTGACGTCAGTGACCGCCAGTGGCATTTTGTGAATGGAAAATAAATTAGAAATCAATGACTTTGGCCAAATCAACGTTGATTTTCACGTTTGTTAGGATATTACGCAACTTTGTTGTTCAAGGTGTTCTACGCCTTTAATATTAATGTACAAAACCTAATCTATTGCGTAATAACTATGTTACACAGCATAAATATTATGTTGTACAGCATAATTATGTGTTGCTTTTATTTACTATTTTTTATGCTATAATGACATAAATTAAAATATAAAATATTGTTTAAAGTAAAAATATATTTATTATATAGGATACAAAATTGTTATGAGCAGTGATATACAGTATACACATCAATCATTATTGAGGCACAGTTGCTTTCATATATATAGACCATTTGCCCTCATATTTAAGAGCTGCCATCTTGATGGTCAGAAATACACAGGCTAGCATAGGAGAAATGTTATAATTTTTATATTTTTGATAACAAACTAATAAGCTCAATCTAACAAGTCTTATTTGTATTTCATAATATTAAACTACAAGAATATGCTCTCAGTCAAAATATACTTTTATTTTTGTGACAATTATCACCCTTCAAAAAAAAAAAAAAAAAGTAGAGTTTAAAAGGCGTGTTTAAAATAATAAACCTTTTACTACGTTAAAAAAGAAGGGGGGAAAAAAAAAACTATACTGAATCTTTTTTTTTGTTTTGTTTTGTTTTGTAATTTAAAACCCTAAATATACGGAAAAAAACATTATTAATTTTTTTTTAATAGATATTAGAGGCATATGTTTCCCTATGCAGGACAAAGTATTATTCACCACAAATATGGCGACAAAGCGCAATCAGTCTATAATAAACTGTAGGTATTATAACTTTATCATTAAAATTATGTTAAAAATAGTTAGAAACATATCTTTTACATCAAGAAAAGAATAATATGTAGGAAATAATAATTAATTATTGATTCAGTAATTAATTACATAATATAAAATTATTATTAGAAAATAAATTCAACTTCTATTAAAATATAAAAATAAACAGCATATTATTTTAACGGAGGTTATTGGTTTAAAAGCATTCTTAAAAATAAAAAAAACTTTCTATTTGCCTTTTTAAAACACGTAAAAGTATGGCTAGTATTCCTTATTTAAATATGTTTGGAATTGCGGGTGCAGCAGATTTCTCAAAAAATTGCTTACAAAAAATAAAAATATATATAAAAAGTGATTCATCCACGGGCCACCCATAAGCGTAAATTTAAATTGGGAACCTTTAGCTTTGCATTACTGATATGTTCTATTGTTCTATTGAATTTATAATAATTGAAATTTAATTTTAAATTATTCCAAAATTGTAAAATGTTTTAATGATAATTCAAAGATAAGTTCAGATGTTACAAGATGGCTTCTTCAATGTTAGATAATGAGATGAACTGTTCATAAACTGACATATGATGACCCAAAGCCCCATTTGAGCCCCGCAAACTTGCGATCATCCTGCAAAATATGCACTGCTACAACATGTTCTACAGTAAAGCAGTAACTATTACGTAAAAGATACGGGACAAGTTGCATATCTCGCAGGAAGATCACGAGTTTGCGGGGCTACGGAAGGGCTTTGGGTCATCAGATGTGAGTTTATGAACAGTTCTTGTCATTATCTAACAGTGAAGAAGCCATCTTGTAATCATTGAACTTCCTGAACTTACACGACAAAGAGCAGTCCAAATATTCCAAAGAAATATGAAATAATGATGTTTAATTAACTAAAAAAAATTGTAAAAATTCGTTGTGGATGTTATATTGTACTTAAAAACGCAGAAAAATATTTTCAGCCTAGAAAACTTATGCACACAAGAATGTAGTACATTGTTTTTGATGAACAGAAGTTACTCAATAAAATATCTAAGTTGATTTACACAATAGCAGACGTTACCAAAGTAGGTTTAGTGATAAACTGACAGCCCAACAATACTAACAAAGTGCTAGCAGACGACTTTGTGTTCCTGTCTACATTTAACATGCCTTCTTATAAGGCAATGAAGCAGCTATAAATTTACTTAGAATTGTTTCTCTACTCTAAGTTGAAATTTTTACTGTAGCTTACTGAGCCTCAAAGCTTTTGTTTTCCTAGATTTAAAGTATTTAGATTACAAATTATTATTTTCATCCAATTGACTTCAAATCCAGGAAAACAAAAGCTTTGAGGCTCAGTAAGCTACAGTAAAAATTTCAGCTCCAAGAAATAATTCTATAACTCAAGATACAGCTACTTCATTGCCCCATAAGAAAGCATGTTAAATGTAGACAGGAACACAAAGTCGTCTGCTAGCACTTTGTTAGTATTGTTGAGCTGTCAGTTTGTTACTAAACCTACTTTTGCAGCGTCTGCTATTGACATTGGGTTGATTATCTCGTATGCCACGTCAAGTAAAACAAACGTATGATCAGGTGATTATATCAGCAATCACTAGGCAATCTAACATACTTACATGTACATGGCTTGTCTTGTATCTCAAAATATAAACAACAACAAAACTTACGTACATACACATTCTTTCTCCTTTTTTTTTTTTTTTTTTTTTTTTTTAATTAAAATTAATTTAGAACTTTATATTGAGGCCATCATTAAGTAAGTAATTATCATATCATCCTTGGTGTGACAAAAGACCTCATCATCTTTAGTGATCAGCATTTCATTCAAGGCCCTATCTCCAGTGCAAACGTATGGCATAATCAATGCAGATAGGGCCTTTATCAAATTGCTGATCACTGGAAATGAGGCTTTTCGTCATGACCAGGACGATATGATATTACATAACATGAACTTAATCTATAGGGTGGTTTCATTCATGTTAAAGTCGACGTCATAAGTGAGTACTAAATAACATTGGCCGGTATAAGAAAATGGCACATTTTACCAGTTTAAAAATACTTCACAATTTTTTTGAGAGCATTGATGCTGTTAATAGGTTGAATTAGCACCTCAAGTATACAATAATGACCAAAAAAATAGCTAATTTACTAAAGAAAATAGACAAAAACTAGGTTTGTCCTATGCTGAGCAATGTTATTTGTTGATTAAGAAGAGCATCAAAAAGCACTCAGAATGACATCATGCGCACACATCCTATTGATTAGGCTGCATTTTGTTCTTCACATAAATGTGCACCAATTGTAAACTTTGGCAGGTGTCAAGTTTTGCTCTTTTAACACACTTGAGAGTCAAATAAAAGTTATATCACATATAAGTAGGGATGTATAATATGTGTATGTATGTATATATACATATCGTCGTGGTTCCGCTATAATGTCCGATGTCCAAATGACCTTGAAAAAATAAAAATCGACCCCAAATTTTGGATTTTCCCATTTCTGGTCATTTGCAGCAAAAAATATTTTTCAAGGTCAAATGGACATCGGACATTATAGCGGAACCACGACGATATATCATTATGTATATAACATGTACATAATGATATATGTATACATAGACAAATCAGTCTGAGTGAGGGACGACTTCATCGTCAATCAAGTTGACTAGGTCCAAGTGGTGACGTGGCTTAGACCAACGTCCCCACACACTCATGTACAGTCCTATACTGAACAAAGCCAGTCCAAGACCAATCATGCTGTACCACACTGCGTAGCCTATGGTTGGTAGAGACAGCAGTAGTTGTAGCTTGCCGGCCATCTTGGTGGTGATTGTGGCATGTTGGTTGAACCTTATAGCTGGCATGAACACAGTGGGGATGCCTCGGTACATGCTGAAATATCAAGTACACACAATTTATTAGTACACTGCCTTTTTTTTTATTATTATTATTTTTTTTTAACATTTTTATCATTTTTGTTTTTTCAATTTTTTTAGGTGCGTTTCTTTTTCTTTTTCTTTTTTTTTTTTCATCAACTCTTTGTTTACATTTATTTTAATAGTTTTACCTTTTTTATTATAATTACTTTTTTTTTTTTTTCGTTAGTCTAAATTTTTTTTTTTAAATTTTAAATTTATTTTCTCTTTAAAACGTGCATTTTTATTATTATTATTTTTAAGTTTTACCCTTTTCTTTTATTTATATATCGACGGTCTCGCGGCTATTATATGTATCTCACAATCTCGCCGCGACACACAAAGTAGGTATCTGACTTCCTCGCGATGCGCACAATATAGGTATTAGAAAATCTCGCCATACCCACAAATTAGGTATCTCTATTTTACACAAAATAGGTATCTCACAGCCGTAGAGAATTTTCTACATAAATACTTGAAATGTAAATATATTTTGTATGTTAAAATGCTTTTAATACTTTTAAAAAATAAAATTTAATTAAAAAGTAAATATTTTTTTATAGAATAAAATGTATTTTTAAATATTTTACGTTACCATTTTTGTTTAATAATGTCTTTTTACTTTAGTTTTACAAATAATAATTAGTGATTTTAAAATATATAAATTTTAATATATAAACCACAAGAAATTTGTTTTAAAAAATTATATTTTCAAACTTTAAAAAATAATAATAATAATAATACTTTATTACTAATATTATAATATATATTATTTAATTTAAGGTTCTGTAAAATTACTAAAGAAATATTTTGTGTAAAATAAAAATAAGACATTTTCAATTATTAAATGCTATTTATTTTTAATTTAATTCGTCGTATATTACATTTTTGCCAGCATGTTATATGGAAAATTACTCGCGAGATTGTCTGATACCTAATTTGTGCGTACGGCGAGATTTTCTAATACCTATATTGTGCGCTGCGCGAGAAAGTCAGATACCTACTTTGTGTGTCGCGGCGAGATTGTGAGATACCTATTTTGTGTGGCGCGGCGAGATTGTGAGATACCTATTTTGTGTGGCGCGGCGAGATTGTGAGATACCTATTTTGTGTGTCGCGGCGAGATTGTGAGATACCTATTTTGTGTGGCGCGGCGAGATTGTGAGATACCTATTTTGTGTGGCGCGGCGAGATTGTGAGATACATATAATAGCCGCGAGACCGTCGATATTATGCTTTTCTTTTTTCTATATATTTTTTTTTTGGGGGGGCGGGGGGGGCCATAGAATTTTTTTTAGTTTACCATTTTTTTCCAATTATAATTTTTTTTTTGCAATTTTTTCATAACTATTTTTTCAGTTGCATTATTTTTAATTTTACCTTTTTTTAATTTGTTTTTCTTCTATTTTTTATATAGTAATTTTTTCTTTGTTAGCTTAATAAAGCTTGGTGAGGTACTGTCAACTGCATTGCATTTCCATGTTATTGAGTGATCCAACATGGCGTCGACTTTAACATGAGTGCAGACACCCTATAGTGACTCACCTGATTTGCCTGAATGGCTGCAGCAAGATGTTGATCTGCAATTTGGCCTCCACGTCCAAGGGAATCCCAGTTTTCTGTCACCACAAAATTGAACAATATTAACACAACATACTTGACATCTTCACAACTACATCACAATGTTAGGGCGTGGTTAAAAACTAATTGTGACAAATGTATTGTCGAGTCTCTCCCGTGAGACATACTTCCAGGAGACATACGTTCACTTGACAATTTTAATGAAAAGTATGCTGAGTGAACATGTGTCCCTTTTGTAAATTTGATCTAATTTTGATATTTTATACCAAGTAAATGAGCGTCCCAATTATGACACAGACATGCAGTGGACATACGTTCACTTGGCATACAATAAAGTTTGGTAAATATCGATTTTTCCAACCACATGACCAACATTGCGTTGCCAGCTTTACCTTACATAGCGGTACTGTATGCCAAGTGCAAATATGTCCACTGAACGTATGTCCACTGCACACCTTGGGCCTAAATTGTGTATGACAAGTGAATGTATGTCTCCTGGAAGTATGTCTCATGAGGATCCCCCGTTTTTGTCACCACAAAATTGAACAATAGTAACATATAACATATATACATACTCTACATCTTCACAACATCACAATGTTAGGGTGTGGTTAACAATTAATGGTGACAAATGTATCGAAAATGGATTTGAACTTCTATTTTTTTAAAACTGAGATGTATTCAAAAATAATGTTAAAAATATTTTACGATCAGTTTAAAAGAAAGGGTGCGTGTGGCAGGACTGAGGTAAAGTTAATTAAACTTACTGGCTCTAAGGTAAGGGAGAACATGTCTTCTTCTCCATCAGGTGGAGGTGCGTCAATAGCCTCAGTGTAGCTGTCATCAGCCAGGTAAAAGTGAGGGTACGACACAAAGGCAGGTGCTCCGTAGCGACACAGCGACACATTGGTCACTCCAGTAGGTAAACAACTGGTGTCATAGTCCTCGCTGCCACAGAAACACTTGTTGTCTGGGTAGAGGTCACCATTGTCCAGCAAGTGTCGGCCCCCTGTGTAGTAGTTACCTGGGACGTCGTGTCTGGAGCCTGTACCTGCGTACTCCAGCTTCATGGACCTGTCACATTTGTAGTCAAGTTAGCAGCTTCAGTAGCCAATGCAATGTAATCCTGGTGACGAGCTGATTACATTGTACTGGCTACTGAAGCTGCTAACATCAATCAATATTGATTTGTATACAAGTTAGCAGCTTCAGTAGCCAATGCAATGTAATCCTGGTGATGAGCTGATTACATTGTACTGGCTACTGAAGCTGCTACGTCAATCAATATTGATTTGTAGTCCAGCTCAGGTATACATGCTTGCTTACCTGCAGAGGTCAGGTGCAAACAAGGTAACGTCAGCTGTAGTGTTGACTGGAGGCCAAAGTTCTCCTGTGGTGCCGTTGACCATGCCACAGTACGAGGCGTAGTAGCGAGTCTGTGAGACGTCGTTCCACCTGGTCATCATGCCAAGCAAGCTGAGGTCAGCGGTGCCTGTGTGCATCTCAAACTTGCCATCGTACTGCCACGACCCATTTCTCTGTAAAAAACATTAAACATCAGTAGAGACGTAGTACGTCATGTCATGAGGACAGCTGTACATCATACTGCCACGACCCATTATATCAGACATTACAATGTTTGTTTTTTCATATATAGGGTCTATGCACTCATGTTAAAGTTGACGCCAGGTTAGATAACATGGGTGGCATAGGGAAAAAAACAAATCATTTGCAAGTTTTAAAACACCATACAATATTTTTGAGTGCATTTATGCTGTAAATATGTTGAATTCGTATCTCAAGTATGTGAGAAAAATAACAATAACAAAAAAATTAAATGATTTCCTAAAGAAAATTGCCTTAAATAAAGTTTGTCCTATACTGAGCAATGTTATTCATTACTCCAGTATGGCCTTCAAGCGCAGTAAATATGACGTCATGTGGATACACCCTATATATATATTTTTATGTAATATTAGTTAAACAAAACGTCATATACCACCCACTGTTGATGTTGTAAAAATTGACAAATAAAGCATTATGCCTCTCCAATGAAGTGGCTGGATGATAATTGCATTTCTCCGCCTTCTTATAGCTTACTGTGCGTAACAACTAAAATGCATGTGTGTGAGTGTCCAGTTGAACAGACATCTACACCTTTACTACTTATTTCTCTCTCTCTCTCTCTCTCTCTCTCTGCTCTTGAACTTGCTGTGATATGTTTGCTGAACAGGAAACGATAACAGAGAGAGAGAGAGAGAGAGAGAGAGAGAGAGAGAGAGAGAGAGAGAGAGAGAGAGAGACGAGAGACGAGAGGTGCATGCGACACAAGTAAAGAGGAAATAAGTAGTAAAGGTGGTTTCCCAACTTTACATGCATTTTAGTTGTTATGCACAGCATGCTATAAGAAGGTGGAGAAATGCAATTTAGACAATTCACATAATCAGGTTGCGTCACTGGCAAGGGTCATCATTAGATTTATGTTTATTTTGGCCTGGTGTTACCTGGCTTACCATGATAAATTGACGGTTTTTAAATTGAAATTTTTTACTTCAAAATTGTTAGAACATGTTATATTGCACATCATCATATAAAGTAAAAAGCACAACTCCAAAAGTATTTAGGACGTGAACGAGCCTCAGTTAAAGGAACCAGGTGAAAAATGTGCTCAAAGTCGACTATAAATGAGGGTTTTAATTCCACCAGAAATTGCAGTTTCTCATTATTGACCTTTTAAAAATCGTAATAATATTTAGGTTATAATTGTAATAATTATTATTATTTATTTATTAAACACCAAGGTGTACTTATACATATTTATATACATATTTATATAGGTCTACATTTTTGCATATTGACTTAATGATAGGGTCCGAGATGGACAATGAAGTAAGTGGTACCTAGTACATAGGCCACTACATAATATACATACACATTTATCATTACACTCGTGAAATTCTTTAATTTGACAGATTACATGGTGGAAACCATGCACCGCATAACGGGTAAAAACATGCCTGTCTGTACAGTTTGGGCCTTTCCACCCATTAATATTATTAATATTAAATGCAGGGGTATTATAGAAGGCCAGGCTGATATCTTCAGTTTTACTTAGTCTATCCTTAACAAATTTAATGTAATTATCTGTTTTTAACAATTTAAATTTCACTTGTAGTTCTGTTACAAATAACTCCTCCCCTGCTAGCTCGTAAACCAGCCTTGACGACGTAAATTTTGACAAGCAAAGTATCCGTTTTAAGTACCGAGACTTAACAGATTCTAGATTTTTGAAGTCTGTTGTTGAAATTGTAATAATTATAACAAATAATATATATTGTAATGATATTTTGATCCAAGCTTTAAAAATCCATCTTTAAGAAATTGCAATTTCTGGTGGAACCCATACCCTCATTAGGAGTCAACTTTGAGCACATTTTTCACCTTTTTCTTTTCACTGGGGCCTACGTTTACGTCCTAAATTCTTTGTGAGTTGTGCTTTTTACTTTATGATGATGATGTGGGATATATTGTGTTTTAACAATTTTGAAGCAAGAAATTTAAAAATCAAAACCCTCAATTTAACATGGTAAGCTCTATACTAGGCCAAAATTAAAATAACACTAATGATGGCCCTTGCCAGTGATTGGCCTGATGACCCTTGCTAGTGACAAGTGCTGATTATGTGAAGTTGTCTATTATCATCCAGCCACTTTATTTGGAGCAGCTTAATGATTGTCAATTTTATATTTTTGAACTTCATACTCACGCCATAGAACCAGCCAAACTTGTCAAATGGTATCTGTGGTACCAATGAAGTATTCAACTTGTTGATGAGGTCCAATATAGGGTCCTCGTAGCCCTCAAACAGCAGCTCTCTAGCTGTCTTTGTAACCGCAATCTCAGCGTCTTTGAACACAATGTCGTTCATCATGCTCAGGATGAAGGGATGAAACCTCATCATGAATGTGGCGGACTGCAAAGTACAAGTAATTATAGTAAGACAATTAAATATAGAACCAGGGCTAAAAGTAAGCCAGGGCTTGCCGGGACTCAGCACCAGTAATAAATTAGTAGCTGGTGCTCAGTCCCAGTAATAAAATTTCTCTTAAAGGCGTAGAATACCTTGAACAAAAAACTTGCCTAATATCCTAACATACCTAAATATCAAATCAAAGGATAGGAGAAACCAACAAGCGCCTTACCACGATGAGGTCCGCAGCTCGGTGAAAATCTTGATGGCACAGCTTACACACATATTTACAATTTTACTAAGACGTTTCGAGGGCAACAGCCCTCTTCTTCAGTTGCTTAGAGTGTGCCATCAAGATTTTCACCGAGCTGCGGACCTCATCGTGGTAAGGCGCTTGTTGGTTTCTCCTATCCTTTTCTTTGATTATCAATTCAAACCGAAATGGTTTTAACCTTTCCTAACTAATTACAATACCTAAATATCAAGGTTGATTTGGCCGGAGTCATTGATTTCTAATTTATTTTCCATTCACAAAATCACAGATGTGGACTAGTGAGCTGTAACGTCACAAACCCGCAGCTGTCATTTTGTGAATGGAAAATAAATTAGGAATCAATGACTCCGGCCAAATCAACCTTGATATTTAGGTATATTAGGATATTAGGCAAGTTTTTGGTTCAAGGTGTTCTACGCTTTTAATTTTTAGCAAACATTTAAAATAAAGATTTTAGCACCTTGTAATATTTTTATTTATTTTTTAGGAAACGTACACACTCAAATATTTTATCTATAGATAATTAATATTAGGTATAATATACACGCAGTGTGATGTGTGTAATATCTAAATTCTTAAAAAAATATGTGTTTAATGGTTGTGTTTAAATGGTGTTTAATTGTATTTTGAATCCAAAATATTGTATACAAGATATGTAATATAAAGCATCCGGGCTAGGCTGGCAAAAAATAGAGAGCAAGAAAAAGGGACAATGCTAGAGAACTTGAACAGAGAAGTGACATCCCCATGTTTTAGGCAGACTGCAAGACTCAACAATTTTGACTTGGCAACGTTGCGTTTTGAAGCACCAATCAGAGGCCAGAAGTGTCCAAATCAAGGCGCCAATGAGAGAGCGTGCTATAGTAATTTCGTCTGCAGCGTTGTCAATTTTAATGAAATGAGTGTTGCGGGTCTGCCTAACACATTGGGATGTCACTTCTCTGTTAAAGTTCTCTAACAATGTGTACAACTACTGCCATCTTGTGACACAAACATTCTTAAAATGATGAGAAAAAAACAGCGACATTCTCTCCTTATGGTCTAGAGTTATGTTATATTCCTTACTGTATGGCTTTACAATAGACCCCTTGCACATCCTTGCGCTTTGTCGCCATGTTTGTGGTGACTAATGCATTGTCCAGCATAGGGGAAACTTCGTTTTTCCTAATTTTTCACATAAAAAATTGTTTATTTCAACTCAACAAATTTTTCTCATATCCTTCGAGCTTATTAGGAGCTAGAAATAAGGCTTTGATTGAGGTTTGAAGCTTCTTTTGCTATTAAAAAAATAAAAATGATGTTTTTCCTATGCTGGCCTATGTATTCCTGACCAACAAAATGGCGGCTCTTAAATATGAGTGCAAGCGGTCTATAGAATATGATGCAGGATGAGCGCAAGTTTGCGAGGCTACCATAGAGCTTTGGGTCATCATATGTGAGTCAATGAATACTTCATCTAATTACTTAACATTGAAGAAGCCTCTGAACTTGCTATTTAAGACAATTACGTACAGTGTGTATTGCATGTTTAGGTTGGCAGTCAATGCCACTTACCGCAGGTATGACGTTGACGTTAGTTATTAGATCATCTAATGAACCATTGGAGAGCTGAGGCTGGAAGTGCCAAGTCCTGATCTGGTGGAACTCTATCAAGTCACCTGGCTTCCACGATATGTTCACTTTCTCATGTGACTCACTGAAATGAATGAATGAATGAATGAATGAATGAATGAATGAATGAATGAATGAATGAATGAATGAATGAATGAATGAATGAATGAATGAATGAATGAATGTACAAATAAACACACACACACACACACATAGCCTATATTATATCAGCTGTGAAGAAGGAATATTTTATTTCTAGCCTATAGAGTGTTTGCATTCATGTTAAAGTGGACGCCATGTTGGATCACTCAATAGAATGGTCTATAGGTATAAGAAAATATGACATATTTTGCAAAGATTAAAAATACTAATCAATATTTTTTAGATATGTCAATATAGGTTCAATGAGTATCTCAAGTATGTGAGAAAAAAAAATGACAAAATAAAAAAAAGGAGCAAATTTTCCTAACAAAATACATGCTGGAAAAAAGATCCTATGCTAAGCAATGTTATTCATTGCTCCAGTATGGCGTCCTATAGCATATGACGTTATATTCATACATCCTATACATATACATATATGTATAGGGTCTACCGGTCTATGCATTCATGTTAAAGTTGACGCCATGTTGGATAACTCAATAACATGGGTGGCATAGGGAAAAAAATCATTTTGCCAGTTTTAAAACACTATGCAATATTTTTGAGAGCATTGATGTTGTAAATATGTTGAATTAATATCTCAAGTATTTGAGAAAAATAACAAATAACAAAAAATTAACTGATTTCCCAAAGAAAATTGACTTAAATGAAGTTTGTCCTATGCTGAGCAATGTAATGCACTACTCCAGTATGGCCTCCAAGCGCAATAAATATGACGTCATCCGCATACACCCTATACAATGTGTATGTGCGTATGATGTACGTGTTAGGCCAAGCAGTCAGTCGTAGCTACGTAGTCAAAACTAAGTTGAACACTAAATGTAAGAGGATTACTGACATGTATGGCTTCTCTCTCTCTCACACACACACACACACACACACACACACACACACACACACACACACACACACACACACACATGTATGGTATCTCCACCACTTTCCTCACTAACTTACATATTCAACCAAAAACTTGTCTAACATACCTAAATATCAACATTGATTTGGCCACAGTTGTTTATTTCTAATTTAAAATACATTTACAAAATTGATTAATTGAGAATAAATTAGAAATCAATGACTGTTGCCAAATTAACATTGATTTTCAGGTTTGTTAGGATATTACACATCGATCTTGTAGCGAAAAAAAAGGCGTATCTCGTATTTTGTCAGGGGAAGCAAAAGGCCTATCTCGTTTTTTGTCAGTGGAAACAAAAGGCCTATTTCATTCCCGAACGTTATGGAGATGGCGCTTGAGATAGACCTTTTGCTTCCACTGACAAAAAACGAGATAGGCCTTTTGCTTCCCATGACAAAATACGAGATAGGCCTTTTTTTGGCAACAAGATCGACATGTGTTTTGTTCAACATTTTTGAGGCTTTTTGTCTTGTTATTATGTATATTTGTTACCTAAATAAGTCCCAATAATAAAGTCCCATAGTGTAGTCTTGGGGTGTTATTTATATGGAGCCCCTATGTGTGAAGTTCTTTTTGTCTTGTTAGCTAAATAAGGAGCCATAGGTATTACCTGAACACATAAGGCCCCAGTTCAGTGAAGGTAGGTTTGGTGCTCAAGTTCTTGATCTCATGTGGGTTGGTCCAGTTATACAGATAGAAGTCGATGTACATAGGGATTGGAGTGACTCTCCACAAACTGAAGCTGGTCGACGTCGGGGACAGAGATAGTTGCTGCAACACAAGCAGTATCAGAGAAATTAAGCAATGTAGAACATGTCTAATAACTTAGCATACAGTACACTTAAGTCCCTCGTAAATGTAACATCAAAGACGATGCCGCTCTTAAGGGAAAAGGGTAGAAATGCGTAGTCAGGTAAGAGCAGCGTTGCCACCTGCTCTTTTCTTGCTTTTGCTAAGTGAGAAAGTGATTGACATCTCACTTCATTATTTTTACTTTCTTTGTATTCGTGAGCATGAAAACAACATAACAAATCTAAATAACTTAAGTGAAAATAGCTTTTAAGACACACTAGCAAAATATTTCGTGTCTTTTACAAATAATTTGCAGGTTTTGTTATCTGAAGTGAGATGTCAATCACTTTCTCACATAGCAAAAGCAAGAAAAAAGCAGGTGGCAACGCTGCTTTTACCTGACTACGCATTTCTACCCTTTTCCTTAAAAAGCGGCATCGTCTTTGATGTTACATTTACGAGGGACTTAAGTGTACCTAGTCATTGATTTCTAATTAAATAAATAAATTTATTGATTAGAAGATTATACATTATATAGTATTTATTTTACATTCACAAAATGTCACTTAATTATGCATAATGGTTCCAATATATTATATGCATTATACTATTTCTTTGTACAAAAAAATTAAAAGATGTGACCCATCCCATAACTCTAAAACACCATTATTATTATTATTTTTTAAATATCTTTCACTAATTTTAGGGTTTTGAAATTTTAGCATAAAAGAGATTCTTAAGCAATCATTTCTGTGTGAAAATTTGAAAACTCTCGAATGAGTGGAACATATATGTACCTTATAAAAAAACAGCAAACACAACTGCCGATAATAGGCAGACATGCAGATGTACAAATACAGGCTCGGACTGGCCATAAGAGCAAGTCCGCAATTGCGGACGTGCCCCCCCCCCCCTTTGTGGCCCTTAAAGATGGTGTTACCCCTTTTGCGGACGAGGCCCCTTGATTGCCATTCCGACCCTGTACAAATGTACATATATGTACAGCTCTGGCCAAAAGTTCCCGAACGATTTGCATAGGCAACCCGCAACAACACTATGTTATCTTTATGAGAAAACGCAGCGGCCGCCGCTGCCCTGTTCGGGAACTTTTGGCCAGAGCTGTACAGTACTGTACATACATATAACTAGTGCAATTACAATACTTATACAGTACATACATATGTATATACAGCAAGTTTTATTAAAAATGGGACACAAAACACAAAGGATTTTACGTATTTTTGCCGCACCAATACGAGGTGATTCATAACAATAAGAGAAGTGTTCATTGCTTCACTTCTACACCTTTTACTTGACTTCTATCCAAGCCACCACCCTTCTCTCTCTAGTTTGCATGATGTTTACTCATCACCTTGGACGACTCATTTCCTGGCTTGACCAATTCAAAAATCACAAGATGATAGAAGTCAAGTAAAAGTTGGAGAAGTGCAGCAGTGAACACCTCTCTTAATGTTATGCAACAAATCGTAATGGTGCAGTAATAATCATTTGTGTCCCATTTTTAATAATGATGCTGTACATATTGTAAAAAAGATAATAAGTATATGATACAACTTAAAATTAAAGTATGTTTACATAATATATGTACCATACAACATACTCACCGACTGCAAGATCTGGTCATTGATGGCCGGCCAGAGAGCAACCATCAAACCTCCCAGGGTGACGAGAAGTGTACTGCCACCAAATAAACAATATTTAGCCGGGTTGCCCATGTTGTCTAGCTGTCTGCCTGGCCGAGCTAAGTAACAAAATATAAAACTTTCATACGATTATGTAAACACTTCGTCATCTAAACATCGTCATGACGTGAGCGGGCGAGTGCTGGGCGAGTGATTAAATATTGCCACGCCCCTCTCTGGACAGCTGATCTACTGCCGAGCTCAAACATAATCATAAAAATAATAAAATCTAACGTAAGTAAATCACTAGTGAATCATGCATTTAAAATATTAAATTATATTTTTAATTTTTATGAAAAATATTTTGTAATTATTTTTACTATTTAAAATAATATTTACATTTTTTTTTTTTTAGTTTTTAGCTTGATGCTTCGAGTGTTTTAGCGCGCTAAAAAGTTTGAAAGTTTTGTCTTCAGGCCCGGCTCCGCCCGGCTCTGCTATCTAGTAATGCGCAGTTACAATATCTCTTACAATATATAGGGTGTATACATTCATGTAAAGTCAACGCCATGTTGGATCACTGAATAAAGTGAGCCAGCATAGGCAAATATTATATCATTTTGTCAGTTTAAAACTACTTCGCAATATTTTTGAGAGCATTTTGATGTTGTTAATATTATGTTCAATTAGTTTTTCGCAAGTATATCCAAGAAAAAAAATAATAATACCAAAAAAAAACTAATTTTCCTTAGAAAATAAAATAGCCAAAAAGTAGGTTTGTCCTATGCTGACCAATGTTATTCATTGATCCAGTATGGCGTCCAAGTGCAATAAATATGACGTCATGTGGATCCTATCTCATCTGCCTCAAAACATTTATAGGGTGGTTTCATTCATGTTAAAGTCGACGTCATAAGTGAGTACTAAATAACATTGGCCGGTATAGGAAAATGACACATTTTGCTAGTTTAAAAATACTACGCAAATTATTTGAGAGCATTGATTCTGTTAACAGGTTGAATTAGTACCTCAAGAATGCAAGAAAAATAATAATGACCAAAAAATAGCTAATTTGCCAAAGAAAATAGCCAAAAACTACGTTTGTCGTATGCTGAGCAATGTTATTCATTGCTCAAGAAGAGCATCGAAAAGCACTCAGAATGACGTCATGCGTACACACCCTATAGGAACTTCACCCTCTACTAAATTTCAAGTGTATTTTCATCAGTCTTGGGGTGTTCGAGTGCAACATCGAACATTTTTCAAACAGCACACGAACTCGAACAGTTCGAGTGCGAGTTCACTTGGATTTTTTTAGGTGTTCTAGTTCGTGTTCAACGAACACTGTTTTGACTGCTGACTTGTGAGTGTTCGAAATTTTGAACACTATTAACATTAAGTTTCAGATGTTAAAAGTTTTAAATTAATTAATAATTAAATATGAAAAATTGATGTATTATGTACAATAAAAGGATTTTCAACCATTTCTATCAATTATATACATAAAAATATGTTGAAATAAAAACAAAAAAATTTGTTTATTAGTATGAAGTATAGTATTTTTTTTTTAAATAACATATTCGAACACTTACGAATAGTTCGATCGAACAGTTCGTAATGTGTTTGAACTTGCAAAAAGTTCGAAATGTTCGGATCATGTTCGAAAGAATTTTAAGTGTTCATGATCGGTTCCAGTTCGACTAAATTGACATTCGACGATCGACGACCAACACTGACTTTCATAATGTTTGGTGGAATGCAGATTTAAGTGATCGAATGCACACGGAAAGAATATATTAAGAAGTAATTTATGCTGCATTTATGTCATTATAGCATAATTTATGCTACATAAGATCATAACATAAATTCTGTGCAACACATATTTTTGCTATATAATTTAATTATTATGCAGTATAGCATAATTTATGCTGTATTAAACAAATTGTGCTGTAAATGAGCTAGCATAATTATTATGCCTATAGTTATTTTTTGTCCATGTGTATTTTTATTTATTTATCTTTTAAATTAAGAAGTTGTCTTTATTAAAATTATAATAATAATAACATTATAATAACATAAGAAAAATATATATCTCTTTGAAAGGGCGAATTTTTATATAATATAAATATGACTGAAACACAGGTTCATATATTTATATATAATATAAATATGAGTAAAACACAGGTTCATATATAATATAATTATGACTAAAACGCAGACAGAGCAAAAATATGACGCAACCACTGCAAAAAAAACAGAATGAATTCGATCAAATTTTCGTTAAAATAACTTTGGCAACATAACTTAGAAGTATAAACAAAAAAATTACGTTGCATTGCATATCGGATGTTGTACTCTATTGTGGGATTTGTATACAAAAAACAATGCATATGTGGTATATGGATATTTATATATATATATATATATATATATATATATATATATATATATATATATATATATATATATATATATATATATATATATATATATATGTGTGTGTGTGTGTGTGTGTGTTATTTCTCATATCTGCAGTATATCTCATACAAGTATCGTACTACATTACAGACGCATATGCATGCTGTTATAGAGGTGATAAGCAAGATCAACATTGATGATCAACTTATATAAATATTAACTTATATAATATAGATCGATATATAAACCACATGCGTATATGATACGCAAAATAATTTCTAGCGTCAAGTTTTTTAGAAATAAGATCATTGATTTCATTATTTTTAATATATACATTGCAATAATTTAAATATATTTACCTCGACGATCGATTAACGTCTAAATGTAACTGCATACACAAGAAGTTGTCTGTATATTATGTATGTTGTTAGACAAAGAAGGTAATACGTACTGAACGACCTAAATATATTTTATACTTGGATAAATTTGTACTGCTCAAGTTCTCCTATACCCCGAGATGTCGACACAAACTAAAATAAAAACCATTTGCAAGACTGCAAAGTCATGTTGAACAATTAGTCAGTATAAAGTAAAACATCCAAACAATAAAAATATACAAAAACTCGCAGCATCATGCTAATAACTATATTAAAAATAAGCACTTTTTGTTGTTGATATATGAGTAATATTTTGTTATTAATGCATGTGCAAATCGCTTACGTTTTCAAAATTAAATCCCTTATTGTCAACTTACTTTTTTATAATTTATAGAATACTAGATTGATAATGAGGAAGTTGCAATTTTTTAACCCCCACTTTTTATGACATTTTTGAAAAGAGCGTTAAAAAAATTTGAGGCGCTATTTTTTCTTATTAGAACGATTGGAGCATGGGAAGTATATTTAATTAGTTTTTCAAAATCGACCTAAAAAGCCTGTGACGTCATCAATCGGGCATATATTTCGGGAAGTATTGACCGTAGAAGGTTTCAGTAGCCAGTTTTTTGAAATCCTGAGAACGAGCTGATTTCATTAAACTGATTACTGAACCTCGAAAGATTAGTATTTACCGAGAAAAAAAGTGGACTGATGACGTCACAAGCTTTCTAGGCCGATTTTCAAAAATTAATTAAAAATACTTTGCATGCTCCAATCGTCCTAAGAAAAAATATCACCTCAAAATTTTGTAAAGCTCTTTCCAAAAATATCATAAACTCAACAAAAAAATTTCAATTCACCTTCCTCATTACCATATCTTATCATCCATGAATTAGACACTAACACGTTGATTTTGTATTTATTTTCATTTTGACTGTTATATCACGTATCTGACGTCACAATGTACAGATGGGGCCGTGATAGGGGTAAAGAACTTGAAAGGGGCTTAAATTTATCACGTGACCAGAGCGGTGACTGTGATTGGAGGTGGTACATTGTGACGTCAGATACGTGATATAACAGTCAAAATGAAAATAGATAAAAATAAATACATATAATCAACGTGGTGGTGTCTAATTCATCGATAATAAGTTATAGTAATTATCAATCTAGTATTCTAAATGATAAAAAAGTAAGTTGACAAGGGCTTTAAAAAATAGTGGGATATAGGGTGTATGTATTCAAAGTTAACGCCATGTTGGATCACTCAATAACATAGAAAAATGGCTCATTTTTCCAGTTTAACAATAAATAAGCAATATTTTTAAGAGTATTAATGTTGTTAATAGCTTGGACTTCAAGTATGTAAGAAATATAATAAATAAAAATAACTGATTCAATATAATATATATATATATATATTACTAAAACGAAGTTTTTGTCCTATGCTGAGCAATGCTGTTTATTATACTATACATAACTTCATAGGACAAACTTCATTTTTAGTTAGTTTCTTTAGGAAATCTTTTAATTTTTTGTTATATTAATATTTTTCTCACATGCTTGAGATACTAATTCAACCTATTTACAACATCAATACTCTCAAAAATATTGCATATATAGTGTTTAAACTGACAAAATGAGTTATTTTCCTATGCTACGCATGTTATTGAGTTGGTATCGACTTTAACATGAATGCAATCATCCTATATATAAAAAAGACTTACGTGTTCCAAAAGTATTTAAAATTGTACAGATTTCCCCTTGCGTACGTATACAATGCAAAGTATATAAAAAGTTGTTATGTCGCTTACTTATTTCCTACTTTGCAGTTGTTATCCTTGGCAAGCTGAGCAGTGATCTGCTTGAGACTGAGATAGCAGATCGTCAACTGAACTTCACTTATAGTTTACTGTCAATATTTATTTACTAGCGAGAACAATTGAGCGCGGCGATCGTTGTTACTGCTGCCATGCTGACCTTTGCGGCACTGAACTATATGATACACGCGGTCAAAATATATAAGCACGTTTTACATATAGGAAGAGTAAGACACTTCATTTTTAACATTTTGTATAGCGAAATATAATTATTGTAATTGGCTTTTTTGATGTGCGCGCGCATATATATTTGCCAATGTGCGACGATACGTCAATCAATCAGTGACGTACTGTGCGTGTGTGCTAATGTACTTTGTAAACTAATATACATCATAATTCATAATATATTATATATATATATATATATATATATATATATATATATATATATATATATATATATATATATATATATATATATATATATATATATATATATATATAATATAACTATTTTACTGAAGAAATTATGGTGAAAATGTGCTGGCACAATGAGGAAGGTAAATTGACATTTTTTTGTTGAGTTTATGATATTTTTGGAAAGAGCTTTAAAAAATTTTGAGGCTTCATTTTTTCTTAGAACGATTCGAGCATGCGAAGTATTTTTAATTAATTTTTGAAAATCGGCCTAGAAAGCCTGTGAAGTCATCTGTCCACTTTTTTCTCGGCAAATACTAATCGTTCGAGGTTCAGTAACCAGTTTAATGAAATCAGCTCGTCCTCAGGATTTCAAAATACTGGCTACTGAACCTTCTTTGGTCAATACTTTTTGAAATAAATGTCCGATTGATGACATCACATGCTTTTTAGGTAAATTTTCAAAAATTAATTAAACATACTTCCCATGCTCCATTCGTTCTAAGAAAAAATATCACCACAAAATTTTTTTAACGCTCTTTTCAAAAATGTCATAAAAAATGGGGGTTAAAAAGAATTCACCTTCCTCGTTTGTGGATATAAACAAAAATTACAAAAAAGAAAGCATAAAAAGGCATTGTTTGTATATTGAAGTGTGATGAAAATGGTGTTAACTTATATATGTGTACGTGTTTTGTAAAAAATGAAGAATGCAGATTAGTGACGCAGCATGAAAACACACACATGCATATTTCTGAACTTAGAGAGAGAGAGAGAGGTTATAAGAGACAAATCAGTGATATTGACAGATAACAATCTAAATCGAACTATACTGTATATAAATAAGATTGGTAAATATATGACATTGATAACCTGAGCTAGGGCCGGGTCACATGATAGACACAGAGAGAGAGAGAGAGAGAGAGAGAGAGAGAGAGAGAGAGAGATAACACAGGTCAAGTTAGAATTTCAAGTAAAAACTTGATCCCAGTAATGCGTATATATAGTAATGAATTCATTTATTTGTCTCAAGTTTGAAATCTAATAACTTCTTATAATTGATATACACTGGTCATTACATTACACTGACCCAGCACAGTACCTTGCTGCATACGTACCTCAAAATATACTACGTAGTTCACGACCCTTGTTGGTCAGTCAGGGGTCAGTTAACACAGCGTCTATGTTTCTAAACATAATATGTATAAAGCATGTTTATTATTATAATATATATAAGATATATAATATATATATATATCATATAAATATTATAATAATAAACATGTTTTATACATATTATTATGTTTAGAAACATAGACGCTGTGTTAACTGACCCCTGACTGACCAACAAGGGTCGTGAACTACGTATATATATAAGTTACTACCCTAGCTATATTTTAATCTAATAGTTTTTTATTTATAAAATAAATAAATGAACGGTAAAAATATTAAAAGTATTTCATATATAATTATAAAATTAAGTTTGAGTTTATGAATTATTTAAAAAAAAAAAAAAAAAAGTGGCGACATTTGAGATCTACATTAATAAGTTACTTATTATGATCGAACAATGTACTTTACAATTGTGAGTGAGTGAGTGTCGCTTAATTGCGGCTTCCTCACATATACTCAACAGTGACGCCAGTAAAACTCCACGCTCGCAATCTTAAAGGCGTAGAACACCTTGAACAAAAAAGTAGCGTAATATCCTAACAAACCTGAAAATCAACGTTGATTTGACCGGAGTCATTGATTTCTAATTTATTTTCCATTTACAAAATGCTGCTGCCGGTCACTGACGTCACAGCTCGCCCGGTTTACTTGCGCGTGGACTAGGCGAGCTGTGACGTCAGTGACCGGCAGCAGCATTTTGTAAATGGAAAATAAATTAGAAATCAATGACTCCGGCAAAATCAACGTTGATTTTCAGGTTCGTTAGGATATTACGCAACTTTTATGTTCAAGGTGTTCACGTACACAGAAATTATTGCAATTAACCTGATAATTAATAGCTACATTACTAACATATCGTAGATTAAAACTTTACTATCTTTTTGTATATATACGAATACGATGTCTATATGCATTCATGTTAAAGTCAACGACATGTTGGATCACTCAATAACATGAACTGCATAGGCAAATAACTCATTTGGGTAGTTTAAAAATTCTAAACAATACTTTTGAGACCATTATATCGCAATCGTAAACCGTTCCACATTTTAATGTTTTTTTATTTTTAATTTTTTTTTATATTTGATATTTTTTTTATTATTTGATATTATGTTGAATTTCAAGTATATTATGCGAGAAAAATAATAATAAAATTATCCACTTTCTCGAAGAATATAACCAAAATCTAATAAAAGTTTCTCTTATATGCTGAGCAATGTTATTTATTGCTCCAGTATGGCGTGGAAGTGCATTCAGTATGACGTCATACTAATACACCCTATATATAGTTAAAATTGAATTACATGCAAAGCCTTGGTAGATAAAAAAGTGATATATCATTCATAAGCTTAGTTATAATTATTAATGAATTATTA
This sequence comes from Ecdyonurus torrentis, assembly GCA_949318235.1. Lineage (NCBI taxonomy): Eukaryota > Metazoa > Arthropoda > Insecta > Ephemeroptera > Heptageniidae > Ecdyonurus > Ecdyonurus torrentis. The sequence continues at coordinate 1,938,814 of OX439130.1, forward strand.
TATTAGATAAGTGAATGAGTTACGTATAACATCTCAGTTAAGTATATCTCTCAGCCGAGGCAATTGAAGTATCAAGTTTTTAAAGTCATAGACCGCATAAAACAACATGTGTTTTTTAATGAATAAACACGAAATGGGTTCTTCAAAACTGATGACAATTTTTACCAGAATGTTAAGGTAACCCCACGAGAAAGCGTGAAAAAACTGTAAAGTATGCAATTTGCGTGAAAATTCATGTTTATGACGTCAGAAACATGCAAAAATTAGTATGAAAATGTTATGCGGGTTGCATAAATCGAACTTTCTAATCTCTGCTAAGGGGCTACTGTTGGGTTTTGAGACAAACTAAAGTTATTTTTGTAAATCCCATCAAGTGTTTTGTGATATAAATGCTTATGTTTTTCTCCGGTCTATTCCGGTCTATTCCGGTCTATTTCAATTGTATAACTAATATTACTATTATACTACTATACTTTATTATTGCTATACAACTATTACTATTACACTTCTATTATTTTCAATTATTACTACTATAATATTATTATTACTATTACTATTACACTTCTATTATTTTCAATTATTACAACTATAATATTATTAATACTATTACTATTACACTACTATTATTTTCAATTATTACTACTATAATATTATTATTACTATTACACTTCTATTATTTTCAATTATTACTACTATACTTTATTATTGCTATACAACTATTACTATTACACTTCTATTATTTTCAATTATTACTACTATAATATTATTATTACTATTACTATTACACTTCTATTATTTTCAATTATTACTACTATAATATTATTATTACTATTACTATTACACTTCTATTATTTTCAATTATTACTACTATAATATTATTATTACTAATACTATTACACTACTATAATTTTCAATTATTACTACTATAATATTATTATTACTATTACTATATTACACTACTATTATTTTCAATTATTACTACTATAATATTATTATTACTATTACTATTACACTTCTATTATTTTCAATTATTACTACTATAATATTATTATTACTATTACTATTACACTACTATTATTTTCAATTATTACTACTATAATATTATTATTACTATTTCTATTACACTACTATTATTTTCAATTATTACTACTATAATATTATTATTACTATTACACTTCTATTATTTTCAATTATTACTACTATAATATTATTATTACTATTACACTACTATTATTTTCAATTATTACTACTATAATATTATTATTACTATTACACTACTATTATTTTCAATTATTACTACTATAATATTATTATTACTATTACTATTACACTTCTATTATTTTCAATTATTACTACTATAATATTATTATTACTATTACTATTACACTTCTATTATTTTCAATTATTACTACTATAATATTATTATTACTATTACTATTACACTTCTATTATTTTCAATTATTACTAAACTATAATATTATTATTACTATTACTATTACACTTCTATTATTTTCAATTATTACTACTATAATATTATTATTACTATTACTATTACACTTCTATTATTTTCAATTATTACTAAACTATAATATTATTATTACTATTACTATTACACTTCTATTATTTTCAATTATTACTACTATAATATTATTATTACTATTACTATTACACTTCTATTATTTTTAATTATTACTACTATAATATTATTATTACTATTACTATTACACTACTATTATTTTCAATTATTACTACTATAATATTATTATTACTATTACTATTACACTACTATTATTTTCAATTATTACTACTATAATATTATTATTACTATTACACTTCTATTATTTTCAATTATTACTACTATAATATTATTATTACTATTACTATTACACTTCTATTATTTTCAATTATTACTACTATACTACTATTATTATTACTATATTATACTACTTTAACTATAATTATAATACTATTATTACAACTAATAACATTATTATTATTACTACTAATACTACTATAAATATAGACCCCTTGCACATCCTTGCGCTTTGTCGCCATGACCGCCATGTTTGTGGTGACTAATGCATTGTCCAGCATAGGGGAAACTTCGTTTTTCCTAATTTTTCACATAAAAAATTGTTTATTTCAACTCAACAAATTTTTCTCATATCCTTCGAGCTTATTAGGAGCTAGAAATAAGGCTTTGATTGAGGTTTGAAGCTTCTTTTGCTATTAAAAAAATAAAAATGACGTTTTTCCTATGCTGGCCTATGTATTCCTGACCAACAAAATGGCGGCTCTTAAATATGAGTGCAAGCGGTCTATAATAGATAAAAAGATCTACATAAAAATCAAGAAAATTTCTGCACAAATTTCTACGTGACGAGACGTCAGCTCTTATTACGTCCATTGTGAAATCAACTTCACGTAGAGGGTGACCGATTGGACCGGAAATAGTTAAAAGAGAAAAACTATATTTTTACAATAATTTTTTATACATTATTTCCAGCAAAAAAAAACACTATAATTTTTAAATGAAATTGAGTAAATAAAAATATTATATATTGTTCCGAAAAACGTTTTAATAATATTTTTAATTTTAAAAAAGTTTCAAATTTCACCTAAATTTGCCCCTGAAGTTTGAAATTCCACATTTGCATGTAATAATCACTGTTTGGGAAACGCACCTGAAATATAGGCAACTCTTTGAACCGGTGTGTATTGCAGGCAGATAACTTTACAGGGGTTAAGTAAAAAAAATTGTACAGTCATGTTGTTATTTGATTTACCATCAGATTACCATTTAGATTGTTACGTCAAAATTATATGAATTTAATTGTGAATAGCCCATAATGATCATTGACCTTTAAGTGCAGTCTTGACGGTAATAACCCTTGACCTTTAAGGATGGGTGTTCCATGATGTGAGGTGAGAGTATTATATACAGACACGTCAAGTAGGTGAGTCGTATGTGAGCCATGGGGCGTCACATATGTGTGGCATCACGAAGAGTGTCGGGCTAAGTTAGTGATTGCAAAAGCTGGCTTATGTCGTCTTAGGTCTCGGTGTGACTATCTGGCCTTCAGCTAAGGTGGTTGCTGGAACCGACTACGCCATGATAGTGTGTTGATAATCGACATAAACAGGGATGGAACTCAGTAACTGAAACTATATGCAGCATTCAAGGGGTTATATGTACACTTAATACAAACAAATCTTATATCGATGTTGTTGTTCACGGATAGCAGAATTTGTATCTCTCTCTCTCTCTCTCTCTCTCTCTCTTTTTTTTTTTGCGAAAAAATAAGATACACATTTTGCGACAGATAATAACGCGTGACAAATAACGTGGTTGATATTTTGCTACGCGTGACAAAAAACAAAAAAACGAACATATTGCTCACAACAACATCGATATAAGATTTGTTTGTATTAAGTGTACATATAACCCCTTGAATGCTGCATATAGTTTCAGTTACTGAGTTCCATCCCTGTTTATGTCGATTATCATCACACTATCATGGCGTAGTCGGTTCCAGCAACCACCTTAGCTGAAGGCCAGATAGTCACACCGAGACCTAAGACGACATAAGCCAGCTTTTGCAATCACTAACTTAGCCCGACACTCTTCGTGATGCCACACATATGTGACGCCCCATGGCTCACATACGACTCACCTACTTGACGTGTCTGTATATAATACTCTCACCTCACATCATGGAACACCCATCCTTAAAGGTCAAGGGTTATTACCGTCAAGACTGCACTTAAAGGTCAATGATCATTATGGGCTATTCACAATTAAATTCATATAATTTTGTCGTAACAATCTAAATAACATTGATAGTTAAATCTTCACTTAAAGCAAAATAATTATTGGTACATATGAGTTAAAAAGTTAAAAAAAAAAGTCCTGTAGTCGTTACCTGATTTTTCTATAATGTTAACGTTAAGATAATTTGATATAAAACTGTAACAACAATAACGTTAACAGCTTTTTAGAGGACATGAAATTTTTTATGATTATTCCTTATTAGTAAATTTAGTAATTTAAAAAGTTAATATATATACTTATATTTACTCATTCATAAATAATAGGGTAGTTTTATTTATAATTTCTCGCACTTTCTTTGTAGATTTTGTTTTTTTCAATCAGTGTATACTGTATAGTAATTCTTTTTTCAAAAAGTAACGTTATCGTCAACGCTATGTTAACTTCAATTTTTGTTAATCTATAACTTTAACGTTACTTTTTGCAATGTTTTTAATTTATAGGGTGTATGCGGATGACGTCATATTTATTGCGCTTTGAGGCCATACTGGAGTAGTACATAACATTGCTCAGCATAGGACAAACTTCATTTAAGCTAATTTTCTTCGCGAAATCGGTTAATTTTTTGTTCTTGTTATTTTTCTCACATACTTGAGATACTAATTCAACATATTTACAGCATCAATGCTCTCAAAAATATTGCATAGTGGTTTAAAACTGGCAAAATGGTTTTATTTCCTATGTCACCCATGTTATTGAGTTATCCAACATGGCGTCAACTTTAACATGAATGCATAGACCCTATAGCATAGAAGTAACCAGTTAACGTTATAGTTAACTTAACGTTACGATTTTACATTAACGACTAAAAGAATTACTATATATTTTAGAGTATTATATACAAATATTATATATATATATATATATACACACATCAAGCAAAAATCATTTTATTTGAAACATTTTTTTTTGTGAGTTTAAAATATGCGAGAAATTGCGCAAGCATTACTTGCAAAACGGCTTTTTAGAATAACTATTTTGAAATATTTCAATTAAAAAGATTAATTTCAACTGATTTTCTATCAATAAAACAAACAAGAATCACTTGAACTAATTGATTTATTAGACAAATTTTGATATTTCATTAAATTGGCATCAAATGACATTTTACTGACTGTAAGTGTAGAAATACTAACAAATAAATGTTTTACTGTACAATAATACTTACAAATACAATCATGTAACATACAAATACTAAGTATTTTATTATATAATATATGCTTACAAAAATCATAAAAATAGTAACGATCAATCATTACAAGTTCACTGAACACACTTTAAGAGCACTCGTCAATTTTTTAACATTATATATATTATATAGATGGAGGTTATCGGATTTACGTGCAGGGAATTATGTTAAGGGTCCCCTAATTTAACATTACGCTTGTTAGGAAAAACATGTCTAATATCCTAACATACCTAAATATCAACATTGATTTGACCAGAGTCATTGATTTCTAATTTATTTTACATTCATAAAATTGCAGCTGCGGGTTAATGACGTCACAGCTCACTAGTCCACGTGCGTGGAAACAGGTGAGCTGTGACGTCACAAACCCACAGCTGCCATTTTGTGAATGTAAAATAAATTAGAAATCAATGACTCTGGTCAAATCAATGTTGATATTTAGGTATGTTAGAATATTAGACATGATTTTTGTTCAAAAGGTGTTCAATGCCTCTAAAATAGATATTTACTAATATTTTTTTAAACCGATAACCTCCATTGTTAAATATTAAAATAGTTACAAATAACTTATACTTATGATATTCTTAATCTAACTAGAACAATACGGCCTTAGGTCATGGAATGCAATTTACTTATATACAAATATTATAAGTTTTAATTTAGCAATTAAAGTACATAATATAATTTTACCATGCAAAACTGGAGCTAAATAAATATGCAATGACTGCTTATGTTTACTCAAAATACGGAAAAGGAAGTGGCCAGAAGAGGAAACCACGTGACGATAAAAGTGGGAGGTAGCTCAGGCCTAGCTTGCTGCTGGCACCAACTTTTCTCCTATATACTTTTACCGTCACGTGGTTTCCTCTTCCGGCCACTTACTTTTCCGATTTTTGAGTAAACATGAATATTCAATGTTATTCATGAGAGAAATGCACGTGGAATTTGAATGTTAAAACCATAACAGATAAACAAGATTGGAAGCTCTTGTTGAAAAAAACGTTCCGTTGTTGATGTAATTCAAATTTTCCCCGCACACAATACAAAATTACATATAAAAGTGGCGCTGTGATCTAGGGGAAATTTTAAACTTCATTCTAGAGAACTTTAACAGAGAAGTGACATTCCCAAGTTTTAGGTAACCGCAACACTCAACAGTTGTAACTTGGCAACGTTGCTTTTTGAAGCACCAATCAGAGGCCAGAAGTGGCCGATGCAAGGCACCAATCAGAGAGCGCGCTATAGTAATTTCGTCTGCAGTGTTGCCAAGTTTAACGTAATGAGTGTTGCAGGTCTGCCTAACACATTTGGGATGTCACTTCTCTGTTAAAGTTTTCTAGGTGTGTCCAAATTCACCATACACAAATAATTTTAGATAATGAGTATTTTTCCAAAACTTTTTTAAAAACACACACACAAAATTTATTCTTCAATTTTTGTTCAATAATCACGTTACACTTTGTAGAGCGTGATAAAAATAAAACTAAATTGAAATTGCTTCCAGCGAGCACATCAATAACTTGGACAGAGAACTTTAAAGTCCTTGTCAACTTAATTTTTTATCATTTAGAATACTAGATTGATAATTACCATACCTTATTATCCATGAATTAAAGACTTACACACGTAGATTTTTTTTTGACGGTTATATTTCACGCATCTGATGTCACAATGTATATACCCCCGCCAATCACAGTCACCGCTCTGGTAACGTGATAAATTTAAGCCCCTTCCTCAAGTTCTTTACCCCTATCACGGCCCCATCGGTACATTGTAACGTATATGCGTGAAATAAGCATCAAAATGAAAATAAATACAAAATCAACGTGTTGGTGTCTAATTCATGGATAATAAGGTATTGTAATTATCAGTCTAGTATTGTAAATATGATAAAAAAAGTAAGTTGACAAGAGCTTTTTAGTAGGCACTTAGTGGTTACAGGCTAACATTCAGTCCATACAGGTGACCCTGAGCCCGCAGGGTATATCTCCAGGCAATGCTACTTCAAGCCCTGGTCACTAGTTGTACCCGATGTCCGTTCTGCATTGGTCGTAACTCTGTGTCTTTGTCCTTCTGCATTAGAGGCACCTCGACCTTGGGCTTCACCACTCTGCAGCAAAAAACAACAAATTATTAATTTATTTTACTTTTTTCATTGAAGTTTAAAGGAATAGACCAGAGAAAAACATAAGCATTTATATCACAAAGCACTTGATGGGATTTACATAAATAACATTAGTTTGTCTCAAAACCCAATAGTAGCCCCGTAACAGTGATCAGAAAAGTCGATTTATGCAACCCGCACAACATTTTCATACTAATTTTTGCATGTTTCTGACGTCATAAACATGAATTTTCACGTAAATTGCATACTTTACAGGTTTTTCTTGCTCTCTCGTGGGGCTACATTAACATTCTGGTAAAAATTGTCAACAGTTTTGAAGACCCCCTGCTCAAAATTCTTGGCCAAGACCTTGCAAGATCTTGCAAGATCTTGAACAAGATTTTTGGTCAAGACCTTGCAAGGTCTTGTGTCAAGATCTTGCAAGGTCTTGGTCCAAGATCTTGCCAGATCTTGGACCAAGATCTTGCAAGATCTTGAACAAAAAATTTTTTAATGCTTATTTTGATATATAAATAAGCAGCGCATTAGTTACTGAACATTTTGGTGCTGAAATGTAACAAAAGAATTTAAAAAAATATTTTTGCGTTGTTATTATATATAGCTTGAACTTTAATTTTTTTTTTCACCCATCCAACTACTGACCACGCTCGACGTTGCTTAACTTTGATGATCACATGGGAGCCGGTTCTAGCACTGCAGTTCTGTAACAGACTTACTAGAACTTCGCAATTTGAACTATATAACATTGTAACTACTTCGGACTTGTACTGCTAAGTACCCTCAACCCCTAAAAATATGAAATTTTGTATTTAGGGGTAAAAATGGGTGAGAAATCCAATAAATGGATTAGTTTTATTATAGAACTGATATTTATATATAATATATTATACTAAAAATTACAATTATACATTTTCTTGCTAAAAATCGATTTATTATCAAGTCGTAATAAAAAAAAACATTACTATCATTTTAGGGTGGTTTCAGCTTAGGGGTAGTTCAAGATCTTGACCTATCTTGCAAGATTTTTTTAATTTTTGCAATTTTGTTAAAAATCAACGTTTAATAAATAAAAAGTAAATAGCAATATACTCATTCACCCCTAACACATTTTAGGGTGCATTTAAGGGGTTGTTCAAGATCTTGACCAAAATCTTGCAAGATTATTTCAATTTTACAATTTCCTTTTAAAAAGCTACTTTTAAATTTCATATAAAAAAATAGAACCTCGCTTCAAGACTTTTAACTCATTTTAGGGGCTAATCTCCCTTTCCCCCCATAAAAAAAAAAAAAAAAAAAACTTGCAAGATTTTGTTACAATCTTGCAAGATTAATTTTGCAATCTTGAAGTATTTTCATCAAGATCGGCAATGTCCTCAAAATAAAATTTTCTTGAAAGATTTTGCTGATATCTTGCAAGATTTTTTTGGCAGTCTTGAGCTTTAACAGTTCAAGACTTCAAGATTTTGTTTCTTGAAACCAAAAATAAATCTTGCAAGATTTTAAAAAAAATCCTGGAAGAAATAGGTCAAGATCTTGAAGTTTTGTGCAAGATCTTGCAATCTTGAAGCATCTTGCAAGACCTTGCAAGGTCTTGTCCAAGAATTTTGAGCAGGGCCCCATTTCGTGTTTATTGATTAAAAAGGGCATGTTGATTTATGTGGTCTATGGCTTTAAGGGGAGGCTTCAAAACTCAAATACTATAGAATTAGAACTGTTTCATTAAATGTTATTTTATTTTATTTTTTTTTAAAGAAATGGGATCTTCAAAACTGTTGACAATTTTCACCAGAATGTTGAACCCCCACGAGAGAGCATGAAAATACTGTAAAGTATGCAATTTGAGCTTTCCAACGTTTAGAACGTCGATTATACACGTCTATTTTTTAGTGTGAAGTTGGTGGACTTTAAGGGGAAAAAAAGCAAAATTTTAATTCAAAATTATTTTGCGGGTAGACGGAGGTCCCCTCAAGTACCCGCTTACTTTTACCCTATCACTTTTACTACCATATCTCATGATAATATCACTGAGTTTTTGTTTTTGTTTAATTATTATTGTTAATATTTTTTATTTATAATTATTATTTTCTGGAGCTCCTGAAAGAAAGTGCGATATAGTTCTTACCTCTTAGTTCTGGACCTCAGTGTGTTACGTACAACTAGGACTGCTGCACCAGACATGATGATTACTCCGATACATATTGTGACAACAGATATGACAGTGACCAGTTGAGGAAGTGACAGTAAGGTCAGTAAATCTCTGGCTAGTTCAGGCGTCATTGAGGCTCGTTGTTCAAACCAAATGATCGGGAAGAAAATACGAGGAACTCGCCGATACATTCTAAATAATAATAATTATTATTATCATACACCCTATACGGTATATAATCAACGCGTGTTAAAGTCAAAGCCATGTTGGATCACTCAATAACATGGTTAGCATAGGAAAATAACTCATTTTACCAGAATGAAAACACTTTCCAATATTTTTGAGAGCATTGATGCTGTAAATATGTTGAATTAGTATCTCAAATATATGTGAGAAAAATAATAATTACACAAAATTAACCGATTCCCCTTCCCCCCCCCCCAAAAAAAAAGTCTAAAATGAAGTAAGGCCTATGCTGAGCAATTTTATTCACTACTCCAGTATGGTCCCTAAAAGCGCATTAAATATGATGTTATGCGGATACACCCTATATATAGTAAATATAAATATTATTGTCCTTAAATAAATATAAACAATAAATAAGATCATCATATTCATCATGTTATTAAACCTACTGAAAACGCGATCTTAAAACTTTAATTATTAACGCTCTGAGAGTAGCCTCCGTTTGGCGACTTAGAACCTACGTCACAACTATAACTTGCACTCACGCTAGCTTGATGTTTAGTGACTTAGATACTACGTCCCAGCTTCAACTTGCTCTCACGTTAGCTTGACGTTTAGTGACTTAGAACCTACGTCACAGCTACAACTTGCTCTCACGCTAGTTTGATGTTTAGTGACTTAGATACTACGTCCCAGCTACAACTTGCTCTCACGCTAGCTTAGTGTGAGATTTTGGTCACACGATGTTAAAAAAGCCATAGTTGACTAAGCTTTAACTTTGTCTCTCCTACATTTAGTTTTAAAGTGACGAGATGAAATAAGCTCCACCTCGCCGTATATCAAAGTTTTAAAAAATATATTATTCGATTGATACTTACGATATGTAGGGACTGGGCTGCAGTAGAATGTTGATTTGAAATCGAGCAGCTACGTCGAGCGGGATACCAGTCGTCTGAAATTAATGTTAATCATAATTATTAAAATTCAACATAAAATTGTTAATTATACTTTACTTTATATATTATAACATAATCCATAATCAATGATATATAAACATGATTGGCAGCTCGTGTTGTAAAACTTAATGATAGCTTGTTCTGTAAAGTATAGTGAATCTCATTTACAGCATTCAGCTGACCAACAAAATAAGACACATTTATGGTTGATCTTGTTTTTTTTTTTTTTGTCAAGTTTCCTTCATTCTTATCAAGTTCAAAAGTTCTAAACGAAGAAATAACAATGATAAACCTTACATATAAACGTAGTAAACGCAGGTAATGACGTCATGATCAGGTGTATTTTACAAAGGGTAAATTTCTAAGCTGCCTCAAGAGTTGTGTGTAGTTATATAGAACGAGCTGATGTAATTCAAAATTTCGCCACAACAATGCAAGAATACAAAGTTACATATAAAAGTGGCACTGTTTTCTATATGTAAATTTTAAATTTTCCCCTAGATCACAGCGCCTTTTACATGTTGATTGTTGCGGTGACAATTTGAAATACATCATTAAGGGTACGTTTTTTTATGTTGAAATACTTACATTGCAAATATAGTTAACTAATTATTTTGATTTTATTTATTTATTTATTTATTTATTTATTTATTTATTTATTTATTTATTTATTTATTTATTTATTTATTTATTTATTTACTTATTTATTTATTTATTCATTCATTTATCTTTTTTCCGTTCGTTCGTTCATTCGTTTGCTCATTCGTTCATTCGTTTGCTCATTCATTCATTCATTCATTCATTCATTCATTCATTCATTCATTCATTCATTCATTCATTCATTCATTCATTCATTCATTGATCCCTCGCCATTTATAATCAAGAATCAAATTATTTTACTATCAATAGTTTTTTTCCTTGCAATTTTATCAACGTAATGTTATTTTATTATTACAATATGATCTTACTTTTCATATAAAAAAACAACATAATAATGGAGTTCTATCCTAGAATAGTCTTATGCTGTGTCAGTGTTCAACTGTTATAATATTTAATCTGTCTACCAACGTTCGGCTAAATTAATCTCAATAATTGCATCCACATTTTGTCTGTGAGTCTGTACATTGTTTTTCGCGAACGTTTTTTATTTAAACTGGCCTTGATTGAACTTTTTTTTATACATATTATATATATTTTCAAGATAAAAGCAAGTTTAAAATAAAAAGTCCTCGGTGTAAAAATAAAACGAAATAAACTGGTTTTATGTATTCTAAAAATAGAATTATAATTGTATTTTTTTTTTATGTGACGTTCGTGTCAAATGGTCAGTACATTTTTACATGGACTAAATTAAAATGATTTATGTCTTTGATGACAAATTTCCCTTCAGGGTCGGGCTGCCCACTAAAGAACCTCAGAGAATGTTTACAGTTACGTAACCATATAAGACAAGAGCAATTAGTACACCTAAGCGCACGCTGTGTAGCTTCTGTATATTATTGGCCCTATCTTATAAATGTTCCCTTAATGATGTAGCTCAACTTTTCGCAGCAACAATCTACAAATTTTAGCATAAAAGAGATTCTTAAGCAATCATTTCTGTGTAAAAAGTTGAAAACTTCCCAATAAGTGGAACGTATTATAAAAAAGCAGCAAACAGAACTGCCGATAATTGCGGCAAGCATGCTATAGCTGGAACAATTACCATACTATGTGGTAGTTGTATTTACTAATGATTTTCTTGCATCTTTTTTACCAAACAATCATCAAAGTTTATTTTTCCTACATAAGTTATCTTTTTTTGGTGGAATCAATCAATCAATCAATCAATCAATCAATCAATCAATCAATCAATCAATCAATCAATCAATCAATCAATCAATCAATCAATCAATCAATCAATCAATCAATCAATCAATCAATCAATCAATCAATCGTTCAATCAATCGTTCAATCAATCATTAAATAGTTCAATTAATCAATCAATATTGATGTGAAGGAGATCGATGAGAAATCAATGTTATATATTTACCTATATACCTAAATTACAAATCAATAACTTCTTTACGCGATGATCAAGTTATTAAATCCTATAAATAACGAGGCCAAAATTAGATTTTTATGTATCTATATTAATATAGGTAATTTATTTATCCTCAATATATTATGTATAATATTGAAAGTAATTGCTTCATTTACATTTCAAGTTTATATCGAAAAATGCATGAAATTAACTTACAAATAATTTGAAGTTTCCCACCAAAGTCAAGTTGGTTTTTATTTTATGTTAAACTTGCTTTTAAAAAGGACTTACTTCAAAGCTACAATAATTATATTTTGTTATTGCTGTGCTATAGTGTGAGCAACGAACTAAAATATCTGACATTTTGATTGACAATACCCTGAAAGTGGTATAGACTAGAGGAGGCGAGACAAAATATAATTAGGTGTATATCATCTCACTCAAGCACGTAGCTTGCTAGCCATGGTTTTTAACCATAAGTTAATCTTTGATACCTAGCTGTCACATTCAAAAAGTATAAGTTTGGCGCGGTGTCCTAGCCATCAATGCATAAAACTTAGATAAAAAGGTAGTTATAATAATTAGAAAAATAAGTTAATTAAAGACTAAATTCTTGCAGAAACTTATTATTATAATTAAAAGTTAAAAACGTGTCATTCTTAAATTTTATCATGAAATTCAAAATTTGCTAACGAAGAAAAAAAAAAATATTGTCTCTCTTTATTTTACAAGCGTGGCTGCATGTTAAATCTACATTTTTGTACCGAAATAAAATCTAAATCTTGCAATACATTAGGCTTAAGGAAAAATTGTAAATATGGCAACATTGGCATATAGATTATACAGGGTGAGATATAGAGTGGGTGGCAAAGAATGCATTGAAATGTTGCCATTTACTAACATTGACAATGGAAGTATATTATATGCACAACAATGGACCACTTTTTTCATTTTCTTCGGGTATACCTCAACTTAAGTTCGTTCAAGATACTACATAGAAGATAAGGACACGCTCGACCAAATTGGGCCGCCGCGAAATTCAAAATGGGCGTCTAAGCCAATCAGCGCTTGAGTTGAAGGTCACGTGATCAAATTTGACCAATCACAAAGCCGCTAAAATTAACATGGAACCAGTTGGTGTCGCTATCTTGTATGTATATTATCTTGGTTCGTTGGCCAGACTGAAGTAATAGTTCTTACCGGTTCCAGAGATATAAAAAACTTGTGTTTCTCTTCATGAGGCTCCATTCCTTGGACCAGATTTCTATACATAGGGTCAGCTTGATAGAAGTGAGGGTAGGAGACGAAAGCTGGAGCACCATAGCGGCAACTGGAGGCGTTCACCACGCCAATAGGCAAACATTCACCATTGCAGAAACATTGATTGTCTGCATTGATTGTGCCGTTGTCCAGTATCTCACGTCCCCCGGTGTAGCGGTAACCTTTGACCCCGTGCACCGTCACGTCTTCACTGTAGTTGAAGGTTAGTGACCTTTGACACAAAGTTATTCAACTCAATTGACATATTGTAATCATGGATGACATGTTAATGTTAGAATTTTGTGACAACTTTTACCTGCTTTTTGTTGCTTTATACAAAAATAGCTACGTAATAATTAAGCTAGCTCATTTTCAGCACAATTTAGTTCAATATAGCATAATTTATGCTATATTACATAATCTTACATAGCATAAATATTATGTTGTAAAGCATAATTATTTATATTGCTCTAATTTAGCATCATTTATGCTATAATGACATAAATGCAGCATAAATTACGTAATTTATTCTTTCCTTGCACATAGCTCATTTTAAGTATGAAATATCAACATTATTTTTATCTTAATATAAAGTTAAGTTCATATATTCGCCCCCTTTTTTTTTAAACTTCGCACAGCAAAATAAGTATTCCCATTTACCACAATGCTGTTTCATACTTTGCTTCGCAAAGTCTCAACAAATAAATCAATAAATACGTGAATGCACAGTTATGCTTACTAAATCATATTAAATAGAATGCCAAATTATTTTTTCTGTTCCAATATAGTAACATTTATGTTGTTTATACATGCAGCATAAATTACGTAATTTATTCTTTTCGAGTATTATTTTTAATTTTTTTAGTACATACTTTATGTTTTTTTTTTAGTATTATGTGATTATGTATCAAGCATGGGAAGGAAAGGGAGGGAGAGAGAGAGAGAGAGAGAGAGAGAGAGAGAGAGAGAGAATAACTTAAAAAACCAAATTACATAATATTTGCTACAGATTTTCACCATTATATTGTTACAAAAAAATATTGAAATATCTGAAAACGATGTTAAAAAAGCCATATAACTAAGTTATATAATAATTGACATACCTGCAGAGGTCAGGAGAGAACATGGAGATGCTGGTCTTGTTCTGTCCTGGCGGCCACAGCTCGCCTGCTGAACCATTCACTTGACCACAATAAGAAGGAAAATAATTCGTACGATTTTGATGATTCCAATATCGTAGTCGTCCAACCTGACGAGATTTACATTACTTCACGTGATTATGTATAGGCGGGGTGTATGCACATGACGTCACACTTAATAGGGTGTATGCATAAAGTCGACGCCATGTTGGATCACTCAATAACATGGGCAGAATAGAACAATAACTCATTTTGCCAGTTTAAAAACACTATACAATATTTTTGAGAGCATTGATGTTGAAAATATGTTAAACTTGAATTAGTATCTCAAAAGTATGTGAGATAAAAACATTACCCAAAAATTAACCGATTTCACAAAGAAAATTGGCTTAAAATAAGTTTGTTCTATGCTCAGCAATAGTATTCACTACTCCAGTATGGCCTCCAAGCGCAATAAATATGTTGGATACACCCTATACGCTTGGACGCCATTCTGGAGAAATAAATAACATTGCTCAGTATAGGACAAACTTTCTTTCTGTCAATTTTCTTTGAGAAATCAGCTAATATTTTTGTTGTTGTTACTGTATTTGCTAAGACAAAAATAAATAAGTAATAATTATGCTAGCAAATTTTCAGCACAATTTGATCAGTATAGCATAATTTATGCTATACTGCATACTATCAATAGCACAAATATTATGTTATACAGCATAATTAATTGTATTTCTAATTTATGGTATTATGACATAAATGCAGCATAAATTACGTAATTTATATTTTTCTTATATATATATATATATTTTTTTTTATTATTATTATTTTTCTCACATATACTTGAAATTTAAGCTCAATTCTCTCAAAAATATTGCTTAGTGTTTTTAAACTGGCAAATAAGTTATCTTCTTCTGCTGCAAAAAGTGCTCCAATATGGCGTCAACTTTGACATGAATGCGAACACCCTATATTAAAACAAATACAATGAAAGACTTACTTTGTCGATATTGTCAGCTCCTGTGTCCATATTGAAAAAACCATCGTAAACATCGGAGTTATTACGCTGTAACATATTTGCACAATGTTAATTGTAACTTATTACATAACACAATTAATGTTAATTATATTTCATAAAGTTTTAGTCAAGAATGTTTTTTTAAACAGTGATCATCGTGTTATTTAACCTCACTAAATAAAATGTTTTTAAGGCCACAGATATGTAGTTAAATAATTTATATAAAGATAAGGGTAACTTATGCTAGCGTCAAGCTAGCGTGAGAGCAAGTTGTAGCTGTGACGTAGGTTCTAAGTCACTAAAAGGTTTTTGTTCTCAACACACTAAAAAAAAAAGAAGCGTTGAAAAGCTTGTACACAGTTTTGCAATGCTTTAAGTATTGTAGAATAAACGGTTATGACGTCACTAAACGTTGACAATCTAACGATAAAAGCGTAAATGACGTCAGAAGCGTTAAAATCACAATGGAATAAACGTTAAACTTGGCCGTTACAAATCTACGATTTTTTTATTTAATCCCAACGCTTGTGACGTCACTAACGTTTTTATTGTTCAAATATCAACGTTTAGTGACGTCATAACCGTTGATTCCACAGTAATTAAAGCATGGCAAAACGTTGTACAATCATTGTAGTAAAAAATGAAATTGTATTGGCTTATAGCCAATCAATGCAATCAGATGGAGATTTCAGTTGACGCAAAACTCTATCTAAATACACGTTATTCCCATATGCCAATAGAATTTCATTTTTTAATGCAATGATCGTACAACCTTTTCAACGCTTATTTTTTAGTGTAAATGTGTTAATAATTAAAATTTTAAGATCGCAATTTCTGTAGGTTTAATAACACGATGATCATTAAAAAAAAAATGTAATGTTAACTGACACTTTAATGTTATATTAATATAGTAATATTGTACAAATAATAACATTATAATTTTCAAGGAAAAGAACATCAAACAATATATTGAAAATAAGACAACTTCTTATTGTTATTACGTTAAGTTAGCCTTGCGGTTAAATAAACACGGTGAGAAGTGCAATCTCATGTACAGTGAGTTAATATATACACGTGCTTTATGTCAATGTAATTTATTTTATTAATTATGTGTGTACATACTCATAACATAGAGAGAGAGAGAGAAAGAGATATGTTTATTGTAGAATATAAAATAACTAAGATTGCCATAAATTTGCTAGACACTCTCAGTTGTTGTTAAAGGAATAGACCGGAGAAAAACATAAGCATTTATATCACAAAACACTTGATGGGATTTACAAAAATAACGTAAGTTTGTCTCAAAACCCAACTGTAGCCCTGTAGCAGAGATTTGAAAATTCGATTTATGCAACCCGCACAACATTTTCATACTAATTTTTGCATGTTTCTGACGTCATAAACATGAACTTTCACGCAAATTGCATACTTTACAGTTTTTTCACGCTCTCTCGTGGGGCTATATTAACATTCTGGTAAAAATTGTCATCAGTTTTGCAGATCCCATTTTGTGTTTATTCATTAAAAAGCACATGTTGTTTTATGCGGTCTATGGCTTTAAGTTATATTTAAATGTAAAAGTTCGAGTCCCAATGGAAATTGTCGTTTTAAAAAGTTCCTTAAATTTCTATGTCTTAAAACATGTAAAATTATCTCTAGTATTTCTCATTTAAATATCTCCAGAATCGATTCAGTAGTTTTCTCAAAAATTGCAAAAACTTTATTCTTCCCCGTAAGCGTCATGATATAAATCATAGCTTTCCCCGCGCGTTACACCGATCAGCTTCATTGATGAAATGTCGAGAAAATTAAGGCAAGAGCATTTCTGCTACCACATTTAAGTTCAATACAGTTGAGTCTGCTTAACTAAGAGTTCAATAATCAAGTCTCGAACTTAATTATTTGAGATTTTTATACTTTTAATTAAGGGAGTAGGGGACCGAAGTCGGCCATTAGACTCGTCAAAAAGAAATCTGAAATTTTGCACAATAATACTTCAGCTTGAAACAATTTCAAATATATAAAAATTTTAGAGGGATCACCGTGCAAATTAAATTTATATGATTTTTTGAAATTTTAAGCCCATAAGGCTCAATGTCAATTTCAATAATTTTTTTCTTTTTTTTTTTTGGGACGGTCTAACATCATGAAATTTTTATCACGGCTAGGTGTGATTCTTAGCTACACAATGACACTAAATTTAGACCCAAAACACTTCTAGTTTTTGAGATATAAGGTCGGTACCCTACTCCCTTAATAAATATGCCAACAATTGGAACCTGACAAAAACTGGATTTTTGCACACGAAAACAATAAATTACGTGAATATGCTGCATTATTATCGTTATAGCATAACTTATGCTGTACAACATAATATTTATGCAATATAACATGACTATTGTGCAATATAGCATAAATTATGCCATTTACGTTAAAAAAAATTGTGCTGAAAATGAATTATAAAATTATTCCGTAGTTATTTTTGTACGTTTACCAGCACGTAAAAAAAATACCTATAATAGTAATTATGATACATCAATGCAGCAACATAACAACATAATTTATGTTAGAAGCCAAAATTTTAAGTATTTTTTTTCTTAAAAATGTCAAAAAAATACAATTGTTTACGTTAAAAATAGTGCAAAAATGTTGGACATCATAAAATGGTTTAAATTTGATTTAAATGATATCTAAATGATAAAAAAGTAAGTTTACAAGGGCTTTAAGAGAGTAGGGTACCGATATCTCAAAAACTAGAACGTGTTTTGGATCTAAATTTGTTGTCATTGTGTAGCTAAGGGTCACACATACTACATATTATAGCAATAATGATACAGAATATTCAGCAAAATATACGTAAGATATATTACAAAATATGTGCCTTACGATATCGTATAGTTGATCATTGTAGCATCAATTAAGTGATTTAAATATATTTATGTAAGAATATAAACGTACCTTATAAAACCAGCCAAATCTATCAAATGGAATGTCCATCTGTGCCAGAGCAGGCAATGTATCGGCCAAGGAGACAAGAGGGTCCTCGTAACCGTCAAATAAAAACTCTCGGACAGTTTTTGTGACGTGTCGCTTCTCCATCTGACTGATGACCACGGAGAGCGGCGTCTGCATGAAGATGCTCCACTCTCGGGCCACGAAGGCAGCTGTCTACATACACAATATTATATATATATATATATATATATATATATATATACATGTGTGTGTGTGTGTGTGTGTGTGTATAAGCACAAAAAAATAACCCGTACTTATGTCCTGATTTGCGAACATGCAAACGAGGACATAATTATATTGTATACAGTTATCAGGATTTGTAAAATATTACAATCAATAGGGTGTGTGCACATGACGTCATCTGAATGCTTTTTGATGCTCTTCTTGAGTAATGAATAACATTGCTCAGTATAGGGCAAACGTAGTTTTTAATAGCTATTTTTTTGAAAATTAGCTATTTTTTTATTGTTATTTTTCTTGCATTCTTGAAAAACTAATTCAACCTGTTAACAACATCAATGCTCTCAAAAAAAATGGCGAAGTATTTTTAAACTGGCAAAATGTGCCATTTTCCTATACCGGCCAATGTTATTTAGTATACTTACTTATGACGTTGACTTTAACATAAATGAAACCACCCTATATTGCCATGCAGACATAGATGGTGAATCATAATAGTAATACTTGCAATGGTGACCAGACAATCATAATGATAACATATTAATACGAAACACTTACGAGAGGTGGGATGTTGAGAGTTGTCACAAGATCTTCAAGGCCTCCTTTCGAGTTGTCAGGATCAAAAATCCAGCGACGAATTTGTTTGAACGAAACTGTGTTGTTTTCATGGAAAGTAATGTTGATTTTTTCATGAAATTCACTGTAATAAACATAAATTATATTGTAATTATAAATTGAAAGAAAAATAAAGAAAACTTTAGAGTGTATCCACATGACGTCATAATTAATGCGCTTGGAGGCCATACTGGAGTAATGAATAACATTGCTCGCTCAGCATAAAACAAACTTCATTTTAGGCAATTTTCTTTGGGAAATCGGTTAATTTTTTGTTATTGTTATTATTCTCACATACTAGAGATAATAATTCAACATATTTACAACATCAATGCTCTCATATTGCATAGTGTTTTTAAACTGGCAAAATGAGTTATATTTTTATGTCACCCATGTTATTGAGTTATCCAACATGGTATCGACCTTAACATGAATGTGTACACCCTTTAAAATATGAAAAGAATAAATTACTCAATTTATGCTGCATTTATGTCTTTATAGCATAAAATGTTATATAAAACATAATATTTATGCTTTGTAACAGAAATTATGCAGTATAGCATAAATTATGTTGTATTGAACAATCTGTGCTGCAAATAAGCTAACATAAATACTACGTATAGTTATTTTGTTAGTGTATATAATATACTTACTTAAATCTGTATGGCCCCATTTCTTTGAGAATTGGTTTTGTGTGTTTGTTCTCTAAATCTTGCGGGTTGGTCCAATTAAAAAAATAAAATTGAATATACATCGGAACTGGAGTGTCGCGCCACATTTGAAAACTTGTCGAACTTTCTGACAACTGAAGTTCCTGAAATATTTATTAACAATTATATATATTATATATATATATATATATATATATATATATATATATATATATATATATACTTGTTTTTCCATTATTTATATGATTTTTCTTGCACTAAAAATATTTATGAAAGTTACTCTACTGCTAATACTTATGATCATAAAAAGTGCACGGCTGTCTTTAAAAAAATATTTATTTTAATTTTCTAAATGAAAAATTTTAGGCCCTAAAATCAATTAAGTCAATAAAAAAAATTATAAATCTGAATATGTAATAGAAATAATCTTAGATCCTAATTATTTTTATTATAAGATATAGCATAATTTAATTGTAAATATACTTTCATTGAAATGCTGTGATTGAAATTGTTACTATTATAAATTAATAAGACATTATTCTATAATCACTGTTTTATTATCTGATTTAAGTATTTCACTTTATCAATAATAATTAATTATATTATCTTATATGTTTTCTATAGAAATTATCAGAAAATATTTGCTGTTATGAGTTACAATTTTTTATTCTGTTTATATAATTGGGATGTACTCGTTCAGCTGTCGTATTTAAAACTATGTAATATAAAATGTCAAATTATAAACCTCTGACAGCAAGAATATCAGAGGACCACTTCAGAGGGTTTTGTACCTTTTGTGGCCTCAATAAAAATTATCTATATACATGTCTATCTAATTATATATAACTTGAAAACTTAGTGTATGAAAATAATTATAACACAAATTTAAGACAACATTTTCTTTTTCATAGAACTCATAGAAAGGCAAATTAAATTGCTTGTTTAACACGACATGATCTCTAATTGCAGAAGAGAGAGAGAGAGAGAGAGAGAGAGAGAGAGAGAGAGAGAGAGAGAGAGAGAGAGAGAGAGAGAGAGAGAGAGAGACCAGGAAAGATAATTTTAAATAAAAATTTAAAGATAAAAATTAGATAAAGTATATACGTGAAGTTCAAAACTTAGTTTCAAGGGAAAATATAAAAAAATAAAAGCTATGTTGCTTGCGTTGATCCCTGATCCCCCCCCCCCCCCCCAACCTCGGTCACGTGAGCACTTAATTTGATGAAAATACATTTTACTTTTACATATAAAAACAATAATCGCACACGAGCGAAGAAAAATGCATGCACGTAATACAAAAAGTTACTTCTTATGGCAGGTACATGAATTCGTTATTTTGCAATAGTTACACTTTAATTTGTTACAGGTAGTTATAAAACTACAATACCACTTAATCTAACTAAATCACACCTTTCTTGTAGCATATTGCACCTGCATTAGGTATGTTTGTAGTAAAATAATACCTGTATTCTAGGGTATATGTCTATACCTATTACATTTACTCGCCTTAAAACCCTAGACCACATAAAAGAACATGTGCTTTTTAATTAATAAACACGAAAGGAGATCTTCAAAACTAATGACAATTTTTACCACGTACGAGAGAGCGTGAAAATACACTGTACTGTTAAGTATGCAATTTGAGTTAGTATGAAGATGTTGTGCGGGTTGCATAAATCTAAATTTTCTGAACATTGCTACGGAGCTACAGCTACGTGTTTTGAGAAAAACTTAAGTTAAGTATGTCCCATCAAGTGTTTTGTGATATTAAATCTTATGTTTTCTTCTGGTATATTCCTTTAAGTATTATTTATTTATATATATATATACTACATGTGCATAAGGATGTTACTTACATTGTTCAAGATGTTCTGGAAGACCTCAGGCCATATTGTAATGGTAATGGCACCAAACACGGCGATCAAAGCCCCGGCCACCGCCACGACCGCGGCATTCAACGGCGAGTTGCACTGGAACATTGGATCACCTTTATTAAAACTTAATGTAAAAAAAAAAAAAAAAAAATGTTAACATCTTTTTAAAAAAAGTTGAATACTTTATTTATCATTGTATAATATGTATAAGTAATTATATTGTTTCTATAAAGTGGTGATTTTAAAAATAGCATTGGTTTTAGTATGTAAGTTTGACGATTGTTTCTAAATGTCTATGTTTTGTAGATGTGAACCTTGGCAGATGTATTTGTATTGTATACTGATTGTAGGAGGGAGAAATGAAACAAAAATTTTGAATTTTGACCCAAAAACTTCTTTTTAATAATTAAACACAAAATGTGAATTACAAAACTGATGACAATTTTTACCATAACGTAAATGTTGCTCCACCACGAGAGAACATGAAAATACTGTAAAGTATGCAATTTGCGTGAATATTTCTGTTTATGACGTCAGAAAAATGCAAAAATTAGTACAAAAATGTTGTGCGAGTTGCATAAGTTGAAATTTTGTGATCACTGCTACGGGACTACAGTTGGGTTTTGAGAAAAAACTAAAGTTTGCCATAAAAAAACTATAACTCGCGATATCTTTTACTATATTATTAAAAGTTCTTGTACAATGATGTTCATATTTATTCTTTCATCCACTCTAAAAATTAGTGCATTACTTTAGTAACGAATCCTACATTATTTAAATTGTACACTTTTAAGTTATTATGAGTAGCTAAAATAATGCATTTAGCAAATTATCAAAAATAGCTAATTTAACTTTAAAAAAACTTTAATAAACTTGAAACAATTTAAATTAGCTATTTTTAATAACTTGCTAAAATGCATTATTTTAGCTGCTAATAATAACTTAAAGGAATAGACCGGAGAAAAACATAAGCATTTATATCACAAAACACTTGATGGGATTTACATAAATAACAGTAGTTTGCCTCAAAACCCAACAGTAGCCCCGTAGCAGTGATCAGAAAATTCGATTTATGCAATCCGCACAACATTTTCACACTAATTTTTCCATGTTTCTGACGTCATAAACATGAATTTTTACGCAAATTGCATACTTTACAGTATTTTCACGGTCTCTCGTGGGGGTACATTAACATTCTGGTAAAAATTGTCATCAGTTTTGAAGATCCCATTTCGTGTTTATTCATTAAAAAGCACATGTTGTTTTATGTGGTCTATGCCTTTAAGAGTGTAAATCTTAAATAAGTAAGAATTCGTAACTAAAGTAATCCACCAATTTATTATTTCATCTCTTTAACTTTGCTTCATTAAATAAGTGATGACCACCACTCCAATATTGATTATCTGACTTCGATTATGTAATATTTTATATTACATAATACGATTATGTAATAGTTTATATTATTATTTTGCAGTTTATCATAATAGTTTATACGTGCGGTAAACACGAGACTTTCTTTGCAGTAGATAAAAGTAAACAACAGATGTGTGGTACAGACCAAATGTATACGTGTCATTTAATTATAAAGATAAATACAATTTTATATCTCAAGTGTTGAACATTAAAACTGATTATTTTGTTACATTACCTCAGTACTCTACTTATCTGCTTCACCATGTGTCGTGCGCAGTAAAAATTAAAAAAAAAAAAAAAAAAAGTTCAAACCATATCCCGATTGCGATAATATTTATAATAACAAAATAAAAATAATCACTTTTTGTACAATATTATTTGACACTCAAATTATATGTAGATTTATTGTAAATATTTTTATATATCGTTTCTCTCTCTCTCTCTCTCTCTCTCTCTCTCTCTCTCTCTCTCTCTCTCTCTCTCTCTCTCTCTCTCTCTCTCTCTCTCTCTCTCTCTCTCTCTCTCTCCCATATTTATTATAGCTAAAACTGCAATTTTTCATAAAAGAACGGTATGCCAAAAACACAAAAATTTCATCTTTTTGTACCTCAATCATTAAGAAGAAAAAATAGTGACACATAATCGTATAAAAAATGTATTGATGTTGGTTATATAAGACGATTATTTTATTTACACTATTTAAATATTTTCTTGCCGTAATTGACTTATTTTTACATATAATTTCATTTTAACTCAATAAATAAATATCATAATCCTGTAATCATTATATTGTGTACACGAAACCAGCTGTGTGTTTTTAAATAAAACTCCGCATGCGGTCATAATCAAAACTGGAGTTATTTCAAATTATTTCACATGAAATAAATACTTTATTTTAAATATAATATGTCATTACAAAAACAATTCTGGCTGCATTTGTAATATATAATATAAGGTTTGCATTCAGATGGTTTGTATCTCAAAATATAAAAAGGAAACTTGTAAACTTCGTGATGACATTTGAAAGTTAACAGTAACAGCTACCTATGATATAAATTTTAGAAGTCATGACCATCAAATAAGAGAGAAAATAATTAAAAGTTTTTTTGGACTAAAATTTTAAAAAATTATAATTTAAAATCAAGCATGGTGACCCCCAAATTTTTTTTAACATTTTTGAAGATATCCTAATGTATCACTGGGTGAATTTTCAGCTTTTTCTTTCTTTAAACCTTTTTATTCAAATCCCGCGGTAACTGATTTCCCGCCTTAAATGCTGACAGTAAGTTAAATAATAATAAAATCAGTCGGCAATACTTTATAAATTATATATAGTTATATGTTAAGAATGTTATAGATTGTGCAGACAGTTGTAGAAAACTTGACTTTACAAGCGTGCAGGATCGAAGATCAATGCACTACAGCAACACCCTCTCTTCAATGGTTTCATAGTATAAGCTTTTCTTTAGTGAATGAAGTAAAATTTTAACTATACATATTATTCATATTAACGCTTTAAATCGACAGCTCAGATCTGTTTTTGAAGCCTTTTAACAGCGCAGTCGTATTTCTGCATGCACCGTTTCATTTAAGAGTAAAATTATATTAATGTATTATATAACGTTAGTGTGTGAGTGAGTGAGTGAGTGAGTGAGTGAGTGAGTGAGTGAGTGAGTGAGTGAGTGAGTGAGTGAGTGAGTGAGTGAGTGAGTGAGTGAGTGAGTGAGTGAGTGAGTGAGTGAGTGAGTGAGTGAGTGAGTGAGTGAGTGAGTGAGTGAGTGAGTGAGTGAGTGAGTGAGTGAGTGAGTGAGTGAGTGAGTGAGTGAGTGAGTGAGTGAGTGAGTGAGTGAGTGAGTGAGTGAGTGAGTGAGTGAGTGAGTGAGTGAGTGAGTGAGTGAGTGAGTGAGTGAGTGAGTGAGTGAGTGAGTGAGTGAGTGATATATATATATATATATATATATATATATATATATATATATATATATATATATATATATATATAATACATACACACATATATGCAATTCAACTAACTCCTAACCCGCAGTACCTTACTCTATACGTTCTTGTACATACAGTGATGTTGATCTATACTATTCCCTGTCTTTAACTTTTATTCATTAAACAATGGCTGGCCACGTATGTCCATATCACTCTAATATTGCAAGTGTGACGTCACATTTCAAGTTACGAGGTTTCTTGCTCACACATAAAAACGAGAATTATTTTTGTATCCTAAATATATTTAATTTTCTCTTTTCAATTAAAAACATCGACATTTTCAAAACATCTAGTTGGACATTAGCTTGATAATAAGGAGCATAATATTGTAAGCAAGTTTATTGATTTCCAATGTGCGTATGAAGACGTGATTGGAAATTTTAAAGTGGTTTTGATTAGTAGCGTGTATAAGCATATAATATAATGTAATACACTAATACCCACTAACTAATACACATTATTAATGTGTATTAGTGGGCACATTATATTATATAAAATATATAATAATATATGTATCGACGGCGGCCGATGCAAATCTGCATTTTTATTCGGCCCTAACGCTTGTGACGTCACTAACGTTTATATCGTTTAAATTTTAACGTTTAGTGACGTAATAACCGTTGATTCCATAATACTTATAGCTTATAGCATTGCAAAACGGTGTACAAGATTTTAAACGTATATTTTTTAGTGTGCATAATTATTACGTAGTTATTTTTTATATAAATAAAAATAAAGAATTATTATTCCTAAATGTATAAAATATAAATAAATTGACATGATGATTAGTTTCCAATATACAGATCTGACAAATGATTAGCTTGATTGACGTAATTGTGTTTGATGTAATTTGCTGCACGTCAAGTGATTGACCCTATAGGTCAAGTCATTCACTGGTCAAGATGAGCAGATCAGGTGGCACCGGAAGCAAACTGCGCAGATGTTCCATATTTACAACTGGCCAATTGATAAGGCGTCATGTTTTGACATAATTATGTTTCTATTAAGGCGGTGGGGGACCGACTTGGACCGGAAATCGCTAAAAGAACAACTATATTTTCCCATTAATTTTTTGTACATGATTTAGTTCCAATAAAACAAACACTATAATTTTCAAATAAAACAAAGTAAATTTAAAATATATTTTTTTTATACCAAAAAAAATTTTAATTATATTTTTAATTGTAAAAAAGTTTCTAATTTTACTAAAATTTCCCGCTCAAATTTGAATTTCCACAATTACATGTTATCTTTAAAGTGTAATAACTTAAATATTTGATCGTGTTTTCACATGTTTGACATAACTAAATTTTTAAGTAACATTTCTTCTTTACTTTGTGTTATTTATTATTATTCGCAACCGTCCTAGTTTGCGAGATAACAGTCGGTCACCTACCCCCTTAACTACATTTATGTTAGTTCGCTATGGAGCTGTAAATTTAAACCAGTTCCAGCTCCCGCCTGGGCTGTTTGAGTGCTTTTTTTTTTTTTTTTTTTTTTTGAAAATGTTTAACCCGGGTTTAAAGCTTTTGGTTCAGTTGAGCTCGTGAATGACTCGTGAAAATAACGAGCTTTTGAAAATAAATCAAGCTAAAAAACAAATTTTAAAGAAAACAAAGAAACAAAAGTTTGTATTTTATTACTACGTGTTTAATATTGTATCATATTAAATAAGCTGTTTAAAATATTTTTAAAAATTATTTTATTTTATTTACGACTTTTTTATCCTTCAAGAAGAATTTTTTATAATAAAAATCGAGCCTTTTTTCTCAAAGGCTCGAAAGCTCGTTTCCAAACTTCGGGTCAAATATCGAGCTTTCCGAGCTTCGGCTCGTTTTTCGAGTTTAAACTCAATTTCAAGCTAAACCCTGATTTCAAGTCAACCCGGGCTAAAAAAAATTTCAGCTCGGGCTGAAAAAATGTCGAATTTTTTTTTACAGCTAGAGTCGGTTCTATAAACTACACACAACTCTTGAGTCAGCTTCAAAATTTACCCTTTGTTAAAAACATCTGATCATGACGTCATTACCTGTTTACTACGTTTATATGTATGGTTTATCATTGTTATTTCTTCGTTTAGAACTTTTAACTTCATAAAAATGAAGGAAACTTAAAAAAAAAAAGTTCCATGCTCAACATGCAACTCACTTTTATTGGCTTAAAAAAACAAGATCAACCAATGAATGTGTCTTATTTTGTTGGGCAGCCAATCACTGTTAATGAGCCTCACTATACTTTACACAACAAACTGCTGCTTATTTACTATAAATAAAGATATTTTAAATTTTATCTTATTTCTGTCTGTAACGTTATTAATACAAGTGAAAATTATTAATCAATATTTCTCCATCGATGAGGCGCAGGTCCCTTAATTCACTATCTGTTACGTAATCATGATTGTATCGTGTTTTGAGAAGCTTCTGCATTGAAGACACGAAATATTTAAATGAGGGAAAACTAGATACAATTTAACAAAGTTTAAAATTTAAACCAATATGAAAATAAGGAAGACACACATACAGAAATGAACGTTAGCTTTTTTTCTTGGCCACTTTCTGTGAAAAATTAGTTATTTATTAATTTTATTATTATTATTTTGCTCACAAAAGAATGCATTACTTTAGTTACGAATCCTAACTTATTTAAGATAATCACTTTTTTATGAGTAACTAAAATAATGAATTTTGACAAACTTCATTAAAGCCATTTTTGGGGGGAAATCGGTTAATTTTTTGTTATTGTTATTTTTCTCACATACTGGAAATACCAATTCAACATATTAACAACATCAATGCTCTCAAAAATATTCCATTATATTGTTTTTAAACTTGCAAAATGAGTTATTTTCCTATGCCACTCATGTTATTGAGTGATTCAACATGGCGTCGACCTTAACATGAATGCAGTATGTGAGAAAAATAACAATAACAAAAAATTAAGTGATTTCATAAAGAAATTTCCCAGAAACAAAGTTTGTCCTATGCTGAGCAATGTTATTCATTACTCCAGAATGGCGTCCAAACGCATTAAATATGACGTCATGTGCATACACCCTATAGTCTCTGACATTTGGTGCTCAGGAGCTGTGACGTAGCCTCTAGCTTGACTCAAGGCACAGCCAGGTGTTGATGTTATATAACAAAATAAATAAAGTCAAGTGTTACGTAACTTGATAGTAAGGTACGACCAAATTATTACGTCATATTTTTGTGTCATAGCTGATAATTAGCAAGGTAATCACAGTAATTGTAGTTTTAACTTTACTGCAATGTATGCCAAATATTGGAAGAGAAATAGTGAACGAACGAACGAACGAACGAACGAACGAACGAACGAACGAACGAACGAACGAACGAACGAACGAACGAACGAACGAACGAACGAACGAACGAACGAACGAACGAACGAACGAACGAACGAACGAACGAACGAACGAACGAACGAACGAACGAACGAACGAACGAACGAACGAACGAACGAACGAACGAACGAACGAACGAACGAACGAACGAACGAACGAACGAACGAACGAACGAACGAACGAACGAACGAACGAACGAACGAACGAACGAACGAACGAACGAACGAACGAACGAACGAACAAATATAAATAACCAACAAAAATTACTGCATAGTTGGTTATTATAAATTATTAATAAAATAATTTATATTTATTAAGGGAGTAGGGTACCGACCTTATATCTCAAAAACTAAAAGTGTTCGGGGTCTAAATTTGGTGTCGTTGTGTAGCTAAAGATCACATCTAGCCGTGATAAAAATTTCATGATGTTTGACCGCCCCGAAAATAAGAAAAGAAATTATTGGAATTAACATCGGGCCTTATGGGCTTAAAATTTCAAAAATTCATGTATTAATTTGCACGGTGACTCCCCAAAATTTTTATATATTTGAAATTGTCGCTGAAGTATCATTGTGCAAAATTTCAGATTTTTTCGACGAGAAAAGTTTGATTCTAATGGCCGACGTCGGTCCCCTACGCTCTTAATTATTATATTGCATTGTAGTTTTTATTCAGATTCATGAGCATATGCGCATGCATGAATAAGTTACCATCTTAAATCTGTATATTTTTAACACTTCTAAAATTGCTAATTATATAATACTTTATTGAATAAGGTTTCACTGTATATTGACGGCGTAAAATTAATTTAAAAAATTAGCATCTGCATATTAAAATGATGTGTTAAAAATAAAAATTACAATTTATATTATTAAGTAGAAAATTTTTTCACATAAATTAAATTTTTAGCAAACATTATGCAAGGTGCGTGTGTGTGTGTGCGCTTTAAATAAAAAAAAACTTTGTTATAAGATGAATGTCCCTGAAGTTTATGTCGTGTGTCATTTAATAGAAATTTAAGTTGAATGTTTTAGTGGAAATCAGCAAATTTACACGGCTAAAGTCTAGGTCGCCGTGGCAAAATTATTTATTATTATTTGTCATATTGTGTTATCATGCTACACCAATCCCAGTCCCAGTCAAGACATTGTCTTATCGACAGGTAAGGACTCTCCAATAAATGGAAAAGCACACACGGGTCGGCCACGGCCTAAGTACACAGCCCGACATTCACCATGACAGCCTAGAGAAACCGTGGAAAAATCTAGGCAGGCTGTTCGGTGCAATCACATCAATCATGCACCTCCACGAGTGCTGTGCGTCGTCATGGAATGGATGTAAACAAAACATACATCGTGCAACTTGTTGTGCTCTCGCACTTGACGTACGCACCCAGCAGTGACTCGAACCTATACTCGGTGAGGAGTACACAGTCAGCTGCCTTCACCACTCGGCAATACCAGCTCAGTGTTACTTGCACACTATAGTATAGAGAAAAAATTATTGAGCTAGCATTGTTTAGTACGAGTCGCAAGTAAAATATGAATAATCTCGTTGTTTTTCTGGTCACTATTTTTTCAATGTGTTTGCACCAAATAAGTTAGTTGTTAAAGAGCGCCGACCTGGTCTGCGAGGGAGTTCTACTTGTCTGACTACTCATACCCTAGAGGAGATACTTCTTATCTCTCTTCCTACTTTCCTAGAGTAGTTTCTCTCTATATATAATGCTCTACCAGTCTTAAGTAGAACTCCTCTCCCTATTTAAGTTTATATATATATATATAAATATATATATATATATATATATATATATATATATATATATATATATATATATATATATATATATATATATATATTATTATTATTATGTCGTATGTCGTTTTTATATATTTATGTTATTTTTGACGAAGCAGTTGTATTCTGACTTGTTTTACGCATGGTAGGAGATCACAATGTGTATGGGCATTTGCCTTTTTCTCCTTAAACTATTGGGTTTTACATTATCATTTTCTGTAACAATTTTATTGTATTGTTTTATCATTTTAATGCCCAATAAACAATTATTTAATTTAATTAACTTAAATGATGCTACATTGAACACTTGCTATATTGTAGAGCACAAATGTTGGAATGTTGTTATTTTATAATAACATCAACATGAGTAATTATGCTGGACATTTTAACTATTATGTTATGTAGTGCACTGTACAATATAGCATGCATACATTATGCACGTAAAACTTGCATTGCATAAATTATTCAGTTACATATAGATATAACTCTTCAGTACAAACCAATAACTTGGTTGACAAAAGTTTAAACAGTAACTTGTTAGTAAAAATGTAATTTCTTCAGTGGTAAATAGTTAGCTCTGCACATCTTAAAAAACTTTATAAAATATATCTAACAAATTTATTATAAAAAAATTCTAAATACGAACTCTTTAGATAATTTTTTCCGTGCACATAAATGTTGCGAAACTAACGAAAACTAGCATAATGCAAATGACGTATATATTTATAGATACAATATCTAATACTCAACAATATATCTAATACTCAAACAAAGTGCATGACTTCAGTTATGAATACTAACTTATTTGAGATAAACTCTTTTAAGTTATTATGAGTATAGAGCTAAAATAATGTATTTTAGCAAATTATAAAAGGGCTCCTGGCGTCCTAAAATTAAGTCAAAAACGTAAAAATCATGAGATGCGACAAACATTCATAGTCATACGCATATTGTATCCTTCAACCCTTCTGTAGTCTCATAAACTGGGGTTGAAAAACTGTAAAGTAGGCAACTTCAGGAATTCATGACATCATCAATTCCAGGTCTACAATAAAATTATAGCACAGGTTATCTACTTTACAAGTTTTCTCCCTAGTTTGTAAAAGTACTGAAGGGTTAAGGCACAAAATATGTGTATTTATAATAGACAACTTGCATGCCGTTTTTTTATAGTCTTAAAAAATTCTTTAGGAAAAATAAATAACATTGGTGCATATAAAACTTCTTAAAAAATGCTCCTTCATATTTAAAATAATTTTTGAAATTCAAATTTTATTTGAAGTAAAGACGGTGGCCATGACGCCGAAAGACGGCTCGCGTTTCTTTTGCTTTTTAATTGTTGAAATCGTTCAAACGAGTTGGCACTAACTGAAGAAGTTGTTTCAACGGTCGAATTTTTTTAAAAAATCTGTATTTTCTCCAACAGAGCTGTTTAAAAACTTCGGCCGTTGAAAAAAAAAATCTTCAGTTGGTGCGAACTCGTTTGAACGATTTCAACAATTAAAAAGCAAAAGAAACGCGAACCGTCTTTCGGCGTAATGGCCACCGTCTTTACTTCAAATAAAATTTGAATTTCAAAAATTAATTTAAATATAAAGGAGCATTTTTTAAGAAGTTTTATATACACCAATATTATTTATTTTTCCTAAAGAATTTTTAAGATCATAAAAAAACGGCATGCAAGTTGTTTATTGTCCTAGCTATCTCATGATTTATCGTGCAGGAAAAATTTGTTTTTGAGGCCAGGGGCCCTTTAACTATAGCTCTATAGCTCTATTAACTTTAAAACAACTCAAAACACGTTAAATTAGCTACAGTGTTAGCTATTAGTGTTAATAATGTGCTAAAATGCATTATTTTAGCTCCTCATAATAACTCAAAAGTGTTTAATTCAAATATAAGTTAGGATTTGTGACTGATTTTGTACACTTTTTTTTAGTGTGTATTCTCAGTATTTGACGAGTTGTAAATATAAAATTGAATTCCAGTAAATTAACTACTATATTTATCTTGCAAATTATAAGGTAGAAAATTAATGATGAAGTTAAAAAACTATTACGTAACAATTTTTTATACTTCACCAAAGTGTTATATAACAATTCTTCTCTCTCTCTCTGTCTCTCTGGCTATGTGTGCAGTGTGTGTCTCTCTCTCTATCTGTGTGTGTGTGTGTGTGGGTGTGTGTGTGTGTCTGTGTGTGTGTGTGTCTGTCTGTCTGTCTGTCTGTCTGTCTGTCTGTCTGTCTGTCTGTCTGTCTGTCTGTCTGTCTGTCTGTCTGTCTGTCTGTCTGTCTGTCTGTCTGTCTGTCTGTCTGTCTGTCTGTCTGTCTGTCTGTCTGTCTGTCTGTCTGTCTGTCTGTCTGTCTGTCTGTCTGTCTGTCTGTCTGTCTGTCTGTCTGTCTGTCTGTCTGTGTGTTTCTCTCTCTCTCTCTCTCTCTCCATTTAATTTTTTATTTCTGGCAGCAAAAGTTGAACGTATTTAAAAGACAAAGTTCATGTCAGTTAAGTGTTGACGAGGAATGCAAAAAGAAGTAAATAAGAATAAAAGGGGAATTAAAATAGACGTTCAAAGTGTCATTATATAATTACGCATCTAAGTGATTTAGTAATTAAAAAAGAATCCAAATATCCTTCCTCAAAAATAAAAATAAAATTATCCGAAGCGTTAAATTTTATATTCTATTTTTATTTTTTCAATAAAGCATAATTATTTTTATATTTATAGTTTTTTTTTTTACCTTGAAAGTTAAAATTTGACATATTTATAATTTTTGTTAACAAAATTGCGTGACAATTTGACAAAGGTTTAATTTCACGCCACGTAAGCATTAGATGATAACTTTACGATAATAACATTCATATACACTGACTAACAATACGAGGTACTGAAGGCTAGTAGTTTAGTCACTTGGAAAAACTGCAGACTAAAAACTTTATATTTACAACTTTTCTTTATAATAAATAATGTTAGATATGTACAAAGTTTTTTAAGATGTGCAGAGCTAACTATTTATCACTGAAGAAATAACGTTTATACTAACAAGTTACTGTTTAAACTTTTGTCAACCAAGTTATTGGTTTGTACTGAAGAGTTCTACATCTATGTAGCTGAATAAATTGTACAATGTATGTTTTACGTACAGTATGAATATATATATATGTATATTTTATATATATATATATATATATATATATATATATATATATATATAATATATAGTATTGCAAATAATAATTATCAAGTTAAAAAAAAAACTTAAAATTCGTTTGAAAATAAATATTTTGCTGTCACTCTATTTGTCTTATTTTAATCAATCGTTATCAGTCACGTGAGAGCAGTGATATGAGCACTTACCTCACTAAAGTATGATATGACAAAGCTACTGACCCATGATATCAAATTTAAATACTGATAATTAAATAATAAACATTTAAATAAGGTAATAAAAAGTAAGTTTTTTTTATTTATGCTTGGTTTTAACTTTCTCTAACGTGTAATTTTGATAACTTATCATATTTTGAAATTTTTGAAATACATCAAACTGCTCGTCTCGTATGTAATATAAAAATTTCAAACAATTTTATAATTTTTATTTGATAAATAAGTAAACATTAACGTTATATAAAAACTAACAATTAATTTCATGAACTATTTTAATTTTGGTTCAGAGATAGGGCTTGTTGCCCTGACTGCACTTTTTACCATACTTTGTTTTGCAATCCAAATTTTTTATTTTTTATTTTAATTAATTAATTAATAATTAACGTTATAAAGGCTATACCTTAAAGAAGAAGTTCAGTGTTTACAACATGGCTTCTTCAATGTTAGATAATGGGAAGAACTGTTTATTGACTCACATATGATGACCCAAACAAGACCTTCCAAACTTAACTCGCAAACTTACGCTCATCCTGCGAGATATGCAACCTGTCCCGTATGCGAATATCCAAAACGTACCCAGATTCTGTGTTTTAATTGTATTTCTTACATTTTTGTCATTATTTTCTTCTATTATTATAATATAGGGTTGAGACGGCCGATGGTTTAATTACTTGTGCCTTACAATATGTATTATGTATCAATTTAAACAATAAAACCCTTTGAAATTGAAATTGAATTGTAATTGCATCCCGTATCTTTTACGTCATAGTTACGGCTTTACTGTAGAAAATATTGTAAACAGCATACAACATAAAATACAATCAAACCTCTGTCAAACTATTCAAATAAGCAGCAAAGTTTTAAGAGAGGAAAAAAAAAAACTGGAAAAAAGAGGAAAATTCCTTAAGGTTAGAAATGACTAATGAGGTTGAAAATGAAAAAAACTTCTTTTTATTTTTACAGTAATATACTTATAGGCATAGACAAGAAGAAAACATTAACATGACAAAACACTTGATGGGACTTACATAAATAATTATAGTTTGTCTCAAAACCTCATAGTAGTAGTGATCACAAAATTTCAACTATGCAACCCGCACAACAATGTGAAATAGAAATATTCACACAAATTGCATACTTTACAGTATTTTCATGCTCTCTTGTGGTGGGGTCACATTAACATGCTGATAAAAATTATCATCAGTTTTGAAGACATTTTCACGGAAAATTTTTGAAGAAAATTTTGAAGCTGATACTAAAAAAACATGACCATGATTTTGATCATATATTCAAATCTAAAAGAGTCTATTATTTATATGTACGCTGAATATTTTATTAAAAAATAATTATAAAGTTAAAACATAATAGTGTAGTGAAGGTCACTTGATCATATGTAACTATTTTTAGAAAAAACTTCATACATATTTTAACTAAATGTATCAAAATTGAATCTAAAGTAAAACTTGATTTAAGAGCTGCTGTCCAACTTTTTTTTTCTTATAAAATGTTGATGTTCAACATTTATTTATATATAACTGGTTTTAATCTGGGTCCAAATTAAAGTAATTGGCATATTTAATGTATTTTATATTTATATATAGCCACATATATAAAATTACATTATATAGCCAAAAATATGTAAGTTTTAAACTTAAAAAGTGCTAAAATTAAAAAAAAAAAAAAAAAAAAAAAAAACACGAGACGACAGAAATAATCTATAATTATTATATGTTTAAGAAATTTAGTAATGGCTCAACAAAAAAATTATCTTGCTTATTAGGGTGTATGCATATGATGTCACATATTTAATGAACTTGGAGGCCATACTGGAGTAGTGAATAACATTGCTCAGCATAGGACAAACATTGATTTTAGCAATTTTCTCTGGAAACTCGTTTAATTTTTTGTTATTATTATTTTTCTTTCATATTTGAGAAACACAGCATCAATGCTCTCAAAAATGTTGGCAAAATGAGTTATTTATAGACAGTTAAATAGTTACTTTCCTATACCACCCATGTTATTGAGTGATCCAACATGGCGTTGACTTTAACATGAATGCATAAACCCTATAGAAGCTAGAAAACAAGACTCAATATAAAATAATTGTGGTTGAAATTTAAAACGACAGTTCTTTCATTTGACTGTTGTATTATATGAATCAATATCGCCTCTTTAACAGTCCCCGTATACAAAACAGCGGACAGCAGATAATTCTATAAAAAATGGAATGAAAAAAAAAAAAAGAAAAAAAAAAAAAAAAAAAAGAAGAAAAGGAAAAAAGAAAAGAAAAGAAAATCGAAATTTTTTTAGATAAAAATCTAAATATTGTACCAGATAATGCCGTTTAATTTACGCTATTTTGAGTAGGGTAGAGTATTTTATTTTTTTTGAGTAGGGCAGGGTATTTTGTGACAGAAAGTAAAAAAACATTTTTGATAAAAGAGACATATTTTTGTATTTCTGAGAGCCGCACAAAAACGTGGTTAAAATTTACTATACATTGAAATAATTTTTAAAAAGTCGAGAGGAGAGATGACAAAGTAAACAAATGCAATATTATAATAATAATAATTATTACATTAAGTTAATATTACCTTAATTACTTACATATAAACAAACAAAGTGACATGTCACATTTTTATCTTGCAGGCAACAACAAGTGCATATATGCACTTGTTGTTGCTTGCAGGTACTTTCTGTCATTAATCTGGAGAGAAAGACGCTAATCATGATTTTATTTAACCTTCGTAGCAATATTTATATAGATAATGTATAGCACCAATCTGTGTGTGTGTGTGTGTGTCTTAGATTCTCAACTCTATTTAATGACGATATAAAGATTCAAATTCACATTTTTGTTGTTGTTTTGTTTTGACATGCGACACTTTGCCGACGAAATTGTATAATATTTTAAAACGAATCATTGAATATAAACAAAAGTAAACAAATAATTATAAGAAAAAAAAAAAATTTTTTTTGAATTTTTTTTACAGCTTTACATAAACAGTAAAAATTAAACTTCATTCCATGCTCTTCGTGCGTGTGTACTTTTTTATTTAAATCCCGTATGCAGAGAACAAAATATTGCTGTTGAGTTGTATATACTTAAAAAATTACTTATTCTAAGAAATTCAGTTTTTATTTTATTATTATTATTATTATTTTTTTTTTTCATTGTTCCTTAAAATTTAAAAAAGTTTCTTCTTTTAAAAACTTTATTTCCAAAATTTTAAGCACGTTTTCTAAATTTAAATGTACATTTCAATGCTTGTTTTCAGTGGTGATGTATTATAGCACCAATAAGCGCGTTAGAAAAAGGCGCGGGACATGTTAATTTAACATTCAACTTATGACAAAAAATAATAAAAAATAGAGACAAAATAAAAAAAGAAAGAGAGAGAAAGAAAGAAAGAAATAAAAAAAAAAAGAAAAAGAAAAAGAAAGAAAGAAAGGAAAGGAAAGGAAGGAAAGGAAGGAAACTGCTTTCTTTGCACAAGTTTAAAGTTAAATTATAACATGTTATAAGGTGCATAGTGTAAAAAAAAAAAAAAAAAATCATCGATAAGAAGCATAAAAATATAATAATAATAAACGTTAAAACATTGTACGGACATACATAAATTTGTTGCAGCATAATTGTAAATTAAAAAATAAACATGACATAAAATTTAAAGTATTTTGTCTTACCTTCATTGCGAAGCGCCCGTCAAGAGAAGACTGATTGAACTTGTAGACTGTGCGAGTTAGGCCGATGTTCTATGTGGAGTGGAGTGAGCACCGAACACCGAACACAACACAACTGCCGCCTGAGCACCAAGCCATACTCAATACAGCATTATACGTAACCAAACTCACTCTCACTGCCTGCGTGCTCTTCTTCAATCTAAAATTATATTATTAATCACAATAGAAAACTTGTATGCAACTTTTTTATGGTCTTAAAATGTTATTTAGTAAAAATAAATAATATTGGTATAATATATTATAATACTTTGTAAATAAATGCACATTCATAGTTAAAATAATTTTGGAAATTCAGATTTTAGTTGAAGTAAAGACGGTGGCCATTACGCCAAAAGACGGTTCACGTTTTTTTTTTTTTTTTTTTTTTTTCTTTAATTTTTTTTTTATTATTATTATTATTTTTTATTTATTTTGTAAAATTGTTCTGACGAGTTTACAGCCACTGGATTTTTTTTTTCAATGGACTTTTTTTAATTTTATTTTAAAGTGCTGTTGAAGAAAGGAGCTTTTTTAAAAAAAAAATTCGGCCAGTAAAAAAATAATCCAGTGGCTGTGAACTCGTCAAAACGATTACAATATTAAAAAAAAAATTAAAAAAAAAATAAATAAAATGCGAACCGTCTTGTGGCGTCTTTTGGCTATCGTCTTTATTTCAAATAGAATTTGAATTTAAAAAATTATTTTAATTATGAATAATTATTTTCTTAGAAATTTTATATGCAACAATATTATTTATTTTTTACTAAATAATTTTTGAAGACGATAAAAAAATGGCATACAAAATAAAATTATTATAGACATAACATGCAAAACAAAATAACATTAGACTTTCATATCAAGGTCAATAGTTATAAATTATAGTTATTTTAATTATAAAATATTACCGCAAATAATTATATGAATTACTTTTACACAAAATTCAGGGTTAGAGTTTTTTTTTTTTTTTTTTTCTCTTTTTTCACGATAATGTAATACGACATTATATGTAATTGCATTTATTTTAAATTACATTTCAAGTTATTTATTACTCTCCCTTTTTTTTCTTTTTTACTTTACATGAAAATATTTATTTATAACCTTTATCATTTGGGGGGGGGGGGGGGGGGGGGGATTTAAAATGATTTCACACAATTGTTATTTTTTTTTTATTAAATGTTTAAATTAAGGCGGGAAATCAGGTACTAGAAGATTTAAAAAAAAGTTGTTAAAAAAAAATTTGCAGTGATACATTAATTAGGATAATGTATATTCAGAAATGTAAAAATTTTTGGGGGTCATCCATGCTAGATTTTAAATATTAATTTTTTTTTTTAAGTTTTAGTCAAACAAGATCCCATTTTAATTTCAATAATTATTTTCTCTATTATCTGATGGTCATGAGTCATGAGTTCTAAATTTTTTTTATCAAAGGTAGGTGTTAGAGTACTCTATAGAAGGGGGGAGTATACGCGATCCAGCAGAATTTTTAAAGCCCTTTCATTGGTTGTTGAAATCGAAAATTCAAATCTGATTGGCTGGTATGCCCAAAAATTTCATTGTTGTCAGTCAATGTTATTTAAATGGTTTTTTTTTGTGTTCTGAAAATGACCGTAAGTAATGTGAAAAAAATGAGATTTTGAACACTCATAAAAATTTACCAAAACGTTGTCACATTATGAAACTTTATTATTTGGCCAAAAAAATAACATAAATTCAAAAGTCGTAATAATTCGCAAATAACTTTATTTATACTGTTTATTTTTGTTCTCATTTTCGTGAACGCTGTAGTTTTCAAGCAAGCATAAGATTTTTGAGTTTGTTTACATTTTATTTTTCATTGTAGGAGCGCATTAACCAATGAGCGTTGAGTATTGATTTTCAAATTATGATATTTTTAAAGCTTAACAAAATTTAATTTTTAGTTAACTGAGGGTTTTGAAATTTTAGACATAAAATGGCCATAAAACGAAGTTTGTTTTGTAAAATTTTTGATGCTGTAACTTCCTTCGTTCAATAGTTATGACGTTTCAAAATCGCGATTTTTCCAATTACTTACGCGATTTTTCGTGATCAAAAAACCCCAACTAAGGGTGCGCGTATACTCCCCCCTTCTAGAGTACTCTAGTAGGTGTTACTGTTAAATTTCAAATGTCATCATAAAGTTTGCAAGTTTT